>CM037877.1:297383027-297802625 GCA_021292165.1 Shinisaurus crocodilurus | reverse complement strand
TGAAAGAACTGGGCATGTTTAGCCTTCAGAAGAGGAGACTGAGGGGAGATATGATCGCACTCTTCCAGTATTTGAAGGGATGTCACACAGAGGAGGGCAAAGATCTCTTCTCCTTCATCCCAGTTTGCAGGACACGGAATAATGGGCTCAAGTTACAGGAACCTAGATTCCACCTAAACATCAGGAAAAATTTCCTGACTGTCAGAGCAATAAGACAATGGAATCAATTACCTAGGGAGGTGGTGGGCTCTCCCACTCTGGAGGCATTCAAGGTGCAGCTGGACAGCCATCTGTCAGAGATGCTTTGACCTGGATTCCTGCACTGAGCAGGGGGTTGGACTCGATGGCCTTGTAGGCCCCTTCCAACTCTACTTTTCTATGATTCTATGATCCAATTTCTTGAACTCTCCCTCCCCCCCCCCCAACAAGCTAAGGCCCAGGATTGTAGGCAAGGGCTGGCTCTGTTGACTGGCGTGTGATCGAAGTCTATCGCGTCTGTGTGTTTGGTTGCAATTGTCTGTGGCCGCTTGTGTGTATTGAAGTCCACTCTATGTGGTCCAGGTGATTTTGGGGAGCCTGTTTATTTTCAGGTTGCAAACGTGCCAGTGGTGAAAGCAAGGAATGTGTGGTGTGCCCAGCTTGAAGGCCTCCGGTGCAGCTCTGTGTGTACGGGGGGGTAAGAGGTGTGTTTGGGTCTGTGCGCGCGCAATCGTGATGAATGACTCCTCGACGTCCCTGGTGCCAGTTTCCGCAGCCGGCCCAGCCCAGGCCTATGGCTTGAGCGAGGATTAAGATCCACATTCCTGATTGTGAATACAGAACCGGCAGCGATCATTATTCTGGATTCGTTAATTAGCAGTGCGGAGGGTGTGATCTTGTGTACGTGGCATGCATGTGCAATCTTGCACGGGTGCGTACATAGCGTTCCGTTTTGGCCTGAGGAATTGCACCTGTGTGTGAATTTCTTTGTGTCTGGGGGTGAGAGACTGTGTCTGTGTGTGCCTTTACACATGAAATCCTATGTGCGAATAGATGTGTGTTCAAGTTCCTGGTGCCTACACACCTGTGTGTCTGTCTCTATGCCTCTCTTTTTGCAATCTTTCTGACTCCCTTTTCTGTCTGTCCATCCCATCTACCGCTCCTTCGCGCCCCTGACAGATGTGTCACCTTCCAGGGTGTGTGCGTGCGGCATGTGTGTATGTGTGTGTTGCAGCGGAGGTGGTGGGTGAGGTTGACACCCTCCGAGGTGGCAGCTTCTCTGCTCCTGGCTGTGCAATTTCGCAGCTACATGTCGTGATGCGCTGCCCTACATCTGGGCCTTCGGCCTCTCTGGAGAGCAACGGGGGAGCAGAGCTACCTGGGAGATCTTGAAGGGGGGCAGGGGGGGGGCGTGTATGGAGCGGAGAGCGCTTCTGATGAACTTTATTAATCCCCAGACACCATTCCAGTCTACTTTGGAGAGGAAGAAACACATATCAATAGTCCCTAATTAAGACAAAAGGAGCGGGAAGAACCTTTGATTGCATTTCCATTTAAAGTAACACTAATGACATTTCCCTTTTATGTATAAACTCTGATCTCACCTTGTTTGCATGGCGTGTTCCCCGCCACCCCTCCGAGTGAGTTTTGCTTCCCCACCCATGGTGGTTGTACAGCAGGCCGGGGTGGGGGGTGGCGATGTGTAAAGACACCATTGCAGAGGAAGCCGTGTGGGTAGGTATGCGATTCCAGCTTTGCACCCTCGGCCGCGCATAGAAGCCCACCCAAAGGTAAAAGGTCTTCGGTGTTGAGTTTAAAAGAAACAAAGAATTCCCAGATTCGAGGGCCAGCAAACCCACAACGTTGTTATCATAATGAATCATGCGTAGACGTGTGTGCTTGTTTTGTGACGACACCACTTTGGCTGCTCCGCCATCCGCACAATTTGAAAAGAATTCCTTTGTTTGCTTTGGGTCTGCGTATTGATGGTCATGTTTTTGTTGGTTCCAGAGTGTGAGAGGAGTGGGAAACCGCAGGAGAGCCAGGTGACCGGGGCACTGTTGGTGTGAGCTTTTGAATGACCCCAAAGATCTTGGTATGACAGAAAGGAAAGGCAGCTGATTCTTTGCGTTGTGCAAAGCAAAGCCCGGTATAACAATCCCGATTTTGTTAAAAACGGAGCTAACTTTGCCTGTTTTGCTACTGCTCGCATGAGGAAGACCAAACCTGCCTCACTTCTCCTTCTCTGGTTGCTTCTGCCTGCACCTTCTGGGCTGATGTTTTATACCGGCTTGCCAGGAAGTTCCGCCTTTTATCTCCAGGCTCCGCTTTCCTACTTCCTCTTGGGCCACAAATACGGATGGCTTTAAAAGGGGATTGGACAAATTCGTGGAGGAGAAGCCTATCAGTGGCTATTAGTCATGATGGCTATAGATTCCCTCCAGTGACGGAGGCAGTATGCCTGCTGAATCCCAGTTGCTGGGGAACATGGGCTGGAGGCTGCTATTGTGCTCAGATCCTCCTGTTTCTTGGCTTCATAGTCCAGCTTTTCCAGATGTGTTGGACCAACCATGTGTGGAAAGCTAAGCAGGGTCAGGCCTGGTTATTACTTGGATGGGAGACCCCTCCTCTATAGTTTCCTGCATTGAGCAGGGGTTTGGACTCGATCGCCTAGTAGGCTCCTTCCAACTCTATGAAATCTATGAAATCTAAATCTGGAGGGCACCAAAGACTGCCATAGGCATTTGGTTGGCCACTGTGTGAACAGAATGTGGGACAAAGTAGGCCTTTGGTCTGATCCAGTGCAGCTCTTATGTTCTTATGACTGGCCATTTTTTTCTTTCTGCATGTGCGTAGCTCCGCATGCCTTCTTGTACAAAGGGATTTTTGCCTGGGATAGCTTTCCTGAATAGGGTGTGGCACAAAATGGCGGAGATGACACGAGTTGGTGGCGTATGTGGCTGTCCCTGGATATTAAACTGGGAAAAACCAGTCCAAGCAGCTTGAGAGATGTCTTTTCTCCTCAGACGCTGATGCATTAATAATAGCCGCTTCCCCCAAATATTTTCAACTTGCCCACTAAGCTCCCGAGAAGCCAAGTTCCCATGTTCCTGTGCTCTAAGACATTAGGCCTCACTTGCCTTTTTTTTTTTTTTTTTTTGCAAGGTTGGAAGGTGGGTCTTCCTGTTCAGCCTGCTTGAGTATTTGATGATGCTAGATGAACTGTGTGTTTTACAGAGCTCCCCCGTTTGGCGGGTGGGTTACTATGGCAGTCAGCCACATTCCAGTAACCAACACCGTGGTGTTGTCGGGCAGGAGAAGCTGTGTGATTTGGGGAGTATCTGGCACACGGGGAGAGGAACAGAGCCGGAACGGAGCAGCCCCCACGGAGAAGTTAAATATTGACGGATTGAAAAGTTCACTCCTTACAAGCGGAGAGAATCAGTCATGCCTCCCGGAGCTTGCAGTGTGAAAAGCGGTTCTGGTGGGAACCTGTCTAGGAGCCGGGAGAAGCGAAAGGCCACCCGGACATAAAGCAGAGAGGACAAAAGAGATGGAATCGGCCAATGAGCCAAGAAAAGGGTTTTTTAAAATATATATGTATGTGTGTGTGTGTGTGTGCGTGCGTGTGTGTCTCCCCTGCGCCTCGATTGATTTAGCATCAGAAAGGTGTGCCAAATCTAAGAGGCTCATGTAAAGGTCACCCCCCCCCCCCCGCACTCCCTCCGGCCTTGGCTATTCTAGCCGCCTGCCTTTGGTTGTTCTCTGGGCCCCCCACACTGGAAGCCCTCCCATCTCAGTAGGGTGCTGCTGGTTTTGTTCCAGTTGGATTTCAGCTAGAGGTCCATACAGGGGGTTGAACCCACCGATTCACCCTGATCAGGAAGGACAGCCATGAAAGCTTATTGTCCACCGAGTTAAAAATAATAATAATAATCTGTTTCTCCCCTATCTTATCCTGGGGCCTTCTCAGCGTGGCAGAATACAGACTAATACACTTCCAAAGATGTTTCCCCACTTGTGAGAACGGATGTCCTCTGGATAATCCCAGAAGAGCCCTCCAAAGGGAATGGCACATGGAAAACCTGTTGCATCCTGAACTGCCCCACCCCTCTCGGCCAGCTACCTGCTCCTGGATTTCCATCTTCCACCTCACCCCTGCCCTGTTCACATGGGAGCCAAGGCCTGCCTTCTCTAGGCTGACCTTCCCTTCCTCCTGGAGCATGGTCTCATACTGGCTTGCCAGGAAGTCCCGCTCCCACAGCCATCTTCGCCTACCTGCTTCCTCTCAGAAGTTACCTGCCGCTTCTCTTCTTGCACGTGTGTGTGTGTGTGTGTGTGTGGCTGCTGGTGGCTTACAAGAAAGCAAATGCAATTTTGGGCTGTATTAATAGAAGTATAGCTTCCAAATCGCGGGAAGTGATAATTCCCCTTTACTCGGCACTGGTTAGGCCTCATCTTGAGTACTGCGTCCAGTTCTGGGCACCTCACTTTAAGAAGGACATAGACAAACTGGAGAGGGTTCAGAGGAGGGCAACAAGGATGATAAAGGGACTGGAAACAAGGCCCTATGAGGAGAGACTGAAAGAACTGGGCATGTTTAGCCTTCAGAAGAGGAGACTGAGGGGAGATATGATCACACTCTTCCAGTATTTGAAGGGATGTCACACAGAGGAGGGCAAAGATCTCTTCTCGTTCATCCCAGTTTGCAGGACACGGAATAATGGGCTCAAGTTACAGGAACCTAGATTCCACCTAAACATCAGGAAAAATTTCCTGACTGTCAGAGCAATAAGACAATGGAACCAACTACCTAGGGAGGTGGTGGGCTCTCCCACTCTGGAGCCATTCAAGGTGCGGCTGGACAGACATCTGTCAGGGATGCTTTGACCTGGATTCCTGCATTGAGCAGGGGGTTGGACTCAATGGCCTTGTAGGGCCCTTCCAACTCTACTTTTCTATGATTCTATGAAGACTTCGCGCCTGAGATGTAAGGAGAGATCTCTGGGCAGGGCCGAACGAACCTACCGGGTGAGGCTGTGGTGCGCACTAGGACCGCCACATGGCCTTCGGCTTGGCAACTGGGTGTATGCACACAGCCCAAATTTTTCCTGGCTCCTACCTTCATCTCCCAATATGACCTTGGCCATCCTTCCCCAACCGGCGCCATCCAGTTGTGCCGGACTACAACTCAGCTACGCTATGCTGACTGGTGGATTATGGGAGTTGTAGTCCAACACATCTGGGTGGCAGCAGCTGGGGGAAGGCTGGACTCAGTTCTGCATCCTTGCAGGAGGAGAAGCGTGGCCTCCATCAGCTGCGTTGACCAAAGAGACCCACGGCCGCTTGCTCCCGCTTTTAACCCAGTGGGATTCTAGCCCCTCCGAAAGGGCACGGACAGGGTCTCACTTGCCTGGGAGGGAAGGAGAGGAGGGGAGACCCTTGGCCTTCCTCCCTGCCCTCTTCCTGGCTGGCCGGGCCTCAGTTCCGGGGGTGGGGGGGCAGGCATTTGGAGTCCGTTTTCTGGTTTTCTTCTTCTCCTCCTATCTCACTGCTGATGCCTCCTCCTGCAGGCATCTCCCCATCCCAGAATGTCACCCCAGCTGCACCCCGCATCCGCAGCCATGCACCCCCCCCTCTCTCTCTCTCACACACACACACACACACACACCCCCTCCTCTCCATCTTTGCCTTCACACTTCTTCACATCCTGCCATCTCCCCGGTTCTTTCCTTCTTTCCCCGCTCATTCCTCACACCTTCTCCCGCGCTCCCCTCTCCCTGTTCTCACACCCCCACGGCCTCCTCCCCCTCCCCCCACGCCATCCCAGCCTGGTCTCACCCCCATCATTTCTCCCCCCACCCACCCACCCACCCACCCCTTCTGATCTATCTTTAGCTCCCCATGGAAACACGGATATAATTCTATTTCTTTTTGTTGCTGCTGCTGTGCTGATTGGGGGAATTGGCATATGCAAAGAAATTAAAAAGCAACAGTGTGTGTGTGTGTGTGTGTGTGTGTGTGAGAGAGAGAGAGAGAGAAAAGGGAGGGTTGTTGATCCTTTCTTTTCTTAAGCAAGACTTTCCCCCTGTTTCCTTTGTCCTGAGTTTGTGCTGCTCTCCTCCTCTCTTTAATAAGCATTTCCCATTTCTTGTAAATTCGTAGTTGGGCTGGTAAAAAAGGCCATCTTTCCACTTAAAAACACAGGAGACCTGCTGGATCAGACCCAGGGTCCATCTAGTCCAGCATCCTGTTCACACAGGGGCCGAGCAGCTGCCCGTGGGAAACCCACAAACAGGACATGAGCGCCGCCGCACCCTCCCGCCCACGTTCCCCAGCAAAATCCACTCGCACCCCTCATGCATAATTCTAGTGTGGTTTAATGCAGCCCTCTCCGCCTGCAAGGTAGAGCTGGTGTAGCATAGGGAGACCCGGGTTCGAGTCCCCACTCGGCCATGAAGCTCACTGGGTGACTTTGGGCCAGCCACCGGCTCTCAGCCTGACCGACCTCACAGGGTTGTTGTGAGGATAAAATGGAGTGGGGAAAGGACCATGCAAAAGCCACCTTGAGTTCCTCCCAAGGGGGGAAAAAGGCGAGATATCAATGTAATAATAAATAAATATCCTGAACACACACACACACACACACAGTCCACCCTACATAATTGGGACCACAATGGCAAGAGAGCAGGGTGCGGAGGCTGCAGCGTCTCGGACGACATGAGCCAGTAAGCCAATCCGCAGAAGAACAACAAAGGAATCCCCAGATTTTATCAGCCTAAGGGTGCAATCCTATGCATGTTTGGACAGAAAAGAGTCCTACAACTCCCAGCATGCCCCAGCCAGCTGGCTGGGGCATGCTGGGAGTTGTAGGACTCTTTTCATGCATAGGATTGCACCTTTAGGCTGATATATACAGTATGAGACCCTACCTAGACAGAGGTAGCCTTGCGACACTGGGCGCTTCCAGACGGAGAGCTCCGGTCGCTAACGGTCCCAAGGTATTGTGCAACTATTCCATCTTTTCTCCCTCAACGGATTCCCCCCTCCCTTTTTTTTTTTCCTGTCGAGCAAAAAAAGGCGGAAGAGGCAGTGGGAAAAACACAGGAGGGCCGCAAATGTGGAAGAAGACGGTGTCATCGTCTGGGCCCCTCGTAGAGTTCTGTGAACGGGGCAGGACGATTGCACAATGAGTTATTCACGCTCTGGGAACATCCCGTGTGGGTTACTGCAATGCCCATGCCTTTGAGAACGCTCCAGAAACTTCAGCCAGTCCCAAAGCAGGTGGCTAGAGGGTTAATGGGGAACTGCCCAATTCGTCTGAGCTCCACAGGTGCCGCGTTTTCTCGAATGAAACATAGAGTGTTCGAGGATCGGGATATTTGTAAGAAGACCAAAACACTGGTTTACGAAGCCATTGTATTACCAACTTTATTGTATACCTGCGAAACATGGACTATCTATAAACGTCACTTCCACCTCCTTGAAAGATTTCATCAACGTTGCCTCCGGAAAATCCTGCGAATTACTTGGGAAGATAGGCGAACAAATGTCAGTGTACTGGAAGAAGCAAAGACTACTAGCATTGAAAAAATGATCCTTCAACGCCAACTTCAGTGGGCCGGTCATGTTGTTCGAATGCCTGACTGCCGTCTCCCAAAGCAGCTACTTTATTCCCAACTCAAGGATGGAAAGAGGAATATCGGTGGTCAATATAAGAGGTTTAAAGATGTTCATAAGGCTAATCTAAAAAAATGCAATATAATATAAACATCGAAAACTGGGAAGCTCTGGCCCATGAACGATCTAAATGGAGGTTGGCCTTTCACAAAGGTTCCATGGACTTTGAAGAAGCCCGAGTGCAAGGTGAAAGGGAGAAACGTGCTAAGCGAAAAGCACGTCAAATGAATCCTTTACAGGACCATCTTCTATCTGGTAACCTGTGTCCTCACTGTGGGAAGCTGTGTGGATCTAGAATTGGCCTCCACGGTCACTTACGGACCCATCGCTAGAGTCTACACAATTTTCTTCAGAATTTTCCTCCTTTTAAAATCTCCTTTTTGTAAAAAAAAAAAAAAAATTATCCTGGAAGACAATCTTACTCGGTCACGAGTGATCGCCTGACTGACTGACCGTCTGCACGGGGTGCCTGTCTGTTTCTGAGCCCAATCCAAAGTGCTGGTTTTAACCTTTAAGCCCAGGGTGCCAACCTTCAACCCCGGAAGCCGAATCTGGCCTTCTGGGCTTCCCAGATGGCCATGCCCCTTTTCCCTCCACGCCCCTGATCATTTGGTAGTTTCCAGGCTTTTGTGGAGTTTTTTCTTCCATCCCAAAAGGTTGAAATGCCTCTCCTAAGGCCTAGTGAGTGGCAGTACGAGCTGGTAATAGGCTGGTATTTTGGGCCCCGTCCCTTTTGCCTTTGTCTCCTCCCACCACTGGGATGTGGCCCCCGAGAGCTTCTCCAAAATGGAGTTTGTCTCTCAGAGGGGAGGAGGTTCAACACCCCCGTTTAAAGCCCTAAACGGCTTGGGAATAGGTTCCTTGACAGAACACCCCTTCCCATTTCTACCTGCCCGAACCTCAAGGCCCTTCTCCAGGTGTCTCCCTTAAATGAGGTGAGTGGCTACAGGAGAGAGGACCTTTTCAGCCGTGGCCCCCCGCTTTTAGAATGCCCTCCACAGAGAAGCTTACCTGGCACCCACGTTATGGACTTTTTGACACAAGGTGAAGACCTTTTTATTCTTTGGGGAATTTTAGGGATGGCTTTTTTTTTAGGGTTTTCAGATCTTTGCACTGCTGCTGGTTTTCCTTTTGGCATTGTTGTGTGCCGCTGGTGGTTTTATCTTGCTTTTATCTGACTTGTTTTATAGTCACTGTTTTATTGTTACCTTGTATTTTATGTTTTTAATTTGTACACCGCCCAGAGAACTTTGGTTAATTGGGCAGTTTAAAAATGTAATTAAAGAAATAAATAAGCCAAGCCTGACCCCGCTGGAAGTTTGACTGGGGACAACTTCTGTTCCAACCTGCGTTTCGTCCCTCGCCTCGTGCCCAAACAGGGCTGAGGCGGGGAGGTTTTATCCTGAGCCCAACAAGGCCTGGGTAGATATTTCTGCTTATGCATTAACTGTGACACCACAATAGAAGTGGTTAGATTCCCCGTATTCATAGAATCATAGAAAAGTAGAGTTGGAAGGGGCCTACAAGGCCATCGAGTCCAACCCCCTACTCAATGCAGGAATCTAGGTCAAAGCATCTCTGACAGATGTCTGTCCAGCTGCACCTTGAATGCCTCCAGAGTGGGAGAGCCCACCACCTCCCTAGGTAGTTGATTCCATTGTCTTATTGCTCTGACAGTCAGGAAGTTTTTCCTGATGTTTAGGTGGAATCTAGGTTCCTGTAACTTGAGCCCATTATTCCGTGTCCTGCAAACTGGGATGACCGAGAAGAGATCTTTGCCCTCCTCTGTGTGACATCCCTTCAAATACTGGAAGAGTGCGATCATATCTCCCCTCAGTCTCCTCTTCTGAAGGCTAAACATGCCCAGTTCTTTCAGTCTCTCCTCATAGGGCCTTGTTTCCAGTCCCTTTATCATCCTTGTTGCCCTCCTCTGAACCCTCTCCAGTTTGTCTATGTCCTTCTTAAAGTGAGGTGCCCAGAACTGGACGCAGTACTCAAGATGAGGCCTAACCAGTGCCGAGTAAAGGGGAATTATCACTTCCTGCGATTTGGAAGCTATACTTCTATTAATACAGCCCAAAATTGCATTTGCCTTCTTTGCAGCCGCATCGCATTGCTGGCTCATATTGACCACCTGCAAACGTGAAAAAGGGGCCAGCGTCCCTCCAGTGCTGCCACCTGCAGCCACTAGGGGGCGTCCTTCTACTCACTGCTCCCAGGAAGTACCATCTGATCCATTCTATCAAAGAAAGTCCGGACAGGGATGGCTGTGCAGGCACAGAAACCAAGACGTCAAAGGAGATGGAGAAGGGATGCTGCTCTCTGACGCAGAGGAGCAGGGACAGGGAGCGGCAATGTGGGGGCAGGCATGCGCAGAGCAGAAAGTGGGAATGGGTGGAAGGAATGGAGGGGGCGGCAGAGGCGGGTCTGAAGCACGGGTCTGTTCGTGCAGCCAGTTCCTCCTGCTTGGGCCAGCGGCGGCTCCGGGTTTTTGGGGGGTCCTTGGGCGGGACACCCTCGACGGGGCCCCTCCTTCAGTGAGATTCCGCCTCCTCACCGTTCTGACCAGTCGCCCTTGTTCCTCGTCCTCCTCCTCCTCCTCATGGCTCCCGCTCGCTTGCTTGGCAGGCAGAGCGCCGGTGCGCAAGGCGGCGGCCGAGGCATCTCCCGCTCCTCCTTCCTTCTCACCGCCACCAATGTTGTCTGGGCCAGAGCGAGGGGCAGGTGGACAAGCAGATTGCAATGGGGAAGAGGAGGAGGGGCTCTTGCTGGGGTGTGGGCCCTCGGCAAGTGCCCAGCCGTGCCGACCCTCGGCGCCGGCCCTGTGTGTATGTGCGCCTCCAGCAACATCAAGTAGGCCGCTCAACAAGGTCTGCCACGGACGGCCTTCTCCTTGTCCCATCAGCCAGAGCAGCCAGGCTGGTGGTGGGGACTAGGAAGAGGGCCTTCTCTGTGGCGGCCCCCACATTATGGAACTCCCTCCCTAGTGACCTTCGCCATGCCCCCTCCGTGATGAGCTTCCGCCGTGCATTAAAAACATGGCTGTTCAGGCGGGAATATGGGGTGGGTTAGGTTTTTAATGAGAATTTTTTATATTGTTTTAATTATTATGTTTTATTGTGTTTTATTGTATTTTAATTGTACATCGCCCAGGGTGGCCGGGTGACCGGCCAGATGGGCGATTGATAAATATAATAAATAAATAAATAAATAAATGTGTGTGTGTGTGTGGTAGCAGAATGTCCGTGCCCATCCACAGGTTTTTGAAACAGTCTCAGCAGCTCTTCCATAGAATCATAGAATAGTAGAGTTGGAAGGGGCCTATAAGGCCCATCGAGTCCGACCCCCTGCTCTTCAGCTACCTTCAGTCTAGCAAAAGCGGGAGAACCGTGGACAAATCAAAATAAAAAGAGTGCTACTAGTCCTCATGCCTAGAAAAAAGAAAAGAAAAAAAAGCCATACCCCCTGTGACCTGGAAGCCTTCCAGTCCCAGATAAAACAAACAAACAAAAAATGCTAACCAAGGCCTCCTTGCATTAAGGGCCGACTATTTGTTGGAACTACAAACATTGAATAAACGACATGAAACCCAGCAAAGCTCTGCACCCCGCCCCACCCCGCTCCCTGCTGCGTTGCTTGGCTGGAGTGCCTGCGCTTCTTGGAACGGCACTCCGGGAGCTGCTCCTTGGATTCTGGAAGCGGAGGCTGCAGGCAGCTGGGCCCCCCACTCCAAAGCGCGTGTCGTTGAGAGCCCGGCCTGAGAGGGGCCCTGATGCCGGCGCCGCGTGCTGTGGAGACGGAGCAGCCGTGGGGGACCCACAGGGAGGGCTGTGTGTGTGTTTTTTCACAACTTGGGGTGGGGTGCTCGTGCTTGCGGGCCCATTGGCCGGCAACCATGCTTGCTGTGGTCGGTCGGAAGCATGGAGGTTGTGCGGGAAGGCATGGCTGGGGAATGGATCTCCGTGGCATTGTGGCACTGGGTGCTCCAAGACTGGGTGTCTGTGGAAGAAAGGCTGCCCCCCCCCACTCATTAATGTATATGATGCAATCCAGCCTGCACACTCCTGTGTGCTTGCACATCTGCCGTTCATTTCAGCGGGGCCCGTGTGCAGGGCCGGTGCAAGGCAGTTTGGTGCCCTAGGCAAGATCAGATAGTTAGCGCCCCCCCCTTCCCACTTGAGCCCTCCCTCCCTCCAGCCCTATGCCCATTATGAAATAAAAGTCAATTGTGAAATTCCGTCTACTACAAGTCAAGATATGATTGGTAAAACAAACTTGGTAAAATACGCATTTTAGCGCTTCCCCCCCCAAGCCGTTTCTGGCGCCCCCTTTAGCCCTGCGCCCTAGGCAGCTGCCTAGTTGGCCTAATGGTAGCACCGGCCCTGCCCGTGTGGAACGCCCCGCTCGATTGTGCTCCATGCCTTTTCTCCCTCTCTTGTCTCCCGCTGTGCTGGTCGCTCAGCATCAACCCACCCGAGGAAGTCCCTGTGTCCGGATTTCACGCAGGCGCCAGAATGGAGCAATTCTGCCTTGTCTCGCAAGCTTCCCATCCCAATGCTAGACCCTGTGCCTGAAAATTGACACGGGTTAATATAATTGATTACGGAGAGATGAGCCTTATTTGTGGGCCATTTAGGTACGTAATTACGGCTGGATAGGGAAAGCGCGCCAAAAAACCTCCTAATGGCTGCCGGGCGCAGGCAGTGAGAGCTGGGAGGCCACACGGGCAACTGTCTTCCTTGCCCTCCCGTCCTGTTATGTATCAACCCCCTACCCCCACCCCGTCACCAGTGAGAAAAGTTTAGAAAAGGGAAAAAGTGGAGATGGCGTGCCTCTTCAAAGATGCGGCATGAGCGGCGGGACATTTCCGGCTGGCTCTAACTCAGTGTTCTCCAACCGTGGGTCCCCAGATGTTTTTGGCCTACAACTCCCAGCATGCCCCAGCCAGCTACGCTGGCTGGGGCATGCTGGGAGTTGTAGGCCAAAAACATCTGGGGACCCATGGTTGGAGAACACTGCTCTAACTTAACGGTTGTGCGTTTCTGCATTTCTGGGAGGAACAAGAGGGAAGGAGCCTGGTGGAATTGGAGTGGGCGGGCAGGCTTGAGGAGGGGCAGAACTCCGGCGTATAATGTTCTCCTTGAGCCTAGTGGATGGATTTGGCTAGGGAAATCCCCACACGGCTATGCAGCTCCACTGAGTAACTCCTCTCCCACCATTATCTTCTCTCGACGACAACATACCTCACAGGGCTGTTGTGAGAATAAAACGGGATCAAACTCCCACAGAAGCCCGGCTGAGCTCTTTAGAGGAAGGGAGTTGGATGCAATGCAAACACAATAAATAAATAATAAATATAACTTTCTCTCTTTCCTTCCTTCCTCTCTCTCTCCATCCCTCTCTGGTATGCAGCAGTCAGGGGAATCTTGTGTCACAAAACTGGGCTTCAATGTACCACATGCATCTTAGCCCATCCCCATAAATACTGTATATGCAAACCTAGTTAATTTGCATAATATATATATATATGAGCGGCAGAAACGGTTTCTTCACCCCCACACGCCTGTGGAGCAGAATTCCGGCACCCTTTGCCCAGAATCCCAATTTATTTATTTATTTATTTTGTGGAGAAAAAGAGCCTTTGCGGGTACACACACAGACACACACACACACACACACACACCCTCATGTGTGAACCGGCTAAAGGCTGGGGGTGGGGTGTGCATAGTTCCTCTAGAAGGGATGGTGCCTGGAAGTCTGGAGGAGCCAGGCTGCGGGCTTTCATATGCAGATGTAGTTCAGGCCCAGTAAGCCATGACTCATGAGTCTCCCTCCCCCTGCCTGGCCAGGTGAAGTTGATCTTGATTGGCTGAGAGGCAGCAGAGGAGGGGAGGGGGGAAAAAGGTATATTTCCCAAAGCGTGGTTTTTGGTCTGTCTTTGGATTGCGTGGCTACCGGCTACCCTGGCTATTGGGTGATGGCGGCAAGCCAAAGAGAGGCCCCAAGCCTTTGGGGGGGGGCTATCAGGATCCGACCCCAGGTAGCTCCTGGTGAAGTGAGCTGGATGAGGGCTCTAGTGAAGGCAAGCCTTGTAGGAGTTTACCCATCATCGGACCTTCGGGTAGGTGTGGTAATTCTCCATCGGGCGGCAAGGCTGTGCTGGATCTAACCCTTGAAGAGAACAGGTAATTAGTTGTATGCCTGAGAGATATTAAGGAATCAGGTTTTATTGTTTTGCAGCTTTACTGTGTACTAAAGTGTCTCTCTCTTTATTTTGTGTGCTTCTCTCATTTCCCTAATCTTGTTGTAAAATGCTACCAGAATAAACCTTGTCTTGGTTTTACCCCACATGGGTTTTGTAGTACTCTGTGAGTTCAGTATCTAAATCCAGGTTACAGAAATTGAAGGCGAGTCCCTGAACAGAGATCCAAGTAGGATTGCAGACAGCTGAGGCTGGCAGTCTGGTACCTTGAGATCTCAGGGGGTCTTGGTTCCTTTGGGGTAGGAAAGGGTGGGGGTGTGGCGGGCCAGCCAGCCCCCCCCTTCCTCCACATATTTATTTTCATTTAACAAGCATGCCCTGCTGGCCATCCGGGTAGCAGCACTATCGGACACTTGCCCAAGATGGCGGCCCTGGATGTTTTAGTACAAATCAGAGACAACAGAGGCCCTCTTAGCTGTACTTGTACTTTATTGAAAGGATGATCTCTGCAGTCTTTGGGAAGGAGGGGAGATTCCCCCCCCCGCTTAATCTAGTGCATCTGGCTCTTGGTCCCAGTTGGGGTTTTCCCCTCGGGGTTTGGGCCCTCCGCTCTTCTTGGCGACCATGATCTCGCTAACTCCGAGCAGCGTGACGGCCATCTGGGTCGCCAGTACGATGCCCCGGCGCTTCACCAAGAATGGATCCAGCAGGCCTTCCCTGGCGGCGTCGACGGTGCCCGCCTCTTCCGCGGCCAACTTGAGGCCGCTGTTCTGCGTGCCCAGCTGGTGCTGCATCTCCATCTTCGCCATGACCTCGTTGACCGGGAGTCCCGCATTTTCCGCCAAGGTGGCCGGGAGGGTTTTCAAGGCCTGCGAGTACTCCAGGATGCCGTACTGCTCCGATCCAGGGTAGTACATCCCCAGGGTGCTGAGCCGCACTGATAGTGCCATCTCGGTGGCACCGGCCCCAGGCAAGAGCCGGGCGTCGCTGCCCAAGATCTTGTAGACGTTGAGCCCATCGCGGATGGCTTCTTCCAGGCACTCCAGCATCTCCGAGGTGGCCCCTCTCAGCACTATGGTGGCCACGGGGCAAGCGGTGCTATCTTGACTGAAGATGACCACATCGGTGCTGCCGATCTCGCTCAGTGTAAACGCGGCGGCAGTGCCCGATCTCTTCGGGCAATGGTGGGGACCATGTTGAGCAGCAGGGTGGCCCCCACGGCTTTGCACAGGCGCTGCAGCTCCAAGCGGGAGGCCAACCGGACCACCATCATCCTGTACCGGTTGGCATAAAAGAGCCCCAAGTCGTCCACCTTCCCTCCGACCACCACCACGTTGACGCCGGTCTTCGCGATGGCCAGAACTTGCTGCTCCACCAGGCGCTCTTCGCTTTTGCCAAAGCCCTTCAGCTCTGAGGCGCTTTGGAACATGATGGTGTTCTTGGCTTCCAATCCAGAGGGGCCGAAGGGGCAACCGTAGGCCGCAATGCGAGCCCTCTCCACCCGCCTGAAGACCCCTTCAGCTTCGGTGCACAGGACCACCCCCTCCAGGATGCAGGAGTCGGTGACACCACCCCCTGGGACTTTGCATAGACGAACGAGGTCTGGGTTGAAGGTTGTGCGGTCTGGGGGCAGGACCAAGGCACAGGCCTTGGCCACCAGTTTGGACAAGAACGTCTGGTGGCCAAAGACCTTGCTCCCCACCACGGTCTGCAGGACCCACGCCACCTCGTCCACGTCGCTTGGGTTTCTCAGCACGTGGCAGGTGAGGCCAGGCAGCAAGCGCAACGCCTCCTTGCAAGCCATCTCATAGCCGGCACGGATGTGGACCGCTGGCACCCCTGACCGAAGGAGCTTCTCGGCATTCTCCAGCAGCGCCCCGGCCAGGAGGATGACGAAATTGGTGCCGTCGCCCGTCTCCTCCGCTTGCGTTTCGGCAGCCGTGCGCAGCAGGCAAAGCCACGGGGTTCTCCAGCTCCAGCTCGCGCAGGACTGGTGGCGCACGGGAGGTGTGGAACTCTTGCCGAGGTGGTTGACCACCAGCTTGTTGCGGCCCAGAGGACCGTAACAGGTGCGCAAACAGCGCACCAACGCCTTGCAGGCCGTGAGGTTGCTGAAGAGCGTCTCCTGGAGGCCGCTGAAGTACTTCATGCCCACTTTGAGCATCTGAGGGAGGCCCGGGGCCGTGGGGACGTGGGCAGCCATCACCTGTGGAAAGCAGAGGCAGAGGGCCTCAGGGCGTCTGGAGGAACCCACTGGCAGCAGGAAGGCCCCATCTGTGTAACTGTAATAGTAACATCCCCCCCCCGCCACCCCCCAGGCACTCTTGCCTCCCCGCCTCTCCCCTTCCTCTGTTCTCTTGTGATGTTTTCTAGATTGTCAGTCCCTTGGAGCAGGGACACGTTCTCTCATTTTTGTACATGGATGGTGCTATATAAATGACAGGGCCGGCCCAAGACGTTCTGTGTGCTTCCGGGCGGAGGCCTCCTAGCTCTACCATAGTGCTGCCATGGCGTCGTTTCCCTGCGGTGGCAGAAAAGACGGAAGCAGCGGTGTGGGAAAACACGGGGAGGTTACAGGTGGAGGACGTCTGGATCACCAACCCCGCACCCGCAGGAAAGATCCCCGTGAGCGAGGCAAGGCAGTGGTGCTGTGAAAGCCTCCTCTGGATGCGCCCGTTGCTGCCCGAGGCGGACAAGATGGCTCCCCACCCGCTGCATTCCCTAGCCAGAGGCTGACTGGACCAGACTGGCAATCACATCTGACTTCAACACTGGCAATGAGACAGTGCCCGTCATGGCCCCTGAGGGCCGCTGCAGCTAGCATAGGGGGCAGCAGACAGAGCAGGCGGAGCGGGACACGGCAGCCCTCGGCCGCATGCCATGCCCCTTCGCACCTGCAACCACTTCGCTCTGCCTCGTGGTAGGGCCAGCCCTGATAAATGGAAACCGATCTGCCCCCCCCATCTCGGTGGGTGGTCCTGGCTTCCTACGGCTATGGCCGGATGAACCAAGACTTCCTTGGAGCCCTCCAGCTCGGCCCCATAGCGTGTTTTCGGTCCCCGCAACACATAAACGGGGCTAAGCATTTTAGTATCACGTCTTTTCTTTTAACGGAAGAAAATGCCCGGAAAACCCACATCCTCTAACTTGACAGCCCCTTCTTTGGCCTCGTTCCCGGGTGCCGCGAGAGGTAACCTACTGGAGCAAGGCGAGAAGAGACCGTCCCAGGCAACGGACCGGACCGGGAGCTGCGAGATGCCGGGACCGGCGTGGCAGAAGCGACCGGTAAACGGCTACTCAGGGGGAGAAGTCGAGGCGGTGATGTCACAGTGGCACATTCCAGTGGGCAGGGGGGAGAGAGGGAGACCCCGGGGTAAAGGCCTTCTCTTCCGTGCCGCGCACGCACTCTGCAGACACAGAAGTAAACTACCCCTGTTCACTTTGGTGCGTCTGCACCTACCAAGGTGAAATACTTTACCGCTGGAGTTAACTAGGGGGCAAGCCCAGCCTTCCCCAACCCGGTGCCCTCCAGATGGGCTGGATTACAACTCCCATCATCCCCCCCAGCCGGCATTCAAATGCTCTAATCTAATCACAGAATTGCAGGTCTGCCCTCCAGGTGTTTTGGTTCCTCACTGAAAAATCTTCTGCTCCTTAACACACAATTCGCCAGGCCGATCGCCCCCCCCCCTCCGTGCAAAACCTATTAAATGGAAGGGGCTCCTTGTGTAGCTCCCATTCAGTCCAATGGGGCTTGCACGGGGAGAATTTGCCCCTTGGGTTGTCTGATCTCTCCCTCCGCCGGTGTGCAGGAAGCGGTCTCGAAAAAGGTCTGTTGACTCGCTGGGTCGGGGTTGGGAGAGGAGAGAGGATTTGTTGTCTTCATGATTCTATTGTTTTATTATAGACTAGTGAATGGACCTGGCTTCGCACTTGGAATAGCCCTTAGTTTAATGCAGCAAAGCCTTCAATGAAACAGGCACAGCTGTCGGAGTTGGACACATTCTGCTCACTGCGTCTGAGTGAAGCCCTGTGCTCTTGCACCCCTAGGCACAGCCCTCTGCCATGGTGTACCCCTGTAGCTCCCTGAGGGAGGGATCTGTTAACTCCATTCCCCTGATGTGGGGCTGCCCCACCATAGGGGGGAGTGAGCAGTCATATAACTCTGTCTCCCCCCCCCCCCAGCTTCAGAGTGTATCAACTGCAAAGCTATGCATGGTTTAGAGCAGGGCTCTCCAACCTTGGGTCCCCAGATGTTTTTGGCCTACAACTCCCAGCATGCCCCAGCCAGCTATGCTGGCTGGGGCATGCTGGGAGTTGTAGGCCAAAAACATCTGGGGACCCAAGGTTGGAGAACACTGGTTAGAGGAATCTGCCACCTAGTGACTGAAGATGTAACTGCAGGCTTCAACCACAGGGACCCATTAAAATTAATTAATGCAAATCATCCGGAGGTGGACGTCCCTAGGGTCCCCTTAGTATGCATACCACGTTCCAGGTGTCTTAAGTTTTGTGGGCGTGGTGCTATGGCGTGACAGCCAAGTGGACAGACCTGCACGCGCCCACACATCTTCTTTTATTATTATTGATTTGTTGTGCACTGCCTTGGGGCGGTATATAAATATTAATAATACTGCTAATACTGATAACTCCAGGAACATCAGGGCCTCGCTCCATTTGGACAACTCCCCAAGAGGGCTAAACTGACATCAAACTGCTCTATGGGGAAGAAGGCGGTGTGAGGGAGTCAGGAGCAGGCTGAGGGAACATCAAGGCCTGCCCCAGTTGGATTGCCTACCCCACCAGGAGAGGTGAGGCAGATCCATTCCACCAGCCCTGCTGAAAATCTATTTTTTTCCCTCCTCCCTTCCCATCCCCTTTTCCTTGTGTGTCCGTTTATAACCCACACCGGGAACCTTGTTTTGGCTGAGGAGCGGCATAACAATACTTTAAATAAAATTAATGAATGTATGTAATTATTTATTTATTTATTACATTTATACCCCCGCCTTTTTTCCTGCAAGGAATCCAAGGCGGCTTACATAATCCTCCTCTTCCTCTCCATTTTATCCTCACAACAACAACCCTGTGAGGTAGGTTAGGCTGAGAGTCAGTGACTGGCCCAAAGTCACCCAGTGAGTTTCATGGCCGAGCGGGGACTAGAACCCGGATCTCCTCCTGAGTCCCAGTCCAACACTCTCACCACTACGCCACACGGGCTCAGTGACAATCTTGTTGAGAGGGGCCAATAACAAAAAGGAGATGCCCCTGGAACTTCCCCCGTTTTGGAATCAGCTGGATTAGATGCTGGAAAGTATCCTTGCCCCGGTGTGTGTCTGCATGCTTGTTAGACTTGGGGGGGGGGGGGCTGTGTTGATTCCGCCATGGGGTTGGTATATAGTCTGTGTGCATTGTTATGTTTTCCTTCTAATCATTATTTCTCAAGCTGTCACTTTGCAGCAGAACATATTTTAGCAAAGACACCATCAGGGCCCCGACGACGTTCTCTCCTCCAAGGGCAACTGATGTGTCCTCCCGTCCCGAGCCCCCCACCGCTCCATGAAGGAGGTGTTCAGATGGGTGGGCCAAACAGGCCTTGGGGTTTGCTGCGCCAAGCCACTCTGGCAGAAAAGGGCAGTTTTTTCCCCCCTTGTAATGGGATACTTAGGAAGTCATCACTGAGTAATCTGCCTAATGATGCCCCTTGTGTGAAGACTTTAATGACTTTGGTAAAATATCCCTTAATTTATCCAGGTCATGTGGATTTCTCAACAGCAGCTGGGCTATTTAGAGTACGGGGGCTGTGGCAACAATGCGGCTGAACCACATTGGCCATTAAAAAAGATTTCTGCTCGCACATACACCCAAACTCCTTTCCCTCCACTGGAAGAGAGCGCGGACTTTTAGCCATGCGAAGGGAATGCAGCGCCAGTCTGTGGAAGAAAACCGAGCAGAGTTGTTTCTGGCGATTACCGTACTTGTGCATATGTGGTGGGCGCGCTGAAGATGGGAGGGACCCTTTCAGAAGGTTTGGATGCCCTCGTGGCCGCGCAGGCTCACCCGGTGGCCTCGTTTGCGTGTCACGACAACCCACGGGTTGTTTAAACCATGGGTTGCCGGGGCTGTACGCGAGCGAACGCGCCCGCCTCCCATGCGCTGGCCACTTCCACTCTGCATCCGCTTGGCTCAACAACCCTGAACCCGGCACTCTGGGTGATTGAACAACCCAGATTTTGAACCCATGGTTTGTTGTGGGGGGGGGATGGAACTGATAAGGCAATCACTCCGGCCTATTTACATCACATCTGCACAGTCACTAAGAGAGAGGCTCTCTGGGTCCACGCCCATGCTCCCGCTGCAGAGCTCCCGTTTCAGCCCTGTTGCTCTGCATGGAAACACGCTACAAAAACACTGGCTCAGATGGAATCCTCATTTCACCCCCACCCCACTGTTGAGGGGGCTTCCCAGACCCCTCACAAAGCTGACCTCCTGACCCCCAGCCCTCTCTCCTAGAAGAACAGGGCCGCACAACCTTTGGCTGCTCTTTTATGCCCTCACTTTCTTTCCAGATGTCCTGATACATTTCTAATCTCTCTCCTCCCCTCCCCCCCGCCTTTCTGCCCCCCCCTCCTCCGGCCCTCCTGCCCCTCTTTCTTTTACATGATAATGTTTGTGCCAGAAGTATTTGGGCCCTGATGTATAACAAAAGGCTTGGTGTGTGTGTGTATGAAAAAACTGAGGGTGTGTGTGTGTATACTGCTGTTTCCAAAGGATCCTGGGTAATAATAATGTTGGCCTGTTGGTAGCACGAAGGCTGTCCCTTGAGAAACTGGCTGGACTGCTGAAATGTCTTGTTTGGCCCTTCGAGGGGATGCTATCTTCCAGGGCTGGGCACAGGAGAAATGATGCAAAAAGGAGGCACTTTTCTGCACCTTTTAGAAAGGAGAAAATTGCAGAATTCACATTAGGATTATTTTGAGTGAGTCTTGCTTCAGGGCTCCCCAAATGTTGAAGTGAGAGAAAAAGAGGTGTGTGTGTGTGTGAGAGAGAGAGAGAGAGATATTCCAGGATATATCTTTCCCTCCTCAATGGTAGTATGACAACCCCTAGCGATGCAGCCAGGGGCAAAACAACTTCCTCCAGTCTGGTTGCATGGAAAGCGCTGACCTGGACACCAGGTAGAGTTGCCAGCTGCTGGCCTGGAGACTAAAGGGGCAATCCTATGCATGTTTAGACAGAAAAAAGTCCTACAACTCCCAGCATTCCCCAGCCAGCATGGGGGGAAAATGGCTGGCTGGGGCATGCTGAAAGTTGTAGGACTTTCCTCTAGCTAAACAAGCATAGGATTGCGCCCCTAGGGTGCTTCCGGATGGAGGGCTCCTAGCGCGACCAGTTAGGTAGCAGTTGTGCAGCTATTCCCTCTTTTTCTCCTTAATGCAGTGCTTCTCAATTATTTTCTGTCATGCCCCCCCTAGGAAGAAGAAAACATTTCGCGCCCCCCGCGTGACTGTAAATAGTATCATTTGTCTATAAAATTGTTATAAGTACACCTCTGCATAACACTGTATCCTTATTAACGTATAAGAGAATAAAAAAAGAAAGAAATGTGGATCAATTTACAACAAAGAATAGCTTTATTAACTGTAGCAGAAAAGATTTAAAGGAGCACAGGATTTAAAGGAACACAATATTAAAAAAAACTTTTAACTGAGGTCAAACGAGCCCCCCTTTACGGAGCCTCGCGCCCCCCCCTGGGGGGCCCGCCCCACTATTTGAGAAGCACTGCCTTAATGGAAGAAGCAGTGGGAAAACATGGGATGGTTACAAGCAAAAGACGTCGAGGTCTGGAACCCCCCCCCCCCCCGCCATAAAATTCTGCGAACGAGGCAGAGCGATGGCGTGAAAAAAGCCTCGTCTGGAAGCACCCTTACATTTACCGTATCAGCTCCAGGGAAATGGGCAGCGGAGAGGGAGCAGGGAAGCGAAGAGTTTTTACAGGATGAATTGTGCGTGGGTGGGAGGAAGCGATGCGCGAGGTGGGTGGGGAGGCGGGTGTAGAAAAACCAACTTCATTTGTTGATTTATGAAGACTTCTATCCCACCCTTCAGTGTCACCCCTCTCAGAATTCAGAAATGCGTGAAAGTCAAAGAGGCCCGGACATACGTATGAGAGCGGATATGATATTAGTATGATATAAATGAGGGCAGGAAGAAAGAAGGAAGGAAGGGTTGCACCACAGCAAACCGTTCTTCCAATCCTGACCAAAACCACAGGCTCGAGATGAACTTTTGATCTTGTGATTTTTAAGACGATCTCTTGCTTCAGATTGAAACAACTGTGTGTGTTGGTGGGGAAAGCTGGCTGCATGCAGACACTTCAAGGTGAAGGGACCCGGCCTTGCCAGCATGTGTGAGACCCCCTCACCTCCCTTCTCTCCCCCCCTTCTGTCTGGGAGAAGAATCCATTTGGAGTCTCATTATTAGCAACACCCGTGGCTTCCAGGTAGCATAGCATCCTCAGCCCGCTGCCAGGAAGGTAGATTAGCTGGCTGTTTTGCACGGTCTTATCGGCCCAGGAGCCGTCAGTGGTCCTGGATTATCAGCGGGTTCCCAGCAAGCTCTGTTATTAAGTCCCTATCTTCTGGTTGCCACCACGAGCTGCTCAGGCGGTGGGGCGGCTTTGATAGACGTAAGCTGGCGACAAACGGTACCACGGGAGGGAAGAGAAGGAAAATGCCGCCTCCTCAATGAGGAGCAGTTGCAATTAAAAGAAGGGGAGGGGGGGGGAAGCACATGTTACCGCAGGGGATGGAATATGGACCACTTTTTAATTTTTTTATTCTTACTGGTTGCCAGCCACAATATGGAACAAGGCAGAGAGGACGAGCCTGTTTTGGAGGCCAGGAAATCTGATAAACTACGGCACTCATAGAGTTGGCACATTACGTTTCTCTCAGGGCTGGCGTCAAGGGTCGTCATAGTCGGGCACCTGCCGAGGACCCACACCCCAGCAGGGGGCCCATGGGCAGGAACCCCTTGACTTGTTCCTCCTCTTCACCATTGCATTCTGTTTGTTCACCTGCCTCTCGCTCTGGCCCAGACAACGGTGGTGGTGAGGAGGAGGAGGAGGAAGAGGAGGAGGAGACACCGCTGCCGATTCGCTCACTGGCTCTCTGCCTGTCAAGCAAGGAAGCGGGGGCAAAGATGAGGAAGGCCAAGAAGAGGGGGAGCTATGGCAGCTGGTGACAATGGTGGTGAGAAGGTAGACCAGTGTTCTCCCACCTTGGGTCCCCAGATGTCTTTGGCCTACAACTCCCAGCATGCCCCAGCCAGAACACTGAGGTAGGCTCACTGAGGGAGCAGGCCCAAGGCTCCTCAAAAACTTGGAGCCAGCACACTGGTTTCACTGCTCCCTTCTTTCCCAACCAGTGAGAAGTTTAAGGCTTCGATCACAGGATCATTTTCCTTTGTGGGAGAAAGGACAGAAATGTCCTTGTAAGAAATAAATGTATTTATAAATTTATAAGTAGAACAGTGTGTGTGTGTGTGTATGTGTGGCTACAGTAGCAAGCACACAGGCCGTTCCAGATTCACGGCAATGACAGTCCAATCCCCTGTAGGATTGTCAACCAATTCTTAAAAATCTCCCATAGTCCAAATCCCAAAACTGAACTGATGCTCTCCCGGCTCCTCTGTCCCTCTTCCTCCCATGTAGGCACCTACAGACAAAAATAGCTTCCGCCTGCAGCTACCATGACTCAAGGTGCATTCCTAGGTGGCCTTAGACAAAGCTCAGCCTAATTGCCCATTAGTGTTGATTGTCTTCCATCAATGAAGAGGCTACTAGGGGAAACCACTTTGCATCGCACATCAGCCTGGCTCCCAATAATGGCACAGGGTAGCAGAGAGAAAGCCTTTGGAATTCATTTGATCAAGGGGATGGAAGTATATAAAGTGGTCCCTTGGAGGGTGGGAGGGTGCATTTTATGATTTATTGTATGTAGTTTACATTATATTTTTGTGTTATTCTTGTATTTTGTTATATTTTGTTTTGAAAAGTAAATTGTGAAGGACCAGCACCAGGGTCCTATGCGTGAGTTCGGCGCTTAACGGGTTAACCGGCACTGAGTTACAGCCCGTACAAGCGATTGAAACCGACTAGGAGGTTTGCGCCACAAAAGGAAACTTCAGCCCTTTATATGACCAAATAAGGCTTTTATTTACTATACAATATACGAAGCGGAACTAACAGCTTTCTAGGAATACTATAACGTCAACATGACCTGACGTAATCTCCGAGTTTATCAATGAACGGGTTCCCAGGCTAGCGCATTGGGATTAGTCAGCTACCTTAGACTAAAGACTTTACGCTGGTCAATTTCAGCCTGGCTCCGGGTCTGCCCGATCCGGGGAAAGAGAACTGCTTATCCCAGCCACCGCTGGAGGACGAATCTTGATAAGAGTAACCCGTGTTCCCAACAACCCCCAAAAGGAGGGGAGAGGGGTTTTCTACCCCTGAGTTTCCCGCTCTCTCCGCCCCTGCGGTCAGGTGGGGCTTATGCCTGCCCCTTCGTGTCAGGTGGGCTTATTCCTGCCCGGGAAAAGGAGGTGACGTGTTGGGTACTTTACAGCTCTTTGAGACTGCCCTGCTAGTTTGATGGTCTTGATGGTCCTTTCCTGGGTTTTGGGTTGTGGAATCCAACCGAGGCCCTCCATTGTTGGTATGCGGATCTGTCTGGCTACTTCCTCATCTCTCCAGCCTGCCCCCCCCCGGGGGGGGGAAGGAGACTGAGGTGTACGTGCACGTGTGCGTGTGCACTCGTGTCAGGCTTTCTCCACATAAATAAAATTTTAAAAAAAGAAAGAAAGAGAGAAAGCCTTCACGGACCCAAGATCTTCGTAAAAAGGCCTGGTTCACATGTAATGCTAACTCATGATTTATTTAAACCATGATTTGTTGCCCTATCCAGGCAGATGATTGAACAAACCATGGTATGTTTTCTCAGTCCCAAGGTTGTTTCTCTCCTCCTTCACCCACTCTCTCCCTTTATCCCAACCGCCTTTGCAGCACTGCAGTACTGGCATGTAAAGGGGCTGTTGGGGTGGGTTGGGTTACCGCTCTGCCCGCTGCCTCTGTAGCCTGGCAAAACAACCCATGTGCAACCCAAGATTCTAGGTTTGCACTTAACAACAACCCATGGTTTAAATAACCCACAGTTCACAACCCAACAACAAATGGGTTTTCTTTGTGGTTTATTTGTGGTTAACAACCCATAGTTCTGGCTTTGTACGTAATAACAATCAACAGTTCAACAAACCATGGTTAATTAAACCATGCTCTGTCATTACCTGCAAATCCAGTCATAAAGTCTTCTCAGATATAGCATCCAAATTATGGAGCTCACTCCCAAGGGAGATTCACCTGGCCACCTCCCTTACTAGATTTCATCAACAGGCAAAATAAATAAATAAAAACCGTCTACATTGGAAGGTCCTTTCTTAGTTTTGATGTAAGCAGCTGAGGGTTTCTGTAGCTTGGAATTATTGCTGCTTTTAGTTATGCTGTGATCTTAGGCTATTTTATGCAGTATTTAACCGACTTTACATTTTATTGTATTGCAGCCTTTTAAATTTTAATGATTGCTATTTGCATTTTACTTTGTGTGCTCCTTTGGGTACTTTTAAGTAGAATATTGGCCAATAATACTAATAGTAGCAGTTGTGATGGTGCTGATCCAGACAAGAGTCCAGCACACACAACTGGCAATGTGCCTCGAAGCTGGTCCACCTGTTGTGCCTGTCAGTTTTGTGTTTCAAACACCACTAAGCAAAGGTGTACCTTTGGTTGGCCGTAGCAAAGAAAACCCCCAATTCCTTATATGTAAACTAGAATAGTATATCTTATGTAGTTAGAGATGTTACTATTTGATACCATTAATCCTACATATGAAATATCAGTATCAAATATGGCAATCCTGCAGGATCACTACAAGAACAGCAAAAGCAATACAAATGAACAAAAACCCTTCCAAAACAGATTCCTGCAAGGACCAGCTATAAACTGACATAAGTACCAAATCATTCCAAAGTGATCTGTCTTGACTGCTCCTGTTATCAGACAGAGATCTGGGACTTGTTGATGAACGTTTGGTTGTCAGAACTCACATCTTTTGAAAATTTAGGACCGTTTTGTTGTTCTTGTGTTGCAATCCTGCAACATTTCAAATTTTTTTATTATTTCCAGTGCTGTATGAATGGTACCAAATAGACAATATGAAATCATGAAATATAGCCTATTTTACCTGCACCTTTACTTAGTGGTTAACTGGCTCAGTGTGGGAAACTTGCAACCCTCCAGGTGTTTTGGCCTACAACTCCCAGCAGCCCTAGCTAGCATAGCCAGTGGTGCGGGATGATGGGAGTTGTAGGCCAAAAGATCTGGAGGGCCAGAAGTTGTCCACTCCGTCAGTCTGAACGCAGCCGCAGTGTGTGCATATATGTGTGAGGCATGGGGCCATCACACTTATTGGCGCCTCCTGTCTCTGGCATTGCTAGGCTGGCTCTGGAAATCAAGCAGATGCACCAGCCTGGTGCCCTCCAGATGTGTTGGTACTGCAACTCCCAGAATCCCCTAACCAGCTCCAAACAGATCCAGGTGTCTTTGGATGGAATGGGGCAACCTTCGCCAACCTGGCGCCCTCTAGATGTGTCGGACTACAATGCCCATAAATCAGGATTTATGGGCATTGTAGTCCGACACATCTGGAGGGCGCCAGGTTGGCGAAGGCTGAGACACCCTGGTGAGGCAACTCTATGCCATGTGGCATGGAGGATCTGACGCAATGCATCCTGGGAGTGATGCTAAGACAGGAGGACAGCCCTGTCCTTTCTACTGTTCCTTGACATGGGCAGGCTTGGGGACTACACGGGGGAGATTTAGTGTCCGAACGTATGAGGGAAAAACGTCGCGTCTCTCACTTCTCCTCAATATAGTTGTTTTAAAAGGGCCTGGCCTATCTCCCTCGCCCCAGACTCAAAGTTATCCAATTAGGTGATCCTCTGATCGTGATTGACCGGCTGGCTCCCGCCTCCACACTCAACCTTCTTTCTCCTCCCGCCGCCTCGAGGCCGTGGAGTGATTGACAACCGCACGCGCTTTCACCGCCCCGCCCCCAATAACTCCCACCAACCGCCGCTCGCAAACTCCCAGCTCTCCCGCCCCCCGCTCCAACTGTCAGTCGCGAGGCGGGAATTCGCTTTCTTCTCCCGCCGTCGCGCCCACAGCCCCTCCTCCTCCACCTGTCATTCATTTGATAGCCCCCTCCCAGTTAGCAGCTCCTCCTCCTCCGCGGCTCCTCCCTCGCCAGAAGCCTCGCTACCCCATTGGCCGCCCGGCGGCGCTCGCGCTCCGCCCCTCCGCTTTCCCCGTTGATCCGTTGCCCGTGGAAACGTTGATGGGTGGGCGGAGTACTGGAAGGGACCAAGATTGCTTGGAGTTGTAGGGGGGGGACAGGGGCGAAGTTGGGAGCTGGGAAAAGGTGTGTGTGGAGTCGGGGGGGGGAGGAAAAGAGGGGGCGCGATGCAGTGTGTGTGTGGCAAATGGGGAGGGGGAGATGGGGAGGGGCGAAGGAGGAACTCTGGGAAGGGGGACAGGTGGGGGTGGTTGGTGGAGGGGGTGCTGGGAATGGCGGATGGTGGCCTGAAAGGGACAATTTGTGCCAGTTACCATTTCTCAGCCTATCCTACCTTGCAGGGTTGTTGTCAGGATAAAACGGGACACCATCTATGCTGTCCTTGAAGAAAGGTGAGATGATGATAATAATAATAATAATAATAGATAATAGTAATACTAGATGGAATTATTCTTAGTGATGAAGATGGACAAGGGAACAGATGCTGGTCACACTTGCACGGTTGTGTGGGTAAAGAAGGTGATGCGCCATCAGGCAGGCCTCAGGGTCTCACAATAGGTGGCATAGGGGAGAAGGTTGGAGCCCCCCCCCCTCTGAGTGTGCCAATGGAAAGATTTCGTGTGGGATGTGTGAACTGAAGCAGGGGAGGTGCAAGCGGGACGGGGCGGGTGGGCACAGGCCGGCTGGGGGCCCAGTTGGCCTGGGAAGCTGGCAGGGAAGGGCATCCTGTGAAGAAGGAGGGATTGTAGGGGAAGGCCAGGGCCACGGTTTGGAGGAACTGCCCACCCAGCTGATGGGAAGAGGTTTATTTGATGGGGAGCTGGGGGGGCACATTACTTACTGTTACACAGCCCTGCATTAACCATTAAGCAATATAAGGACGTGCTCAGGGCACCAAGGGAAAGGGGGCACCACAAATTTTTGCATTTGCATGTTTCCCCTTATAACAGTTTTATTAAAAATGCATAAAACAGTGATGAAAATGTGTATTTCTTTCTGTTGCCCTAGTTATAAGTAAGCAATTGGCTTATATTGCTTGCTGCTATTTAGTGTTAAATAAATATAATAAAAAACTCTTTCTATTTGATATAGTTGTGTGTTCTGGCATGGGGGATGACCTTGAAGAAAACTGTTTTTAATGGCTGATTTCACCTTCAGCACTTATTGAGTCTTAATGTCTTGCCAGCTAAGCAATGGAAGGGCCGAGGGGCCACCATTATTGGGCTGTGTTTAGGGCCTCAGCTGGCCTTAATTCCAGCCCTCCTGTTACACTTCATTTACCCTGCCCTTCCACCCAGGAGCTCGGAGTGACACACATGTTTCCTCCCTCCTCATTCTGTCTTGATAAAAGTGTGGTGAGTTAGGTTGAGAGAGAGTGTGAGTGACCCGTGGTGAGCCTCTTAGCTTCATGAGTGAGTAGGGATTTGGGCCCAGGTCTTAATCTGACTCTCTGACCCCTACACCACACTGGGGCCATCCTAACCATGTTAGGGGGAATGAGAAAGCACCAATGAGAGTGGTGTGTGTGTGTAATTATGCTGGTCAGGAAAGAGCAGAGAGGATGCTGAGGACCACAGGGTCGGGGAGGAGGGCACAGTGCAGTCTCTCATTCCTGTCCACTCTGCCCATCGGCCCGTCCTTTCTGGCTGTGTGCCTTGTATTTGCTTATGGCGTCCACGACTTTTTACAGAATCCTGCGGTGAAAGATGAGCAGCCGACGGCGCGGTACACCTGGCGACAAGAAAGGGCGGCGGAGCGCTGGCCGAGGAGCTGGCGTGGCTGTGCAGAAGAGCGAAATTCCCCTGCCACCGCTCATCCCTGACGAGCCTGCTGGTATTTTCACAAAAGTGTTTTAGTCAGGTTTACTGATCCCAGATATTCCGCTGCGACAGAGTAGGCTGAGTGCCCCTTTGATCCTTCACCTCAGTTGTATCTGACACTTTTGACAAGGCTTTGGCTGCTGGAATGAGCTCTTTTAGGCACTGAATAGGCTCCATTCGTAGGCAGGGCTGCGTGTACTCTGTGCTCATCAGAGGCCTCCAGATTCTGCACCACGAAATTGCATTCCGTGAACCGTGTACCTGATGTAAAGCAAGCCAAGTTGCCTATATTGGCTTATTATTTTGAATGGTCTTACTCACTATGGAAAGAGCCATGCAGGGTGTTTGAGCCCCCCCCCCCCCCCAGCAAATTCCACTCCGCCCCAAAGTAGCTCGAGAGATTTTTCTCACCTTCAAGAAAGGCAGAAAGGCTAAATGGTGCTTTGAAACTGAAAAAGAAAGCAGCTGAGCACCTCAGAATGTCCATGATCAAAGTTTTCATGTCCATGATGGAAGTTTTCTTTTTTGTGGTGCAATCCAGGAGGTGCAGAATACACACGGGCCTTCTCACAGAAGCCTAGCAAACGGGTTACTGAAGAATTTTGGAAACTTCAGAGTTGAGGTGTAGATTTCCTGCCCTGCCACCTGTTTCTGTCCTCCTCATGACTTCCTCTTCTCTGCCAATGGGTGCAGGAGGAATTCTACCTGCTGGTCAAGATTTTCCAACCCTGAAGATCGCCCCCTGAGAAAACTGTATGTCCAGCCTCTCCCTCTCATGGCACTCCCTGCCACTGTTTGCAAACATTTCCAAAAATTCCAGATTTTGCAAGAGCCCAATGCCATCGTCCAGCTCTAGTATAAAAATGATCTTTATATAGGACTAGCGGCACTGGAATGTAAATGGGGATACACACTGTGTTTGGAGTAATGCATTGTGGATAGATGGCATCAGCCTTCAGGTAGGCATCCAGTTTACACCGCCAGTTCCTGATCCAGCAAGCCATATGTGCATGGAAGACTTCTTCCATGGGTAGATCTCCTTATCTGGATCAGGGCGATTGTGTTTGATCGGCATAATGCAGGGGAAGCAAACATATGTAATTTTTCCATAATTAGTGTAATTCTAATCCAAGCATTTGGGTCTTTTAAAAATAATAATGAATTGTATCCTGTACAAACTGGCCTAGGTGACCAAGGGCAGCCCCGAAAACCCCCTTTTCCTTATTTCCAGCCCTCATCTTGCAGGAATAGAAGCTGTGCTTCAGCAGCTCTCTCCTGCTCTCTCACTGTGTTTGGACCTCCAAGTATTTCCAGGGTTTTTATTTCTAGGGGGGAAATGTTATTGTGTACAACTTTCAGCCCCAGCTGCATACCTTAACCAGCCCTGTGAGTTTCTTCCATTGCCTCCCTAGCATGTTACCACAATAACCCACTGGGATTTCCAGCGCAGCTCTTCAAAGCTCAAACTAGTGCTCGCATCCTGGCAGTCGTCAGTGCCTAATGTAACGTGCACAAAGCCCTTCTACTCCAATCCCATCTGCCACAACAGGCGGGGAAATGACATCCCCTGTCAGGCGCCTGAACGCTGGCTGAATCGGGAAGTGCTGCCATGACATGCACTCCATGAGCTGAAGCCACAGGAGGGTTGTATTCAGTGAGCACTGGGGAGTTTGATTATGGAACAGGGAACGCGGGAGAGGAGAGGAGATAAAAGGGAGCAGAGTGAGCGAGAGACTTGAATGCTGGTGCCTGGGCGGAGGTGGACCCTCCTGGAGCATTGCGGCTGAGAGGGGGAGGCCTCCCATCTTGGCCAATCTGTCTGTCTGTTCTGCTGGTGTGTGCGTGCATCGTCTATGCTTGCTTATTTATCTATATGTTATCACATAGGTATCTTTTGGAAAACCGGAACAAAAGCCTGGCTGGCAAACAAATAGCACTTCCCTTCAAATACTGATTTAAAATCTTCACATAATCTAAATATGGAGTATCAGGCTAGAAGGTCCAGATGGGACATGTATATTGGTGGCGTTGGTTATTATTTCATTTTATTTATTTCAAAAGAGAGGAGTGGAAGGTGGCCAACTGAGCAGGGTGCCCTGCCCTTGTCCCAGCTGCGGGGAGCTGGGGAGTGAGTGGCCTGGCTTCTGATGAAGGAGGGAAGAAAGAGTGGGACAGCATTTGGTCCCAGCCAGTCCGGTGAAAGGGGCTGTCCCATTCCAGATCAGATTAAGGAATGTGCTCCAAATGGGAGTGTCGTCCCCCCCCCCCCCAGTCTCTGTGGTGTGCAGGGTGATGTGTGCGAGATGTGTGTCTCCGTGAACTTGGCCGTGAGGCCTGTTTCCAATTCTCCAGGGGCTGATGGCACACCTGCAAGACATTCCTCTGGGAGGATTTGGCCAGGAATCAGTGGGTGAGCGCCAGCCCTGCTCCGGACTGCTGCAGCAGGAGTGGCCCAGAAAAGGCTGAGCCCCCCTCCCCTCCCTGGTGCTCACGTGGGTGACAGAGGCACAGTCCTGGCCTCCTTACTTTTGTGACGGCCCCCTTAGCTTTGAAGGTTGTGACGGTTACAAGTTTGACAGTTTCGGTTAAAGCTGGGGGAGGGGACTTAACCTGACGCCCTTCGGACATGTTGGACTCTACCTCCCATAGTTCCGCATTCGGCATAGCAGGCTGGATGATTATGGGAGTCGTAGTCCAGCTCTTCTGGAGGGTGCTGGGTTGGGGAAGGCTGCATTAAGGGCCCCCAGCATTTCTGTCCATAATTTGAGCATTCCCCCTCCTGCTGGAGATTGGACAGGATGAGGCCTTTCTTCTTCCCCACTCCTGTTTTTCCTGCCGGGGGTGTGTGTGTGAAGACAGGTGGGGAGGGTTGAGCTCCTTGCGCTCCTGCTTGCCTCAGACCATCCTGCACCCGACTCCCTGCAAGAACTCGCCTTGGCTTCATTGCCCAGGAGATCTCGGGACAAAACCAGACACTCGAGACTTCTGAGGGCCAACCTAGACGTGGCTGGGTGTTGTGGGGGGGGCGGCAGCACATTGGTTCCTCTTGTGTTTACCCTGTTCACGCATAAACCGGGATGGTGTCTGACTTTGATAGCGAAAGGTGCTTGCATCTGAGGAGACCCAGACCCTCCCAGGGGTCCACCGCCACTGGCATCTTTCTCCCGGCGCGGTGAGCTGGGCTTGCGCTGGGCTACGAGACCGGGGGGGGGGGGCTCCTAGCGCTGTGACTCAGAAGGCCTTGTGCAGCACTTCTGTCTTTCCTTCTTTAATGGATTTTCTGTGGCCAGAGAAAAGACAGAAGAAGCAGCGAGAAAACACGGGAGGGCTGTGAGTGCAAGATGCCGTCCAGGCTCCCGTGAAAGAGGCAAGGTGATGGCACAATGGAAGCCTCGTCTGGAAGCACCCGCAGAGAAAAGCGCCTGAAGTGATGGGGCAACGGGAACTAAGGCGGGGCAGGGGACAGGATTCAGCCCCCTCACGTGTGGTGAAAAAGAGAGATTCCCCTCCCCTGCTTTATACATGAATGGAGAAGAGGCTTGAGGAGGGACAATGGCTGCCCCCCCCCACCCCGTCCCTGGTCTCTGTTGCTTGGGCTCAGGGAGCCCCTTCTTCAGGTGGCATCTTCTGAGCCCACCCATCCCTGTGAGGCCCCTGGGAAGCAGGCTGGCCCCCTGGAGATCCCACCAGGAGAGAGAGCCTGCCGTCCTGCAGCCCACCTTCTCTCCATCTGATGGGGAGTTTCAGCTGAAGAGCTTTGCTTTCTCACTGGCGCAGCAGCGGCAGCAGCAGAAGGGAAGGTGCTGTTGAGCGGGGGAGGGAAAGGAGGAGGAAGGGACCTTGTCTGTCAAACGACAATGGTGGGTGACCACTGATCAGATGGTGGGAGGAGGAGGAGGAGGAGGGAACAACAGGATGCCTTCCATTTCCCCCAGCCAGTTAATAATTATGGTTTCACTCCTAGGAAAAAAGACCCAGGCGTGCCAGAGTTGCAGACAAGGCCACGTGGGCAAGGGTTGGAGCTTGTAGCCTCGCCCATTTGCTGGGGTGACCTTTTGGAGAGGGATTGACATGGGGTGCTTCCAGGCAAGGCTTTTATCCTGCAATCGCCCCGCCTCAAACATGGAATTTTACTGCGGGGTGTGTCCGTGTCCAGGTGTCCTCGTCTTCATTTGTAACCCTCCCGTGCTTTCCTACCCCTTCTCCTAGAATCATAGAAAAGTAGAGTTGGAAGGGGCCTACAAGGCCATCGAGTCCAACCCACTGCTCAATGCAGGAATCCAGGTCAAAGCATCCCTGACAGATGTCTGTCCAGCTGCACCTTGAATGCCTCCAGAGTGGGAGAGCCCACCACCTCCATAGGTAGTTGATTCCATTGTCTTATTGTTCTGACAGTCAGGACATTTTTCCTGATGTTTAGGTGGAATCTAGGTTCCTGTAACTTGAGCCCATTATTCCATGTCCTGCAAACTGGGATGATCGAGAAGAGATCCTGGCCCTCCTCTGTGTGACATCCCTTCAAGTACTGGAAGAGTGCGATCATATCTCCCCTCAGTCTCCTCTTCTGAAGGCTAAACATGCCCAGTTCTTTCAGTCTCTCCTCATAGGGCCTGTTTCCAGTCCCTTTATCATCCTTGTTGCCCGTCTCTGAACCCTCTCCAGTTTGTCTATGTCCTTCTGAAAGTGTGGTGCCCAGAACTGGACGCAGTACTCAAGATGGGGCCTTACCAGTGCTGAGTAAAGGGGAATTATCACTTCATGCGATTTGGAAGCTATACTTCTATTAATGCAGCCCAAAATAGCATTTGCCTTCTTTGCAGCCACATCGCATTGCTGGCTCATATTCAGTTTGTGATCTACCACAATTCCAAGATCCTTCTCACTTGTAGTATTGTTGAGCCAAGTGTCCCCCATTCTGTAACTGTGCATTTGGTTTCCTCTCCCTAGGTGCAGCACTTGGCATTTATCCCTATTAAATTTCATTCTGTTGTTTTCGGCCCAGCGCTCCAGCCTATTGAGGTCGCTTTGAATTTTGTTTCTGTCTTCCAGAGTATTAGCTGTTCCACCCAACTTTGTGTCATCTGCAAATTTGATAAGCATTCCCTGTACCTCCTCATCCAAGTCATTAATAAAAATGTTGAAAAGCACTGGGCCCAGGACCGAGCCCTGTGGTACCCCGCTCGTTACCTCTCCCCAGTTTGAGAAGGAACCTCTTTGAGTCCGATTCTGTAGCCAATTGTGGATCCACCTGATAGTTGTTCCATCTAGCCCACTTTTAGCTAGCTTGCTAATCAGGATATCATGAGGCACTTTGTTGAAAGCTTTGCTGAAGTCCAGATATATGGATGTCCACAGCATTCCCACAGTCCACAAGGGAGGTTACCCGATCAAAAAATGAGATCAGATTAGTCTGGCAGGATTTGTTCTTGACAAATCCATGTTGGCTTCTAGTGATCACTGCATTGTCCTTGTCCTTTTCCTTCCTGGAAACAGTCCATTAAGGAGAAAAGATGGAATAGAGGTGCGTGGAGCCTTTTGATTTGTAGCTCTAGGAGCCCTCCATATGGAAGCAGCACCCTACTGACTTTGTAGCTTGGGGGTGAGTGGAGGTGCCCAGTGCCAACAGCTGGAGGAGACCTCCCTTCCCTTTTTGAGAGTCAAGTCAAGGTAAAGATGATGCACCTGAGGGTGTCTTCTCTTGGCTGCCTCGCCGCAACAAGCCAGCTAAGGCACAATCCTATGCGTGTTTAGACAGAGCAAAGGCCTACAACTCCCATCATGCCTGAGCCAGCATAGCTGTAGGCCTTTGTTCCGTCTAAACATGCATAGGATTGCACCTTTAGCCTCTGATGTTGTTGCCGTAACAGCCGGATACAGCTACTCTTCTGCAATTTATCTCAAGGCAATATGTGTCTGTTGGCATTTTTCCTCTTGATCTTTGCTTGCTGAGTCTGTGCTTTCTGGGGCAGAAGTGCTAGTGTGCCGGCTGCTGTTTTGCCATATGGTGAGAGCCTGCAATAACTTTGCACATCACACTATTGCAACAGAGCGGCTTTCTGTGGTGCTCTTGCTGATCATCTTCTAAACCTCTGAACTTTGGTAGTAGAGGAAGCACCACTCCAGGGTAAGGTGGGGCAGCAACCTCAGGAGGAGGATTTAGGGTGCTATTAAGGGCAGCGCAGAGAGAGACAGTCAGACGTGACCCATGTGGGGTGCAATATATCCAGACGTTCTGTTCCAGCCAGCCTCATTTCCATAAGGCTCGTGCCAGAGAACTTTCCTCTGGTTTGTGCCTCACATGACAGAGTGTGTATTTGGATTTTCTGCCTCAGCCACTGAAATATCTCTGGCCGGCCGCCCCCGCCCCTTCTCTGTCTCCCGCAAGCCCTTCTGTGCTGTCTTGGTAGAAAAAATGCGGCGCGCGGGGGGGGGGGGGGGAGATAAGCCTTCTCAAACTGCCGTTTTCAATCAGTATTAAACATTTTAGTGCATGACAACTCCTGACACACAAGCAGGTTTATGTGGAAATTATTTGTAATTTGGTTTGACAACTCCAAATGTTCCAAAGAAGAGCTGGACTCGGTCTTCTAAAATCCACAAGATTAAATATATATATATATATATACACACACACACACACACACACACACACACACACACACACAACCCCCCCCCCCACCTTTCCAGCTTTTTTGATTTGCCAATTAGAATCCATGCTGCTGTCATGGTTTCAAAAACCATGCATTAAACACACACACACACGCACACAAGCCTGAAAGATTTTCATGATTTAAAAGAGTCCGTTCATGATTGCCCCATGATCGTACCTGGGCTTTATGCAAAGGAATGACCACTGGAGCAGAAGATCCTCCCGGGCGCCCAGGCCGTGCTCATCATCACCCCCTTGGCCTCCCCGTTTCCACAGGGGAGAGGAGGCTGAGCTCCAGCGGGGGCCTGGGCGGCCGGGCCTTTCTCCTTTCCCCTGTGTAGGAGCTGCGAGCAGGAGGGCGGGTGAGCTGTTTGCGCCCCACAGCGTTCTTGCTTAATGAAACCTGAATTCAGATAGCTCAAGCAGGTGAGCCAAGGCAATTTAGGGAAGGCAGGTGTCGGTTTCCTTCTTCTGCACCTTTGTGTTGTGTTCGCTCAGCAAGGGCTATAGCCCCGTTGAGCTCTTCGCCTAAACAGAGCTCGCGCGGCGCCATGGTTCACTCCGTCGCTGCGAGCTCTGAAACAAGAGGTGAGAAGGCTAGAGCGCCGATGGCGAAATTCCCGCTCCGAAGACAATCGAACACTGGTTAGAGCTGCATCTTCAGCCTACCGGGTGGTGGTGAAGGCAGCAAAAAAGAATTTCTATGCTGCCTCCATTGCGTCTGCGGAGTGCTGCCCCAGGAGGCTGTTCCAAGTGGTCCGGAGTCTGGTCGGTCCAATCGCTCCGGACCCACTGGAACAGTCTAAAGCCTCCTGTGAGGCTTTAGCGAAGCACTTCGCAGATAAAATCGATCGGATTAGGAGTGGGATATCGTGCGTCGTGGACACAGGGAGTGAGCGGGAGGAGGCCAATGGCAGACCGGTTTTGTGGGATCGGTTTCGGCTTCTTCCTTCTGATGAAGTGGACAAGGTGCTTTCATCTGTGAGGCCGACCACCTGCTTGTTTGACCCTTGCCCATCCTGGCTCATCATGAGCTGCAGGGAGAGACTGGGTGAGGGGATCAAGGCGGTGGTGAATGCCTCCCTCGAGGAGGCAGTGATGCCATCAGCCCTCAAGGAGGCAGTAATAAGACCGCTTCTAAAGAAGCCCTCCTTGGATCCCCAGGATTTAAACAACTTTCGCCCAGTCTCCAATTTACCATTTCTGGGCAAGGTGATCGAGCGGGTGGTGGGTGCTCAGCTGAAGGCACACTTGGATGAAGCCGATTATTTAGATCCGTGCCAGTCGGGCTTCAGGTCTGGACATGGGACGGAGACGGCCTTGGTCGCCTTGGTGGATGATATGAGGAGGGCTTTGGATAGGGGCGAATGCTCCTTTCTAGTGCTCGATCTCTCGGCGGCTTTTGATACCGTTGACCACGGTATCCTCCTGGACCGCCTGGAGGGGTTGGGCTTGGGAGGCACTGTATTGCAGTGGTTCCGGTCCTTCCTCTCTGGAAGGTACCAGAGGGTAGTTCTCGGGGAGGAGGCTTCGGACCCTCGGCTGCTCACTTGTGGAATGCCGCAGGGTTCCATCCTCTCCCCGATGTTATTCAACATCTACCTCAAGCCGCTGGGAGCTATCATCAGGAGGTTTGGGGTGCAGTGTCATCAGTATGCGGATGACACGCAGCTCTACCTCTGTTTCAAGTCCTCACCGAGGTTGGCCGTTGAGACCCTGTCCAAGTGCCTGGAGGCAGTGGCTGGCTGGATGGGAAGGAACATGCTGAAGCTGAACCCCGACAAGACCGAGGTACTGCTGGTGGGGGACAAGGGGAGGTTAGGGGATGTTGACCTGGTGCTGAATGGGGTACATCTACCCCTGAAGGACCAGGTCCGCAGCTTGGGAGTCATTCTAGACTCCCAGCTGTCCATGGAGGCTCAGGTGTCCGCGGTGAGCCAGGCGGCGCTGTATCAACTCCATCTGATACGGCAGCTGCGCCCCTACCTTCCTAATCACCTGCTCCCATCAGTGGTTCATGCCTTGGTCTCCTCTCGCCTAGACTACTGTAATGCACTCTACGTGGGGTTACCCTTGAAGACGGTTCGGAAGCTGCAGCTGGTACAGAATGCGGCGGCTCGCCTGGTTAAAGGCAGCCGCCGGCGGGATCACATCACGCCAGTGCTGAAGGATTTGCACTGGCTACCAGTTGCTTGCCGAGCCGAATTCAAGGTGTTGGTTTTGACCTTTAAAACCCTATACGGCTCTGGTCCAGTTTATCTCAAGGAGCGTCTCCAGCAACACCAAGTGGGCCGCTCAACAAGATCTGCCACGGATGGCCTTCTCCTTGTCCCTTCAGCCAGAGCAGCTAGACTGGTGGGGACGAGGAAGAGGGCCTTTTCTGTGGCGGCCCCCGTACTGTGGAACTCTCTCCCGAGTGACCTCCGCCATGCCCCCTCTCTGATGAGCTTCCGTCGCTCATTAAAAACCTGGTTGTTCAGGCGGGAATATGGGGTGGGTTAAGATTTTAAAATTTTTATATTGTTTTAATGTATTTTATTGCATTTATGTATTTTATTCTGTGTACATCGCCCAGGGTGGCCGGTTGCCGGCCAGATGGGCGATAAATAAATATTAATAATAATAATAATTTACGCCCGGTGCCAGCTCCAGGATTTTGGCGGCCCTCAGACAAGGGCCTGTTTTACATGACTCCTTTTTTACCCTATCCTGGGCAATTCCTTCCCCCTTTTATTCTCACAACAGCTGAGTGTCAGCTCTGGCTCTCATTCTAATGTTGCCCCCACGTGCAGCGTTCGGCTTCTGCCCACGGGAGCGAGGGGTACCCATGGAAATAATGGGGTGTCTGTTGGGGGGGGCTGAACATCTTCCCTGCCCCTGGTGACTCCAGGCTGCATTGCCCTGTCCTGTCGCTTGCATAATGCCAACCTGGGCACTGTGTTGCGGAAACATGAGTGGCGGCACTTACAGAGCAACGTCTGGATCCAGAATTGGTTAACTCATCCATCCCCAACCAGGTTCCAGATGTGTGGGGATACACATCTGGAGGGCACCCGGTTGGGGAAGGCTGAGTTAATTGAACTTAGGTCTCACTGAAATCAATGGGACAAGTTAGTCCCGACCTAAGTCCTATTGATTTCAGTGGGGACTAAATGCAATGCTCTTAGTCTGGACCCAGTCCATAGAATGGAGTGCCTTGGGCCTCCTGTCTTTGGTTCAGCTTCAGTCGTCCTGGAGGTGTGCTCTTCTGGTGGTAGGCTGCAGAAAGAGGGTGTCGGCGGGGGGAACTGCACAAAAGCCTGGAAACCAGCAAACGATTGTCTGTTGGGGGAAGGGGCTGGGGAATGGGGTGGGCCCATCTGGGGGACCCACAGGGGGCTGGATTGGGCCAGCAAGAGGGCTGGAATTGGCCCTCGGCTCTGAGGTTCCCCACCCTTGCTCTAGAAACACAAAACCTGAGGGGGGTCCGGCTGAGTGAGTTGGCTTCTCGCTTGTGTGTGCAGATGACCTCCATGCAAGGCAAGAGCCAGCCCTGCTGGGCTCCTGAGCAGCAAAATAAAAGGACACAATCCCATGCAAGTTTCGGCAGGAAAAAGGCTTACAACGCCCAGCATGCCCCAGCCAGCTTGTAGACCTTTTTTCTGTCTAAACTTGCATAGGATTGTGCCTTAAGAGTTTCAAGCAGCATTAAGATGCGACTGAGGAGCCTCTCTGCCCCATGCTATTCACTACAGGGCGTGTGGATTCAGAGGAGGCCTCACCTCCAGGGGACCTGGGGCTACTGCCTTGGACAGCTGCTTGGGAGCCGCTTCAGTGGACCTCCAGAGCCGTTCTCTGCTTGAAGGCCTCAGCCGTTGCTTTGAGGCTCAAAGCAAAGTTTGAGGGCCGAAGAGGTTGCATGGTGTGTGGGGTGGGTGGGGGTGGGTGGGGCTGGCTTCACCCCTGGGAGCCTTGCACCCTGACCAGGAAGCTGCTCCCCCACTTGAGCAGAAGCTGTACCCTTGATCCAGATGGTGCTTCTCCCACAAAATCCCCCATAGCGCACTACTGAAGTTATGGGAACAGCGAAATATATGGACACGTTAATGTCCGCTGTTGTGTGAAAAATACGTTACTGGTTCTTAAATGGGCGGAATCAGGCACAGGTGCTCACTGGCCCCACCTTGGCCATGACTGGCAGCCATCTTAAGGCTGAAAAAAGCCACAGGCAACTGCCCCTCTCCACCCCCCACCCCTCTGGCAGGTCAGTAGAGTTGGTCGTGAACATAGGAAGTTTAACGTTGGTCCATTTAGCGCAATATTGTCTCCCAGACTTCCCCGGCCTGGTGCACTCCAGATGTGGGAGAACTCCCACCATCTGCAGCCAGCATGGCCAGTGGGCATGCTAGCTGGGGATGGTGGGAGTCGTAGTCCCAACACATTTGGAGGCCACTAGCTTGGGGTGGGGAAGGCTGGTTACTGGCAGCGGTTCTCCAGGGTTTCAGACAGGAGTCTAAATACAAATCATGTGCTACTGAGCTATGACCCTTCCCCTGTGGAAGTGGATGGAAAATAATCACATCCTCATCCTTGCATACTTGGAGCAATGCACTTTGTCTCTGTGGGCTTGCAGTTACGTCCTCCTTGTGCTTGGAGTTGGACCATTGTAGTGGTGGGAGCCGTGGAAAGGTAAGGGTGGCGGACAGCGGCCGTGAGAGGGGCGGAGTGCTTGTGCTGAATGCAGAGCTCCCACCCACGGACATCAGCAAGTGTCACTTGGATCCCATCTAGCTCCTTTGCGGCCAAATATTTAAGAGTGAAATCTTCAGGAAAGGTGTATATTTGGCGGGAGTGGGGTGGGATTCTTTGTCAGCTGCCATGATCTGCATTGGAGAACAACGCCTCTCTCAGGGTGCTACGAGCGCTACTAATCAAGGGACATCGTGCAGCTATTTCGGGTTTTTCCTCCAGACTTTTTGTGGTCAGAAAAAAGATGGGGGAAGCAGTGGGAAAACACAGGAGGCTTACAAGTGGAAGACGATCTTGTCTGTTCCCCCCTACTCCGGTAAAATGCTGTGAATGTGGCAGGCGACCGCTTGATAAGCGCGTTATCTGGAAGCCGCCTTATTCCCAGGATGGCCTGCCCGCACAAGCAACCCCAGTGGTTGTAGGATATGTGTGAATAAAGCAGTATGTGGTCCAGGAGGTGTGCACTCAACATCCACATGTGCTGTTGTCTTGCAAGAAGTTTTGGGAACAATGCACCAGACTGCACAGCCCAGGTACTTGTGGAGGCAAAATATCTTGGCCTCTGCTTGTGATGGAACTCTGGCCGGACAGATATTTACAGGCTCCGAAGGGCTGCAGAGACCCCTCTGGAGCTACGCTCATGAGGATGCCCTGAGAAAATTTCCTCTTCCACAAGTGATTATAGGACCTTCGTGATGCACTTTAGATTGGGCCAGGTATAGCAGAATGCCAGCCGATTTCTTTGTACAAAAACCAAAGGCAGGCTAGGCAGCTGTGTTGGCCATCAGAAAAATCCCAAAATCCATCTAGTGTAAGATCTATCTATCTATCTATCTATCTCATTTCTATACTGCCCAATAGCCAAAGCTCTCTGGGCGGTTCACAACCTTTATTAGGCCAACTCAAACATGAGATCTCCAGATCTCTTCCTCAGGCATTACAAAAAGCAGGATGGCCTGGTGGGGGGAAGGGGGGAAGGCAGACTGGGTATTGTAGTCAGGACATCTGCGTAGATGGTGGAGGAGGGTTTGCAGATATTCGAACTGGGCTCTGCAAGGTGACCTGTGATGTCTTCAGATTTCAGTGCCCCTAGGACCGCTTGGAACAAGAAAGTAGCAGACAATTGTTGATCCTCCATGTTTGGAAATATGAAATCCAACTCTTAACTCAAAACTGTCTCCATCCTGGGTGACCCCGACAGTCATCCTTGGTTGATGGAAAACAGAAATAGAGATCTTTGGGTCCCTTTGGTTTTTGTCTGCTTATTGAATTGATGCCACCCCTTACCTTTTGTGGGGCAGTAGCAACCGCCAAGCATAGGACGTGGAGTAGCAAGGAGTTGCCCTTGGAATGTCTCTGGGGGTGGCGTTTGTTTGCAGGGAGGGGCAGATTATTACAAGTAGCTGGTAGGAAAGGATTGTCCCTGACCCCTGGTGTTGGTAGCTTGCTTTGCATGAGTCACCCACTCTGTGCTTGTGGCACACCATGGCTTGGATTGGGCAGGGTGATCTGTGTGGGACTGGGATGTGGATGGTCCTTCCTCAAGGGGGCAGGGAGGGGATGCTGGACGAGATGGCCTTCTGGATCCTTCAGACACTTTGATTCTCTGATAGGTGCCTGGGACAAATTACCTGGTATGAACAAGGCCTGTGAGAAGAAGGAGTGTCTTGGAGAGCGGTATCTGTGTATGTGCCTGTAGGTCACTTCTGCCACTTAGCTTCTATGGGATCTGGACCAGTTTTAGGATACTATGCTGCTCCCAGCACTAAACCTGCTGGAAAGGTTCCGCAATCCTTAGAATCATGGAGTTGGAAGGGGCTGTTGGGGCCATCCAGTCCAACCCCCCGCTCAGTGCAGGGATCCAGTTGAAAGTGTCCCTGACTGATGGCTGTCCAGTCTCTGCTTGAATTGGTTCCATGGTCTGACTGCTCTCACCGCTAGCAAGTTTTTCCTGATGTTCAAACAAAATCTGCCTTCCCATAGCTTCAGCCCATTACTTTTTGCCCTACAGTCTTGGATGAGAGAGAACAGGTTGCAGCCCTCCTCTGTGTGACCATTTAGGTACTTGGAAAGTGCCGTCATATCCCCCCTCAGCCTTCTCTTCTCGAGGCTGAACAGACCCAGTTCCTTCCATCTTTCCTCATGGGTCTCCGTTTCTGGTCCCCTGGTCATCTTTGTTGCCCTTCTCTGAACTTGTTCCCATTTATCTGAATCCTTCTTAAAGTGTGGTGACCAGAACTGGACACAGGATTCGAGGTGAGGTCTGACCAGCGCACAGTACAGTGGAACTGTTCGCATGACTGGATTAAGGCTCCAGTCTCTTCAGGGGAGTGAGTTCAAATTCCACCGCTGCAAGAGTTTTCTAAAATAAATTTTAGATCCTCTACTATGAAACGCCTGCATATCAGATATATATATATATATATATTCTGGCAGAGTATAGGAAAAGAATGGATTTGCCAAAACACACTAAAGTATTTTGAGAGCCAGTGCGGCGTAGTGGTGAGCGTGTTGGACTGGGAGTTGGGAGATCCGGGTTCTAGTCCCCGCTCGGCCATGAAACTCACTGGGTGACTTTGGGCCAGTCACTGACTCTCAGCCTAACCTACCTCGCAGGGCTGTTGGGAGGATAAATGGAAAGGAGGAGGAAGAGCAGGATTATGTAAGCTGCCTTGAGTTCCTTGCAAGAAAAAAGGTGGGGTATAAATAAAATAAATAAATAAATAAAACCTCTACGGGTGCCACCTAAAATTGCATTCGCCCTTTTTTGCAGCCATGTCACACTGCTGGCTCATATGGATGTGCTTCTGATTTCTTCCCCATTGCCCCCCCTTAGGAGATGTTCCTGTGGAATCTCTGCAGGAGAAGGAGGAGAGCAAGGAGGAGTTAACGATCCCTCCCAGCCCTGAGGTGCAAGAGGTGGATTTGGTAAGTGACTGGGAAGCCAGATCCAGGCCTTGCCACAGGAAGGCTCCTGCCTGGCTGGTGTGTGAGGAGAGATTGCCACTGTGCCCACTTTTGAAGGAGAGGTGTGTGTGTGTGTGTGTGTGTGTGTGTGTGTAAGGTGGAAACACCTCTGCTTATGAAGCGTCAGCCATTCTTGTAAATGCCTTTTGAGCAGAATACAGTTAAAATTTGTGTAGACTCAAGCAGGCGAGTGATCTGGGAGAACGACTACTAAACATGACTGTCTCTCTGCCCTCGGCATTGACTTTGTGGCTGCTGCTGATGCCCTTCTTAGTCAAGGATCAGGAGTCCCTTTTGCCCCTGGTCCTCTCTCCCTCCCTCCCTTAATGTTCTTTCCCAAACTTGTGTATCCATTGGAAAAACCGCCGTGCCCTATTGCCGAAGCGGCTGCATCCGTGCAATGAATGCAAGGTTCCTTAAAAAAGGAACCTTTCAGGCTGTACCACTTTTGCGCATCTCCGAGGGTGCTGCAAGAGGTTCTGATGCTTTGTCCTGGCACTGAGCGTGGATCCATTCTCCACTTGCAAAGGAGAGGGGAATGCCGTGCCAGAGGGACGAGTTGCGGTTCCAACCTGGCACCAGCCGTTGCGGGGCCCGGATGTCTCCTCCCACAGAAACCCCAAAGAAAAAGAACCGGCAGTGGAAGATTGCCTGCGTGGAACGCTACACAATTTTGCCGCATTAGAGCCGGGAACATCTGGCTCTACGCTTCCATGCCAGATGCTCTGTTAATTTGATCCTGATTTCCCAGGTTTTCTTTGAGAAGCTCTTGGGAATGAGAAAGAAAAAGCCTTAATGTGTTTTGAAAAAAAGACATGGTCTCTCAAAGTCCAAAGAGCAGCTACCGCTGTCTTACCATTTTCTTCTTTCCCTCCTTTTCACTACTCCTGTCCTTAATTGTCTTTTCCCCATTTACCACCTCCTCAGCCAGGAATTGTATTGCTTTAACAGCTCAGTCCCACAATCTGCAGAAGCTCTCTGGAGCGACTGCCTTTCAATCATCTTAACAAATTAGCCCTCTTCCATCTCTCTCCGAGGGCCCCTGGGGGGTGGGGGGGTGGGTCGTCTGACTGAACAAGGGAGATGTATCAAGATCAGGAGCCGCGTACTTCCCAGTTTCCATTCGCGGCGCGGACCCGGTTGGCGGCGCGTGCAGTTCGTTTGCATCGGGTGGACCGGCTGCGTGAAAAGACGGGTTGCGGGGCGAGGCATACCTCCACGGCTTGCAAGGCGAAGGGCCAGACTAGACGATAGATTGAATGCATTTGCCTGATTTCCCCCCCTAATTTAAATAGCAGCAGCACATTGGGAAAAGGTAAACCCCACCCTCCCGGTGTTCTGATCCTGTTCAGCCCCCCCCCCCGCACCCCCACTCAGTTGCTATTTAAATAACAAAAATCAGACACATTCAGTTAGCCTTCCTCTGCTGGCTGGGGGATGCTGGGAGTTGTAGTCCAACACATTGGGCGGGCGCCAGGTTGGGGAAGGTGGCATTAAATGCACACAGGCATTTAACACCGTTGTCTATTTTGGGTTTAAGAAGGGGCACCTTGCTCTATAGCCCCACCTGCAGGGCCTGTGAGGAGGCGGGCAGACAAACGCTCCATCCTGCGCCGTGCCCGATGATCTGTGGCCGTTAGCAGGGCCGGCGTCAAGGGCAGGCGTAGTTTGGGCACCAGCTGAGCGGCAAGACCCCAGCAGGGGCACCCACTGGCGGCAGGGGGGCCTTCTTCCCCTTCCCCATCGCAACCCGTTTGCTCACCGGCCTCTCTTCTCTGGCCCAGGCAACGGAGATGGCGGCGAGGAGGAGGAGGAGCAGGTTATGCTGCGCTGCCTTGCTCACCGCCTCTCTGCCTGCCAAGCAAGCAAGGGGGTAGCGATGATGATAATGATGATGATGATGATGATGATGATGATGATGATGATGATGGCGAGCAATGGCAGCTGGTGATGATGGCGGTGGGAAGGTGCGCTCGCTGAGGGAGGCCCCGCCCGCTGAGGGTGTCTTGCCCAAGGGCCCTCGAAAGCCCGGAGCCAGCACTGGCTGTTCGGTTTTGTTGCTCGGAAAGGAGGGGGCTCCGTAGCTTCTTTTAAGCCACATCCCTCACTCCTTCCTCTGATTGCTTTGTTGCTGGGACCAAAATATATGCCGCCTCCTGGCTCACCCATCTTGTTTACCAGGTGGGGTGGTAGTGTGGGTGCTAATTTCCTCGCTGTTGTTGCTTAGTTGCTGGCCAGCCGGCTGCATAACGATCAGCGCTTGGGATTTCATGGCTCGCCATCTTAGGCCTGGATCCCACTGAAAGGGTATTCAGGAAGTGAGCCTAAGAACATCAGAAGAGCCCTGCTGGATCAGACCAAAGGCCTGTTTAGTCCACCATCCTGTTTTCTACAGTGGCCAACCTACCAGATGCCTCTGGGAAGCCCAAAAGCCAGGCAAGAGGGCAACAGCCCTCTCTGTGTGGTTCCCTAGCAACTGGTATTCAGAGACAAGCTGCCTCTGATCCTGGAGGTGGCATGTAGCCATTGTGACTAGCACTAGCCATTGATAGCCTTATTCTCCATGGATAATCCCCCACGGTCACTAAACATAAAAACGTGAGAACATCCAAAGGGCCCTGCTAGATCAGACGAAAGTCCAGTATTCCATTTCCCACAGTGGCCAACCAGGCACTTAGGTGGCCACAAGCCACGGCTTAACAGGCGAAACAGCACCAGTGTGGTTTCCATTCCCGTTCCTGCACATGTGGGGAGGTGGGGAGATCATACAACCAGACGTTGCCTCTGTCATGTCCTAGGACAGTGTTCTCCAACCTTGGGTCCCCAGTGGTTTTTGGCCTACAACTCCCAGCATGCTGGCTGGGGCATGCTGGGAGTTGTAGGCCAAAAACATCTGGGGACCCAAGGTTGGAGAACACTGTCCTAGGACATGCACATGCTCAGTCTTCCTTGCTTGAGCTCTGCTAAAATGGTTGCCTCTTTCCCTCTTTGCCCAGAAACCCTGCATCCGAACCGGGTAACCCTGAATGGCCTCAGGGACGAGATGTGGACAGAAGAGCACGAGGCCATGATGGATCAGTTTCTGAAGGACGTGACCAAGCAGATGCTTGTATTTTACATCGATGAGTTTGCTGGCTTGAAAGTGGAGCCGCTCATGCCACACCAGGTTGGTCTGGCTCGGAATGTCCGAGATCTCGTGAGGGCTTCTCCGTCTGTTCGGTTGTGGCGACTGTGAGGGAAGCATAGCCTTCCTCAACAACATAGGAGCATCAGAAGAGCTCTGCTAGATCGGGTCCAAGTGGCTCCATCTAGTCCGTCGTCATGTCTCCCCAAGTGGCCAGCCAGACGCTTTTGGTAAGCCCCCACAAGCAGGGCTTGGCCTCTCCTGTTGGTTGTCTCCAACAGCTGGCATTCAGTGGCGTGCTGCTTCTGAACTTGGAGGCTCCATCTTGCCTTCATGAATAATAGCCCCTGATCATGAACGTGTCTAATCCCCTCTTAGTAGGTGGTGGCCTTTCACTCCCTTTCCAACCCCTGATACCTGAATAGGCCTCCCATTGGCCTGATTGCATCCCATAAAATCAATCCACAAGGGGGAAAGTCTGCCTTCCTGCTCCTGTGGGTAATAATTTTTATACTGCTCTGTATCCAAGGGTGGGAACAGGTTAAATTACCCCAAATCCCTGGGCACATCCTGCCTAAAAGCAGTGGGGAAATCCTGTTCTTACCCAAAAACAAAAAAAGGTGCATGGTTTTTGTAACAACCTGCCACCCAGCATCCACCCGCTCCCAATTTGTTCTTGGAAGGTATTTGGCCCACCCTGGCTCACATCTCTGGTGTTTATCCCTCCTGTGGATTGGTGTGGCAGCAGGGCTGCAGCAGAAATGCTGCGGTGAATCCACTCCAAGGGTTCAAGGCTGCAAACCGGAAAGATGTGTTGCTTGATGCAGAGGACAGTTCAGAAGCTCTGTTCCCATCTGGGGGACACCGGGAGAAGTTTCTCCTGAGAATCCCTACACCTCTAATTCAGCATTGCCCCTGCAGGAGCCGAAACAGCTCACTTATTTCATCCGCCAAGAGAATGCGGAAATCACGGAAGAGAATTTCCATGAGGTTGTGCAGTTTGGCACTGTGCGGAGCCCGTACATTGATTCCCTGATGCGTGTGCTCAATGCAGTCTATCTTCCCCGGCTCTTTCGCAAGGCATCCTGGCCCGAAAGTATAAAGAATGAATTTTTCTCAGAAATTTACCACTTCATGACCTCTCTCACAGGTAGGTCTCTGCCCTCCTTCATTCTGTATCTGAGCTTTTCATAGGGCTGAATTTGCCATTTTACTAGGTACTATGACCTCCCTCCAAAGGTTTGCCAGTATAGTCAAATATATAGAATAGTTCAAAGCCCCTTTTGCCAATGTTCCCACGCCCACCACCCATCCTCTTCTTAGGCCTTGGATGAGGGTTTTCTCCAGCAAGACTGACCTTTCACTCCTGTCGTAGAAGTTGCACTCTATCAATATTCTATTGCTGACAGCTGTCCTTTGAGCAGATGGGCTGGTGTTCTGACATCACAGCACCACAGCCAGTGGTTACATGAGGGCTTGCTGACCGATAGGGGTCAGTCAGTCTTTAAACCATTTTACACATAAGATGGTTGTCAGCATGCTTAACATCTTTGCACTTCCAGAGTTTCTTGGTGCCTCAGTCTTGTCACCCTTAAGCATGTCCAGGTCAGAATTTATCCCTATATTTTCTCCTTATTGCATACTCTTGTAAGGCTCTAGGAAGCTAAGCATATGTGCTTGAACATGTGATTTGCATAATTTATTCCCATGAGGTTTTTTGCTTTCCTACACAATCTGGAGCTTTTGGGTAAGGATCAAGATGCAGGGGTGTGGGGTGATAGGTGGGTTGAATGATGAGGGATGAATGCTGGGGTTCTGGTGAGAAACCATGAACAGTCTTTTCTGTTCAGTGTTCTGTAAGAAGGTCCTTCCTTCCTTTCTCCTGCAATCCCTGTGTATACAAGTAAGGGTCTTTCCTTCCCGACACCAAGACCCTTGTAGGCAACAAGTCACCGGAAAGAGATCTTCTCGCTTCGTCATGTTAACCAGACTCTCCTCCATATTTGTCTGTCTCCAGACACTCGCTCCAAGATGAGGGGCCGCACCGTCCTCTACATCCCGATAGAGTCTTTGATCATACATTCGGAGGTGGCTTTAAAGGACAAAGCCCTGGTTCAGCGACTGGAGAGTGAGTGGCGGATCTCTGGGGACCTGGGCTGGGGAGGGGGTGACAGGACCAGCAGGATAGGAGAAGGGCTGACGGGGAGTTTAAAGCTTGACCGAGAGGCTCGCGAGAGGAGCAGCGCTCAAGACGGTAAGTGAATTAACCCCCAGCAGCATATGAGCTGCATCCATCATTCCCAATCATGGAAAACGGGTTTGTCAGGCTGTGAGCATGTGCAGGGTCCCGTTTGGGGATTATTAGTTCTGCTGCAGGCGTTCTGTCAGGAAGCAGAATCCAGGGTCAGGTTAGGCCTCTTCCCTCGCCCTTCCACCTTGGCTTTGTTCTCGTGTTGCCTCGTGCTGAAATCTGCTCCCCCCCCACCCATCAAAATCCTGCATCACATGCAGAATAAGGCATGCAAATGAAGCGAACAATGGGCACTGGAATGATTCCCCCCTTTTTCACCACAGTATTTGAGCATTCACCGCTTTTCAGGTATTTTGTCAAGGGCTGGGGAAGGTGTGCAGGTTGAGAGGGGGGGGCGGTCTAGGTGGCCTGGGAAGAGACAGGCCGCTGGTGTGTACTGTGTGCTGAAGAGAGAGACTGCCCGTTCCAGAAATGCTGCCCGCCCTCCCCTCACTGCAAGCCCCATGTGGATCGTTCTATTCTGGTTGCTGAAGAGCCTTTCACCTGTCCCGGGTTCAGCCTTTCGACTCTAAAGTTTAGATGTCTACTATTTTAGAGTCCACAGAGTGGTATATGAAGGTGTACCTGAGGTATTTCCTGCACCCATGCAGACTAGAGGCGTCCTCTCTTCAAACAGGAACCAAGCTACTTTTCATGATTTCAAACTCATCCCGGGGGCCCCTAACGTGCTGGCAAAGAGAACTCGCTTCCCTTGCGTGGGTTTGATAGGTGTCCCGGCACCCCCGTGTTACTGGGAAGCTGAAAAGGCTCTCTTCCCTCCTGCTGCTCTGGAACGGTGGGGTGATTTCTTGAAGGCAAGCACTGGGAGAGATGGAGGACATCCCAAGAGAGCTGGAAGCAGACTGCCAAGTAATCCAGACTCTCGCCCTGCGGGATCCTCAGCTGCGGCTCATGCTATCATTTCACTTTGGGCGCCTCTTCCCTGCATAAGATCATAAGTAGAGCCCTGGTGGCTCAGTCCTAGGGTCCGCCTTGTCCAGTGTCCTGTTTTCCCACCATGGCTAACCAGATGCCTCCAGGAAGCCCACGAGATGTGAAGGTCATTGCCCCTCTTCCACTGTTGCCTCCCAAAAACCGATAGCCATCAATAGATCTCTCCTCTTCCTCCGTGGATTTTAGTGGAAGACCGACAACCTGGTCTTCTGTGCGGGTTCAATGCTAAGGGGGTAGCGAGTCCTAGGGCGGGCCTTCTCTGAGGTCCCCAGCGACTATCACCCTTAGCCCAGAACAAAGGGATAACTTATAGCCACAAAAGTATCTTTTATAAAACAAGTTTATTTACAAAATTACCTTCACAAACCCAGACACACGCCAGCAATACAGCTTATCAGTACGGTACAAAGTAGCAAGCAAGAAGTCTCAAGGACACCGTGATTTCAGGGCTCTCAGCTAGTTAGTTCAGCTCGGGCTCCAGCAGAGGCCCGGTCAACCGCATGCTGCTAGCTGGGTTCCCGGCGGAGGTCCGGTCTACCCTAGCGGCTTGTGAGTGATTTCAGCTTGGTTTCCCGGGGGTCCGGTCAACCCAAGCGGCCAGTGATTTCAGCTTGGTTTCCCAGGGTCCGGTCAACCCAAGCGGCCAGTGATTTCAGCTAGCTGGAGCACGCTGGGTGCTGCTACCCGGGGTTGCCGATCCCTTCGTTCCCTTACCCCAAGCATGGGGCAAGATTGCTGATCAGGTCCAACAACTCAGTTCCCTTGCGCAGGGTGTTTTATATCTTGGTGTTTCAGGTAGCCCCTCCCTCCGTAATCAGGTGGGTTGCCAATCAGGTGGGTTGCCACCCTCCCTGAGGGGCGGCCTTTTGGGTCAGGTGGGGTGACGCCTTCCCCCTGTGGGGTGGGGTCCCTTTGAAGCCACTTGCTTAATGGTCCCATCCTGTGGTGTTGAATGGTCCTTTTTTATGGGTGCCGAAGTGTCTGCTCTGGCGAGGTATTCAAGTCTTATGTAGATGGGGCTGATATACGAGAGCATTGACGAACCTGGCGATGCTTCCTGTCTTCCCCCCTGGGGTGATTCTATGCAGATGTTGTTTGTCCCCTTTGGTCTCTGTGGGGTCTCCTTCCCCCCACCTTGGTGAGTGTGTGTGTGTCAGAAAGGGGGCTTAGGTTGGCTTTCTCCACAATTTTCGACTCCCCTTCTTAGCCAGCCGCCATCACCGGATCCTGTGACAGCACATTCTATAAATGAATTGTGCATTGTGTGACGAAGCCCTTTCTCTTGTCTTTTCTGAATCTACTACCAATCTCTTTCATTGAGTGACCCAAAGTTCTTGTATTTATGAGACAGGGAGGGGGGGAAATCCACGCTTTCCACTTTCTGCGCATCAAGCATGATTTTATAAGCCTTTATTATGAGTCGTTCCCCCCTCCCCTGCATCCCCTTCCCGCTTCTCCCTGGGCTGCTGCCTTTTGACTAGCAACTAAGTTATAAGATGGTGGAGGTGAGTCATTCTTCATCTTGCTTTCCAGCACTTCCTCTCCTCAGGTCTATTATAAATCCCGCTGTTATTATTTTGGAAAAAATGAGGTGGTGGCAGTGAGGGAAAATGCACACACCAGAAACCTAAGAATAAAACTGAGGGGTGCAGGGTAAGTCAGGCCTCGATCTTCTCGCAGTCGGGTCAGCGTGTGATTTTGTCCTCAAAGTACGTAGTAGAGCCTGCAGCAGGGCTGAACTGGAGCGTGTCCAGACTTGCTTTCAATGCCACGGCTCGACTGTGAAACACAGGAAACCATAATGCAGGTGGAGAAGGCAGCGGGTCTTTAGATTGCCACTGGAGAAGCCCAGGCCGCTCCCTCGCGTGTGGCGAACTGGAGAAATTGAACCCTGGGCCCTGTGCTTTCACGGCAGCTGGCCCTGCCTCAAGCCCTGGCTCCTGTGCAACCGACTGCGTTGGCGCAGCCTGGCCTTGTTAACAGGTCTGGCCACTGCTTCCGAATCTGCAACGGTGTCCTTCAGAGTGCTGCTGCTTGTGACCCAAACAGCTTGCGCCCTCCATATGTTACAGCCCGGCTGCCTCTTTGGCCCGTCGCAGTCCCTGAGCTCAGTCCAGTGCACCTTCTCCTTAATGCCAGCGTTAAAGGCGCGGCGGCGGGGGGGGGGGCATTTCTGGTAGCTGTTGCACATTGAGGGACCTCCCTGGCCCTGAAGAAAACACCAGAGCAGAGCCCCTGTCCGCATGCATTTTGGAATGGGTCAGGATCAGCACTGGATGCTATTGCTCTTTTTAATTGATATATTACCCCTCCTAATTCCCCAGGTTGTTATTCTTTCAGAGACCTGCTCTGCCCTTTGCTTTCCTTATCTTGTGAGAGACCCTCTCCGTGCCTGCGGGGGGAAGGGCACGACCCTCCTGCTCCAGTCTATTCATCTGCCTCAGGGCAAAAGCCTTGTAGACAGAGAAACCTATTTCTCTTCCCCCCCCCCCCCACAGCCCCCTGGAACTTCTTTTAACCTCTGAGTGTGTTTCAAGTGTGTGGGGCAGAGTGAAATTCCTTGTGGGGCCCACCAGTTTCCCTAGCTTTCCCACAACATCTGAAGTGAAAGTCCCCCTTTGAGGTGAAATAGGGCCTCTTCGGTCCGAGAGCCCTTAAGTGGAGAGGCCAGGAATTGAACCTGGGCAGGCCTTCCTTGTGCAAAGCCCTGGATGAGCTACCACCGGCCCTTTGCCCTTTATGGCCGGACTACTCATGATGACGGCAGCGCCCCCCGTGTCTTTAAATATAGGGCTGCCCTAATCATGTGGAAAGGGTACAATTCAAAGGGCAAAAAGGGCAGGTGGGGTGAACTCTTCTCCTGCCCGCTACTTTCTCCCCCTGCAATCTTTTCCCCTGAGGTAATGTCCCCCTCCGCTGTGCTCCTACAGCAGAAGTGATAAAATATTCCAACGCTTTTGGTCTTGGAGCCCAGCTGGAAGGGAAATTACCTCAGGGGCATGGATTGCAGGGGAGAAAAACAGCTATGGGGGTGGGGAGGAGGGTTCTGCACCCCCACCCCCACCCGCGCGCCGCCCCCTTTGTGCTTTGAGTCGCATCCTCTGTGTGTCAGAACACAGGCCTGCCGCCATGGTGCATCGTTGGGCTCCTGGGGCCCGGCCCAGCGCGCCATTGTTACATCCGTGCCTCCCTCGCTCGCATCCCGGGGGCCTCTGGTTCCATGACTGCCCCGCAGGCAAAAGTGTTGGCGAGAGAAATCGCCAGTCAGATCTGGAGCGGCAGCTCGTTTGTTCCGCCCTGCGCAAATTCAATTGAACGTCTCGCTACGGACAAGGGGGAAAAGATGTTGACTGAATTATGCAGTGCGCGTGTCTCTATTAGGAATAATAAAGCAAAGCCGGGCGAAGGTGTGACTCACCGGGGGGGGGGGTGTGATCCTGTCCTTTTCTTCTTCATGCAGAAGGCAGCGGGAGCCCACTGTTGGGAGCGCGCTGGGCCTACGTTGCCCAACCTCCACTGAAACCCAGCTGCCTGTGGGATGTGTCACACATTGTGTTTCAAAGGTGTACTCACAAGACGTGTCCCGTGCACTTAGAATGGTAACAAGTGTGTGCTTTCGTCCTGTTTGTCGTAAGGATTCCGTGCCTCGGGGGTCTGGGCCCGGCTGCAGGTCCCCTCTGTATGGATAGTGGATACGCACATGACTGCAAAGAGGCCTTTGCGGTCCTGCTGCGTGTCAAGTAGCTCAAGTCTTCTTGCTCTCCTGTGTTGGTTTCCTTCTGGTGTCTGGGAGAGCCGACTGCGCGTTCATTCCGTCTGGCTTGTGGCGTTAATGTAAGTCGCTATTTCTGTTGGCTTTTACAATGAGGGAAAATCAAATGGCTCTTAGTAACAACAGGCATTAATTGACCTGTTTTCTGGATTGAATGCATCAGCCCTTCAGTATGGCCCTGCCTTCTTTGGATGTGGGTGGGGGAAAGGGACTCCCCTGCGTTCTTGTCTCTCCTTTCCCCAGTGTTGTAGGTTAAAACAAACAAACAAACAAACAAACAAACCAAGCACAAAGGGCCCAGCCTGGCTTGTCCCGTTACTTCGCCTCTGAATCTGAGTATGGGAATTTTAAGGAAACCAAACAGAAGTGGAACCTGGCCCTTTTAAAAGTTTAAAAGCGTTGTGAAGAAATCCCCCACTGCCAAACACAGATGGAGGATTTGAAATTCACATGATTGTCCCATAATGAGAGGCCTGTGCGGTTGGCAGCTCCCAGCCTGCGATGTGCCGTGCACGTTAAAGTCTTCCCATGGCTGGATATTTTGCATGGCGATGCATGCTTGGCTTAAGCATCCAATTGGCTACCTTGGGGTCGTCTCTTGTGTGACTAAAACCTCAGCTGTTATCAAGCACTTAGAGATACTTGGCTATTCTAATCCCTGGGCTGCTGTGATTGTCTCACCCCTGTAATTTGGCACGGAGACTGCAGCCTCCACGCTGTGATACTAACTCTTCCGAGATGGCTGCGCTGCAGCTATTAGCCTCTTCCATTCCCAGAGCAGGGGGAGGCAGCAAACTTAGTTGGCTTCAGTTGCCACAAACTTTCCCCACAGCTGGAGCCAGGTGGTTCTTTTGGGGAATTTCCTCCATTGGGGGTCTTGTGCGGGCGGTATTGTTAGGACTCCCCCGATTTCTGCAGCCTAGGGAGCCCGCTGCGTTCTTATGCAGACATGTTGCGCCTCCTCCTCTTGGCTTCCCCCCACAATGCACTTGGATGCAATGCATTCGGGATCTATCAGACGACAGACCACAAAGTAGAAGGTAATTTCTGCACTTGCCCAGACGCAGCAACCAAAGTCCCATTTTAAAGAGCAGGGATGACAACGCATTTTGGCAAGCTGCAGTGCCTTGCATATAGAATTGTTGGGACAAAGAACTCACTGTGTTCCACGCTCCTTTGCTTTCTGATGTGCGGAAGAACAACATGGTGCTTAAACATAAAAGCATCGATAGCTCTGTGATGCTCAAAACAGTGTGCGTTCACATGGCATCAGGTACTCTTGGAATGACACCCCTCCCCCCCAAAGGACATGCCTCTTTTCTGCATGGGTCACACTGTGTTTGTACAGAAGTATTTCCTCCAATTTTTCTCTGCCCCGGTGGATGGGCTTCGGTGAAGCCATATGCCGATATCCCTGAATTCTTTTATGCTTTCTGGAGAGGAAGCAGACTGTCTCTTTCGCTAGTAGACCATCTTGGAAGAAACGGAGCAAGCCTGACTCTGTTAACAGCTGCATGGACAAATAGTCCAAGGAGTTGGGGTACTTGCTTTAGGTCCCTCCTCATTTCAACTCTTTTGTGAGCATTACAGGGGTTGAAGTGTGTGACGAGTTCATGTAACTGAAGCCACCTGTTCATTGGACATAATAATTATTATTAAGAACAAAAACAAACACCACAAAACATAACAATTAAAAAATAAAATGGACTTTCGATTTTCACTACAACAAATATAAGTAGCAATATTTTCCCTTACTCTATAATTACAAAGAAAATTCTCTTTTTTCTATTGTCTGTTCCCCCCCTCTTATTCATCAAATCCACAGATAAACAAATCATTTTTTCTAATCCCTGCAAATAGTTTATTAAAGGTTTCCACTCAGCAATAAACATAGATGTTGTCTTTTCTCTAATTATCATAGAAATCATAGAAAAGTGATGTAATTAGTGATGTAAGTTTAGCCATCTCTGCCAGCTCCAACATCTTCACCAACCATTCTTCTGTTGTAGGCAATGTTGAACATTTCCACTTTTGTGCATACAATAATTTTGCTGCCGTTGTCATATATAAAAATAAAGATCCATAACTTCTTTCCAGTGTGGCGTAGTGGTGAGAGTGTTGGACTGGGACTTGGGAGATCCGGGTTCTAGTCCCCGCTCGGCCATAAAACTCACTGGGTGACTTTGGGCCAGTCACTGACTCTCAGCCTAACCTACCTCACAGGGTTGTTGTGAGGGTAAAATGGAGAGGAGGAGGAGGATTATGTAAGCCGCCTTGGGTTCCTTGCAAGGAAAAAAGGCGGGGTATAAATATAATAAATACAAAAATACATACAACTGATTGTCCATTGAACTCTGGAGAAAAGACTCCGGTTTCAATTGTATGTCAATCTTTAGAATCTTTTGAATTAATGAATGTTGTATCCAAAAAAAATTGGCTTTCTTACAAGTCTACTACATGTGATAAAATGTTCCTTCTTGTTGTTCACATTTCCAACAAAAATCCGAAATGCCTTTGCATATTTTGGCCAATTTCCCTGGAGACATATACCAATGGTACATCATCTTATAAAAATTATCTTTAAGTCTAGAACTTAATGTAAATTTCAAACCTTTTAACCACTTATTTTCCCACTGTTCCATTAATATATTATATCCAAAGCTTCTAGCCCATTTTATCATACATTCCTTCACTTGTTCTTCCTCTGTCTCAAATTTCAACAAGAGTTTATACATTTTAGCAATGGCATGTTCATTGTTTACACATAATTCCCTTTCAAATTCCGACTTACTTCATTCAAAATCATAAAGCCTTTTATCTACTTTAAACCTTTCTAAGATTTGTAAGTAGAAAAACCATTGACATGTGTAACCTTCTTTTATCAAATAATCTCTTGATTTTAATTTATAATCCCCTTGCGAAAATTCTAATGTATCACGATATGTTAACCAATTATCCATACTTGTCATTTCTCTTCTATAATGTGCTTCTTGAACTGATAACCACAATGGTATTTTTGGACAAAACCTAGGTTTATGTTAATTCCATATTCTCAGAATGGCACGTCTAACATAGTGATGATTAAATTCTACATTAACCTTCACGTTATTATACCACAGATACCCATGCCACCCAAATCTCAATTCGTGTTCTCCTAACTCCAGTAGTCTTCTATTTTTCAACAATATCCATTCTTTCATCCATACTAAACAACAAGCAGCAAAATATAATTTCAAATCAGGTAGACCCAGTCCTCCTCTTTCCATTTTGAAGAGGCTTTTGAGGGCCTCATTCCAGTGGTGGGCAGGGCTGAATGCAAAAGGGGCAGGGCCAAAAATACAAAAAATACCAGCCCATTGTTGCTTCGAGCTCTTACCGACAGTCTCTAAAGCTTAGGCGAGGCATTTCAACCTTTTAGAATGGGTAAAAGCTGCACAAAAGCCGGGACACCACCAAACAAACGATTGGCGGTTGGGGAAAGTGGGCGTGGCCTTTTGGGGACACCCCCCCCTCGAGGGCCGTATTTGTCTCCTGGGTCTGAGGTCCTGCAACCCTGCTCTAAAATATGATCTCTACCTTTCCAGTGACTGGGTAACTCAGTGATCCATAGTTGGCGTAAACCATCTCTTAATGTTAATCTGTTAACTGGTGTGGTAAGTTTTTACGTCGCAAGAAGTCACGCTGTAGGGCGGCCCATTAGGGACTGGGCCGCCCTGCCCCACTGCTTAACTGACCAACCTTACTCTAGGTCCGTCCTACTCTTTGCTGTCTCTACGAGCATGCTGGGCAGTCGCTTCGCCATTAAAACCCTCTATACGCGAAAGAAAGGCCCAAGAGCTGGCACGGTTGGGTTTCTTCTCCCAGCTTGACAGACCAGGGGGGATCATCTGCTTGCTGCTGTTGTTCCAGCTTCCATGATTCACTGGACCCGGCAGATCAAGGAGGTGCTGAGGGCCCAAGAGGCCGTAGAGAGCAGGGAGAGCTCAGGCCCGCTGGAAGAGATCGAGTTCTGGCGGAACCGCTGCACAGACCTCTCCGAAATCAGCAAGCAGCTCTGCCAGCGGGGGGTGAAGCGCATTGAAGCCATCCTGGCTCTCTCCAAGTCTTCGTACGTGAGCCCATTCCAGCGACTCGCCAAACAGATTCAGGTGGGTGCCTTTGGATGGAATGGGGCAGCCTTCCCAAACCTGGCGCCCTTCAGATGTGTTGTACTACAGCTCCCACAGGCTGGGGATTTATAGGAGTTGTAGTCCAACACATCTGGAGGGCGCCAGGTTGGGGAAGGCTAGGATAGGGAGAGAGTTGCCCCAGGAAAGTGGGTTTAGGTTTCTCCGCCAGAGGACCCTCCAGTGATGTTGTTTCCTTTATGGGAAGACTTCAGGAGGACGTTGGCCAAAGAGCTGGGTCGGCATTCGGGACTGGCCTGACTTCGGTCCTGGGTTGTTTGTTGTTTGGCTTTCTTTATCGCACTTTGCCCTTGCTTTGCAGGATGGGTCGGAGCAGGCCCAGTCCAACCTCCGGTTCCTCTCTATCCTGAAAGATCCGTTCCAGGAGCTAGCCACACTGCGGCCTAAAGATATCCCTGAAAAGCTGCCTCACCTCATCAGTCTCGTCCGGATCGTGTGGGTCAACTCCCCATACTACAACAGCCGAGAGAGAATCACTGCACTTTTCCGGAAGGTGAGGGCTGCACTTCTCTATTCTCAAGACCAGGAGTGGGCAGAAGATAGATCTCCAGATGTTTTGGACTTCACTTCCCAGAAGCCCCTGTGAGTATGGCCAATGGCCAGGAATGCTGGGAGTTGAAGGCCAAAACATTTGGAGATCTACTTTCTGCCCACCCCTGCAGTCTAGACTGTTCCATATTTTTTTAATTTATTTAAAATATTTCTAAGCCACCTTTCTCTGAGAAAATAATATCCAAAGCAGTTTATGGTATTCAACATAAAATAACTATAAGAACACAATGAAATGTGTAAAAACAAACACCCCAGCAGCAACCACTGATTAACAACCTTAGAGAATGAAAAGGTTTTGACTTGTTGCACAAATGACAAAAGCCAGCCAAGCCTGCCTGGGGGTGGGCAGGTGGGGGGCATTCCTGAACTGGGGAGCCGCCACTGAAAAATCCTTTACCCGGTCACAACCTGCTTTTCCTCTGATGGTAGGGTACCCAGGTCAGGGCTTCTGACATAGATCTTAAATTTCGGGCGGGTTCATAGGGAAACAAGGAAAAAACAGCGGTTTTGCAACATTTGGCCTTACTGATTATTTGGCAACATTGCTTTGGCTTGTCTGAAGCAGCCTTCCTCAACTTGGTATCCTCCGGATTGGGGAAGGCTGTTCTCCAGGACGAGGCGGAGGGGATGCTGAAGGGGCGTCTTTTCGCTTCTCCCCAGATGAGCAACAAAATCATCCAGATGTGTTGCAAAGACATCTCCCTGGACCGGCTCTTTGAGGGCTACATCAGCTCTTCCCGGCAGACTCTCCATGGCTGCATCGCCTGTATGTCTTCTTGGAAAGAGTCCTACCAGCATGCATCTTATATGCACAACAGGTGAGAGGTCTCAGGCTGGGAGGGGAGTGGGCGTGCGAGCGTGCGGAGCTGCCTCACACTGAGCCAGACCACCGGCCCTTCTCGCCCAGGCTCGCCTCCTCTGCCTGCAGCAGCTCTCCCAAGGGCTCAGGCAGAGGAAGGCCCCTTTCCCAGCACCTGCTGCTGGAGATCCTTTAATTGGAGGTGCCCGGGTTGACCTATGGCCTTGTATGTGCGAATCATGTGCTCTGGCTCACAAAAGAGGCCTCTCCCTGGGAGCATCTCCAGAAGGGGAACTGATTGCTTCGTCTTCTCATGGGAAACACTGTGCCAAGTGGACGGGGGGGGGGGGGGGGGAGACGGGGAGCCTCCCTCAAACAGAACCTTGCCTTCTCGTGGACTGCTCGCAGCCCTGCTATCAGCCTGTTTGTATTCAGGCCCCTCTCTGTTTGTGCTCCCGGCCGAATTCTTCAGTGTTCTCGCTCTTTAGTTTTCCTGCTACGGCAGGCATTCTCCTTGGCTCGAGAAGGCCAGGGCAAGCTGATGTGGGAGGGGAGCTGCTGATGTCGGGGGGGGGGGGGCTGCTTTGCATCTGGCAGGGAAAGCAGGCCTTTGCTGCCTTTCCAGAGCTTAGAGCTGGGGAAGTGTGATTGTATTAGGCTGGAGACAGGCAAGAAGCAGAAGGCCGAAAGCAGCTTGGAAAAGGGAACAACCCTTGTGGTGCATGTGCTTGTCCCACTTATGGCCCCGTTGAATAGGTTGGGAGGTTTTATGCACTGCTTCTGAAGCCTCCCGAACCTCATTGACCAGAGGCAATGACGGCGAGGCGAAAGAAACGCATGTGAACTGAAACCTCTCCTAAGCCGCTTTCAGCTGTCTCAAAAACAATTTTGTTCCGTCTCCTGCCCTGTTCTTCTCTCTCCTCAGTGTCCCCTTAACTCTTTCACTCCCCTGCCCCACCCCCAGCCCCGTGAGATGTTCTCTGAGCCAGGAAGCCAGCGACACAGACTCCATAGGCCCCTCTTACCCTTCCTAAAATGGCTCCTTTCCTCTCAGCTGTGTGAGTCTGTGGGGAACTGGCTCTGCCTGTGTTTGTAGAGTGGATAACACAGTGTTCTCCAACCTTGGGTCCCCAGATGTTTTTGGCCTACAACTCCCAGCATGCCCCAGCCAGCATAGCTGGCTGGGGCATGCTGGGAGTTGTAGGCCAAAAACATCTGGGGACCCAAGGTTGGAGTACACTGGGAAAACATCCTAGCTGATGCAAAATGAGAGCTGCGTGGGCCTGCTTTCTAAGGCCCCTGCCTGTCCCTCACTGGCTCCTGGTGGCAGCTGATCCTTGGCTTCCCCAGCTCTCGTTCAGCCCTGGCTCTGTCGTCTACTCCCCGATTCTCCTAGCTGTACTTCAGAAATAATGCAACATAATCCATCATTATGATTAGGGGTGTCAGGTTTAAGTGGGTGCCTGGTCCTTGACAATTAAGCCTAAGTGTTACTTGTCTGCTTCAAATTCAAATTAGTGGGGCTGGATCAATATCATAAAAAGATATAAAGACATTTAACATGCGAGCAGCCCTGACGCAAGGCAGGCACGGCCGGGCCTGGATTAGGCACTCCAGCCATGCGCCTGGGGTGAGGGCCTCGCGTGTTCCCAGAGCTCTTTGATTAGATGATTTCTCCAGAACCCTCTTGCCCGCATGGGGCGCGGGGTGGGGAGGGGAAGAGGGAGAGACAGATGAACAGGGGTAACTGACTCGTGGTCCATCAGCTTCTCTATCCTTTCTCGAGATGCCTGGACTCTCCCTAGGGGAGGGTTCTGTCTGTTCAGGGGATACTCTCTGATCAGTACCCCGTTTCTGACACATGTCTGCCCCCCAGCGCATGGACAGCCCTCTAGGCTGGGCAGGGGATGCGGCCCCTCGCCCAGCCTGGCAGTGGGGAGGGCAGTCGTGACTCCCTTAACCTTGTGCCTCCTCTGACAGGCTTTCTGGGAGGGGCTGGGTACTGGACCAGACCAGCATCTTTGCCCAGGTCGATGCCTTTGTCCAGCGCTGCAAGGACCTCCTGGAGGTATGTGGGGTATCACACCGGAGGGCCTGGCCCCACAGATCTGTTTCCTGGTTTGTCTCCTGCTGGTTTCCAGGGATCCACGTTTAGAATGCTCTGCGGATGTCACCCAGGCTGGGTCTCTTGCGTGCAGGCCTGGCCCATCTGACCTGGGATCTCCCCTCTGGATCATCCGGCCACCTGACCGGGAGGGGGCTGGGTTGTGCATCCCTTCAGGATGGAGGAATGGCAAGCTCAATTCACCTCCAGGAAGGGAGGCGCGGTGAACAGTGGCTGGGAGTTGTTGCCTTTGCCCTCTAGGTCTGTGACAGCCAGTATCACTTTGCGCGCTGGGAAGATGGCAAGCAGACTCCGCTGCCCTGCTTCTTTGGCCAGCGGGGCCCCCAGATGACCAGGAGCCTGCTGGAGATAGAGGAGACCTTCAATAAGTATCTCAACAATCTCCGGAATGTGAAGGGGGGAATCCTGGATGTGAAAAACACCTCTTGGCACGAGGACTTCAACCGGTGAGAGATGCCCCAGCCGCACACCGCCACAGGCTTGTGGTGGTGGCGGGCTATGTGCGCGTGTGCATGTGGTGGTGGGGTGGGTTGGTGGCTCTGGCCTGCAAGGGGAGGAGTGCTGGGAAGAGACAGGTCCTCTCTCAGGTTCTTGCTTTAGTTAGTATATGGAAATAAGCAGATACGGAGGATTCTGGGGGGACAAGAAGAGCATCACCCGAGGTTGGGCATGCTACCCTCTCCTTACAACGCGCTCTCCCCGGTGACATCAGCTTCCGTGCCGGTGTCAAAGACCTGGAGGTGATGACCCAGAACCTGATTAGCTCCACCTTTGAGACGGTGAAGGACGTGGAGCGTGGCGTGGAGATCCAGGACATCTTCCATCATTTATCCTCGCGAGAGGTACGGCAGAGCCAGCGACTTTCCCTTGGTTGAATCTGAGGCAGGGCTCCGCCCCGGGGCGTGTGACACAGCGCGCATCTCTGCGCATGGGCACCCACACTCTCAGCGGGATGTCCGCAGTTGGCTCGACTGCCTCTGGGGTCTAGAACAGAGCTTTGAGGCAGAGGGTGCAGCTTTCTGGCAGGCTTAAGCGCCGGCGTCCTTAACCAGGGGGAGGTGGGCGGGGGCGTCCTGGAAGAGGCTTGGCTTGCCCTCGCCCAGCGGGCCCAGGGCGAGCCAGCAGTTCGGCCTGTCGAGTGCTGCTCCTGAGCGTCTCAAGGGTGGTGGGTGGCCTGGGTAGCAAAGGAGGGGGAAGGGATGTTTGGGAGATTTGTGGGGCATCTATGGGAAGAGGGCTCCTCAGCAGGGAAAGCACACTCCACCAGGCCTCCTTCCTCTCCCCTAGGCTATCAAGCGCACCTTTGACAAGAAAACGGTCGACATCTACATGCTATTCAACAGGGAGCTTTCCCTGGTCAACAAAGAGCTCAGCAAGAAGATCCCCTTCCTGCCGCCACACATGTGCCATCACTCGGGCCTGGCGCACTGGATGCGCGCTCTGCGGCGGCGTGTGGACAAACCCATGAAGGTAGGGCTCCTGCTCCAAGGGACTGTTGTTGGAGAGACGCTGGGCCGCCGCCCTTCCCGCCTGGCCCCGGCCCCGAGCCTGAGCTCTTGGCTTTGGTGGGTGGGGTCAGGAACACACACAAGCCCCAGGCATTCCGGCAGTCAGGGAGGGGGCGAGGGGGGTGCAGTCCAGGTCGGGCTACGCCTGAAGCATCCCACACGCTGGATCAGCAGCAGTAGCAGCACCCAGCCCCGAACTGCCCCCACATAGTGCATGAGCGCAAGTTTTCACCGTTTTCAACTTCTTTGCTTCTAATATATGCAACTTCTTTGCATATAATCTACCCTAATATGGTAGAGAGAAGACCTGCAGTGGTTGGCCCAGCTCTGCTTTCCATCCGGCACCCAGGGAATAATGCTTGGTGACGTAGAGAGAGTCCTGTTCCGCAGTGCTGCCCCTTTCCTTCACGCCAGTTTTGTATTGTGGCGAGGGTGGGGGACGTTAACCCCTCCAAGCCCTCCATGTGACTTGGGGGCCATTTTGCTGGTCCGCAAAAGCATTTGGCCCTCGGTGTGGCCACGGACACTCTTCTTTATTCATCAAGCAACCTCATCATTTTTTTGGTCTATTTCTCAGCTATTTACCTCAATAACATCCTCTGTTGCTGAGTTCTTTTTGACAGGTTTAATTATACGCTGGGTAGAAACAAAACGGCATTTCCACCATCAATCAACGCCCCGCCCCCCCTGCTCCTTTCTCTCTGCACATTTGAAAACTGAAAAGGCCAAATCTACGTTAGGATATAAAGCAAACTGTCTGCAAACCAGCTCCCCCTGAACCTCCCTACCCAAACCCAGCTTCTCCCCTGCCAGGAGCCTTCCTTTTATGCTGATGTTAGTTGGCAAATTCCTGGACCCCGATGCTCCTCTGCCCTGCTTTAGATGTTTGTCGTGTAATGGTGAGTGTGCCAGTCCCCAAACGGGGCTCTTGGCAGGCAAAGCAAACATGCGCTTTCATGCTCTCTGTCTCTCTAGCCCAGCGTTTCTCGCACTTGGGGCGATGTGGGACCGAACAGTTCTGCATGCCTTATGGCAAGAAACCTGTGGACATTCATGGCTCGGGGTTTCCCATCAGGATTCCCAACAAGTGCTTAGGGCCAAGCTGCAAGTTGAAACAGGGGGGAGTGTGGGGGTGGCGGGGGGCAGCCTTTGGGAGGGGGCATTGAGGAGACTGACATAAGTATGAAGAGACCTGGGGATGGATGGCCGGAGGGAAGCAGTGTGGCAGGGGCTGCAGTGCCAGGAGGGTATAACCAATATGTCTGGGGGGCAGAGTACAGTAGGTCTTCTTTTCTAAGTAAATTTCAACCCTCCTGATTGGCTGCTTCAGGATTAGAACGTAGCACTGTGTGGGTTTGGGGGCAGAGGCCTTCCGCAGCTGGGCCAGTCTAGAAGCCAAGCACCTTCCTCTGCCATTTTGCAGCAGATCCCAGGCTCTGACTGGCACTTGGTGTGGTCTCCTGACGGGCTGGGAAGCACATATAACCCCTTCCGAGCTGGAGCAGGCGGTCACCCTTGTCTTGAACATCTACCTCAGTGTTCTCCAACCTTGGGCCCCCCGGATGTTTTTGGCCTACAACTCCCAGCATGCCCCAGCCAGCTTTGCTGGCTGGGGCATGCTGGGAGTTGTAGGCCAAAAACATCCGGGGACCCAAGGTTGGAGAACACTGATGAAGCCCCTGGCCAACACACCAGGACAGCAGGATTTCTTCCTTGCTTGAATCAACCCCAAGTCCTGTTCTTGCTTGCTTGGTCCTTGCCTTCCTGTGAATTGCCTTTTTGAATGTTGGCCTCACCTGCTCCCGCTTCAACCCTTGGAATTTACCTAGCCGTTAATCCCAAATTGCTGCTGGTCCGACAGGGCATGGTGGACTGCCAGCCTGGCTCCTAATGGTCGTAGAAGAAAGCAAGTTTCAGAAATGAGGGGTTTGGAGCATGCCTGTGGCAGGTGCATTTATACACGTGCTTTGGATTAATGGCTAGGTAAATGCCAAGGGCCCGGAGCATGACCGCACTTGTGGCATAACTGCCACGGGGACGAGAGGAGGAGAACGCCAGGAGCTGTTTTGTCCTCTCGGGGGGTATGGCGGGCCTCTCTGGGAGATGACAACTGTCACGGCTTTGTGCGTCCGGGATATGATCCTACAAAGCACAAATGGGTATGGCTTGTTAGCCAGTGGCCTCAGCGGTTAGAGTGGAGCGCCAATCGTGTGTGCAGTATGAATCGGACTCTTCCTGCGGCTGCTGCAAATGACCCACGATGTGCGCAGAGAGCAGTCGAACAAGCTCACTGTCGGTGCGCATGGCAAGCGGGGGTGGGGAGCGCGAGCGGCGGCCTCAGCAGTCAGCCATGGCAGCATGTGCTCCCCCTCCCCTCCTTCCCTTGCCAGGAAGCTGTCCTGCCACACCCCTCTGGTGTTAATTAGGGATGGGGCGGCTTTACCTGCGTGTGCATGGCACACCGGCTCTTGGCTGCTGATGGGAGGAAAGTGTGCCGGGGCAGAGCATTTGGGACGGCGCGTGTCGGACGATGCAGCGTGTCGGCCGTTGGGATGGGGGGATGGCTACAAGGGGGAGACGGTTCCAGCGCCTTGTGCGCACGGCATCTGCCCTCCCCTTTCCACGGTTTATCTGGGTGGGGAAGGCTGTGGGTGGCAGCCCCAATTCCTAGATTGGGCATTTGGTGTTTGTGGGTGCAGCCCTCGGGATGCCAGCCAGTAGGGGTTCTAAACAAAGAAGTCTTTGCAAAGCATATGGACGCCCACTTGCGTAGAGAGTGTTCGTTGTAGAGAGGATTGTAGGCGGGTTTTTTTTTTTTGCAAAGCCCCCCTTTGGGTCGCAGAGTGCTCCTCCATGTTGTGCAAAGTGCCCTTTCTCCACGGATTCCCGTTCCTAGAGGGCATGGCGTGAGGCCAGGGGGAGAGCGGGCCCCAGAGCCCCGTGTGGCGCAGCAACCACTTCTCATCTGAGTCATGGTCTGCCTGTGTGAGGTTTTCATGCTTGCGCTGGCGGTGTGCAGTGACTGGGTGAGGTGCTGCACCGTATCCGGAGCTCTGTCGTTCCATTGTGGCTGGAGATGATGGCTGGAGATGATGGCGGGGCAACTTTTCCTTCTTCCTCTCCCCCCCCCCCCCCGCCATTGAGCTCCATGGGAGGAGGGCATTTTGTTGCACCAGCCCTTGATCTGGTGTAACTTTCTGTTTTCGAAGTGGATGTGAAATGGGAACAGAGGGTGTGTGGATGCAGCGTAAGTGCTCTTCTCTCACCGCACGCACACCCCCCGACACCAGGCCCCCTCTGCTCGCGAGTCTTTGGTGCAGCGGATTTCCCTGTGAGCTCTGGGTTGGTGGATGGAGGGAGGTCTTTTGGGAAGGCCTGTTGTGGCCTGGCGGAGGGTTCTTCCCCCTGGTGTGAGGCCGGTGGATCCTATAGTTAGGATTGCACTATAAGTCTCCTTGTGGTATCATTTCGCATGGAGAACTACAGCACTGACTGGTGGGAATCCTTTCACACATGACCGGAATGCAGCTGCCTTTGCCGTGAGGCATGCCAAGTCTTGACAGAATGTTCCAGCTCAGAGAATGGTCCACCTTTGATACAGAAATGCTGCTCTCCCTGGAGCAGGGAGATGAGGACAACCTAGTGGGGGCCCCTTGGGCTGGGAGAGCCTGGAGAAAGGAAGCCATGTTTCTCCACGATGACTTTCTTCCATATTTGTGTGCCAAGCAGGTAAATGCCTGGACTTTGGGGGATGTCACTGACCTGGGCACAGGAGGGGGCATGGGTTGAAGTGTCAGTCTCTGCTGTGTTCCTCGAGGAGGTGTTGCTCCTATTGTTCAGGCGGTAGACCGTTGTGACAGCTGTCTCAAGGTCAAAGAGTTGTTTAATGTGGGTATGGAGTTGGCGTGATTCTCTCCGCTTCTAGTTGGCCAGTCGTTCAGACGCTGAGATGCTCTACCTTGCTGGTCCGCGGGAGGTAGGAATCGAAGAACCTTGCGGCTGGGCTGAGGCAGGGACCTTATCCTACCCCCAACCGTTGCCACCATGAAGGAGTAGGAAACAGGCTCATCCCGGCTAGACTACGCTAGAGGTGGAGGGCAAGAAAGGCCAAGGAGTGGCACTCAAGCCATGTCCGTAGAAGGGTTGAGGGGGGAGATGGGTTTGCCCCGATGTTCACTGGCCACTGACCCTCCATGAGTCTTTGAGGGCCGTTGGTAACCACATCCCTCCACAATGCGTTACTTTTAAAGCGACGGCTCTCTCTCCCTCGCCCGTACTGGCTGAGAGACCCTCATGCTGCGGGAACCAAGGTGTCATGGCTGAATCAGCGTTGCTAATGACAAGTGCTTTTTGAAAGCCTTTCTTTTATTATTTTTAATTTTTGGCATGAATAATTGGCCTGATTTTTCTCGGTGACATATGTTGTTTTCTTTATTACACCCACCGGAAAGAGTTTAATGGGCAACTAGGATCCTATTTTCCTGTTTCATTTGTGCCCACTGTTGACCAAGCAGTGAACTAATGTTCTCGTCGAGCTCAAGACTGGGAGATGGAGCCGGGGGGCTGTTGGGAGGGGGGGCAGGAAAAATAGGGGAGCTCAAAACCAGCCGCTGTTCGCCTAGTGCCCCCTCCCTCTGACATGCACACGTGAAGACTTCTCCCTCACGAGATAAAAACTTGGGTGCGTTGATGGGATGTTATTACACCTTCCCTGGTTATACACATCCATGCGTGCCTTTAGAACCACCAGAACCAGGCCTTTCCAGGCAGGGTTGCAATGATTTAAATCAGAATGATTTAAATCAATGATTAAATCATCAATAAAAATCGATTTTTTTCATTTTTTTTGCAAAAAATCATGTAGGTAGCCTAGTACAGTATTTTCCCATGTATAAGACTATACTTTTTCCTAAAACGTTAGACTAAAAATTGAGGGTCGTCAGTTATATATGGAAGTAAGCCGAGGAGAGAACCGCACGGTTGCGAAACTGCCCAGTGGGGGGCGTCTTATACATGGGGGCGTCTTATACACAGAAAAATACAGTAACTGATAATACTGGTAATGAAAAAAAAAAAAAAGAGGAAAGTGTTTTCTGTATAATTTGGTGTTCTTAACTATTAAGTGTAGGCTATTTGTACATGTGGTTGCCTGAAACTTTGAAATTAATTTTACTAAAAAAAAATTGGGGGGGGGGAATTGATTAAATAAAAAAAAATATCATTGATTTAAATTTTAAAAATCGGGTTTTTTATTTTCTGCAAAAAAAAAAATCATGATTTTTTTTTGCAAAAAATCATGATTATTTTTTTTTTGCAACCCTGGAAAGAGGGGGGCCTTGGCCACAGCAAAAGTGGTGATTGCCAACCGACAGTCCTTAAAGACGGCATCTCTGCGCAGGAAGGGAGGAGAACATGTATCTGCCAGAACATTTGGAGCGGAGGCGCTGCCCTGGTCCTGAGCCATGGGGCACAGGTCTGGGTCCAGGAGGTCCCTCAAGCAGCCCCGACTGTTTGTTTCCTAGCTTTGATTGGCAGCGCCCTGAACCCATCTGGTGCTGCCCTTGGGGTGGGGGGAGGACACTGGAGAGGTGAGAGTAGCCCCCTCCCAAGGCAGTGTCTGATTGGTTGGGCACGCTGCTAATCAAAGTGAATAGATGCAAATGTCCTCATTTAAAATGATGTGTGTACTCCCCTCATTTAAAATGATGGGGCTGCCGTGTGTACTGGAGGTGGTGCCGCTTTCCTCTGGCAGTGCTCCTGCACAGCAAGAGGAGGAGGAGCTGCCACTGCCACACAGGTAAAACACAGGTCTGGGGTAGCTGTCAGAGAGAGCCCCCCCCCCCAAAAATATCTTGCCTGGGGGCTCCTCAGACCTGACTGCGTGGCAGAGCCTGTGTGTAGCATGCAGAAGGTCCGCAGTTGGATCCCTGGCGCCTCGGGTGATGTGGAAGACCCTTCTCTGCCGGAGTCCCCGCAGAGCCACGGCCAGTCAGTGTGCAAGGCTGTAGGCTAGATCAGTGTCCTCCAACCTTGGGTCCCCAGATGTTTTTGGCCTACAACTCCCAGCATGCCCCAGCCAGCGTAGCTGGCTGGGGCATGCTGGGAGTTGTAGGCCAAAAACATCTGGGGACCCAAGGTTGGAGAACACTGGGCTAGATGGACAGACAGTCTGGCCAGTGTATTCCCTGCCTCTGAAGGGTGCCGTCCTCCATATTGCCAGCTCCCTTGGCCGTCTTCGCAAGAGCGCCGCTTACAGAAGTGGCCCCAAACGCCACGCTCCTGCCCCGGCGTAGCCGGCTCCTGAGAAGAGCCCTCTTGCTTTTCTCCTTGGCAGTGTCTTTCCAAGGCCCACTTCATCCCCCACATTGGGACCGGAGAAGAGAGCTTCCAGACCTATCAGCTGCTCGTGCAGGCCATGGACGAGATCGAGAGGAAGACCTTCCATGGGTGGACCCAGACCTTGGACAAGGACTGCCTGAAGCGCCTCGACACCCCTCTCCTTGTCTTGAGCACCGAGAAGGCTGGGATGCTGGACATCAATTTTGACAAGTGCGTGGGCGCCCGAGCGGCAGGAGCGGGGTGGTGGCCAGGCGCCGGATCCCCGCCTCACGGTGCCTCCTCTGTGCTTCTCTTCCTAGGCATTTGCTGAAGTTATTTGTGGAAATCCACTATTGGGACAGGGTGCTCTTCGAGATCCCCCACTACGTGGTGGAGGTTTACGAAAGGAAAGAGGACCTGCGCAACCTCCGGGAGAACCTCCTGCTGGTGGCTCGAGACTATAACAGGTTTGTGGCCCTCTTGTGGGGGAGGCTTCCCTTGCCTCTGGGTTATCGCGCACTGGAACAACAGTAATAATCCGAGCCACCCCTCTTGCCCTTCCACCTCTGCTCAGTTGGATGCTGGGCTGCTGTCTGTTGCTCTGGACGGGATTTGAATGTTACGGTTTGTGAAGTGTTGGCTACGAATTTGGTGCTGTGCCAAGGAGGGGAGCGTCGCCTCATTTCCTGCCAGCATTTCTGGGCGCCTGGGCCCAGTTGCTTTGAGCGAAGGGCGCCGAGTTGGCCCTGTGCTGTGGAAGGTCATTCCTGGGCGCATGGGGCCTCATCTTGCCTTCCCAAGTACCTCCTTCTCCAGAAGGGGATGGTATCCTTAGGTCGTAGCTTCCTCTTGCTCTGATAGGGCTACGTAGGTCAGGTGTCTCCAGCACATATGAGGGGAGAAATCCGCTCCCAGTCCTGGTCTGGGATTCCTGCAGTGCTATTAGTCTGGGTTACTGGCTTGGATGCGCCATTCATACGTGAGCTCTTTTAGCATTAGGTCTGGACTTTAAGGAGGAACTGGGCTAAAACCTACCAAGATGAACAAATAAGCCATTTGGGATGCCTGGGGTGTGCCCTGCCTATGGGGGAGACTCCCAGTGTTGCCTGCCTCAGTTTCCTGGGAGAGAACACAGCCTGTTGATGAAGAGCACCTACCCAGGAGGGAGGGAGGGAGGAAGGTCTTCTTCTCTCTGTCTGGCTCGTGGTGGGCCAAAGCAAAGCGGGTGCAGCAGTGCCTGCCCGGCCGCCTGTAGTCACCCTGGTCCCAGTTGGCCCACTCTCACATGATGGCTTGCTGGCTGGCTGGGGCATGCTGGGAGCTGTAGTCCCAACACATCTGAAGGGTGCAAGGTTGGGGAAGGCTGCTATAAGAGAGGGGTGGGAACCTCTTTCTGACCAAGGGCTGAATTCAATTTTAGAGACATGAGGCGGGGGGGGGGGCAAAGGCAAAGTGGTGGTGCCAAAATACCAGAAATACCAGCCTATTTTAGCTTCAAGTTCTTCCTGCCAGGAACTCAGCCTTAGGGGAGGTATTTCAGCCCTTTAGGATGGGGAAAAAACTGAGCAAAAGACGAGAAGCCACCAAGTGGTCAGGGGCAGAGCAGTGGGGTGATGGAAACCTCACCTGGGAGCCCCCGCCCAGCCCCAGCCGTGCCCCTGGTGACAGGGGTGGGTTCCTCAGGAGGCACCTGTGCCAGGGGCCTCACATCTCTAGGAGGGTGTGGCCAGCTTCAAAGGGAGATCAAAAGACTACAGTTCCTGACTACAATTTCTGAAGGTGTGTTTGGCAGCGGGGGCGCGGGGGGGGGGGGGGCTCTCTCTGCTTTGCCACCGTCTTTTCTGAAGTGTGACACGGAGGCGTTTCTCTGCTGGGAAAGTGTTGTTTGAAATGAGCTTTGTCTTGGCACCTGTATTTTTATCATGACACAAGTGTAAGCATTTCTTTTGTGCTGGCTTTTCTCCACTTGGGAATTAATTGGAGACCAAGCTGGTGGTGCGGGAGAGAAATGGGCAGCCTTCCTTCCCTGTTCTCAGCAAGCTCTCCTGGCTAGCCGAGGGAGGTGGGCTGAAGCAGGCCGGTGTGCGTTCAGTGTTCGTTTGGATCCCCATCTAGCTGCAAGGGGGCTTAGGTGACATGCACCAGGGGGTCACACCCTTGTACCTCCCAGGTTACTTGACTGGGAATATAAAGATCTTTGGCATCCTGCTCTTATAATCACTAACACCGTCAAGGAAAAACTCCAGTTCACCCTAAACGTGGACTGAAATGCTGGAGAAAAAATCCACTTCATGGAGACTATTTATTTATTTTACTATATTATATTTATACCTGGCTTGCACATAGCGTTAACCCGTGCTTTATTTAACCCATGTTTTGTTGCCCTACCCAGCGTTTGTCTCAGAGATGATCAAACAAACTGTGGTTTGTTTTCTCAGTGCCTGGGTTGTTTGTTTCCCTCCTCCTTGCCCACTCTGTACATGTATCCTAAATGCCTTTGCGGTGCTGTAGTACTGGCATGTCGAGTGGCTGGTTTGTTGGTTTTTACTGCTCTTGCCTTGCCCCCTCTGTAGCCTGGCAAAAACAACCCATGAGCAACCCACGATTCTGGGTTCACACGTAACGACAACCCATGGTTTAAACAACCCCGAGTTTGCAACCCAAGAACAAACCATGGGTTCTCTTCCTGGGTTGTTTGCGGTTAACAAACCATGGTTTGTTGGTGTGGCTGGGTTCACACAGCAGGACAGCCAAGAATTCAACAACCCATACCATCGGTTAGCGTTATGTGTGAACCTGGTTAAAGGACAGGTAGGGATTACTCCTCCTTATTATGTAGTGATGACCACTAGCTTAGAAGGTTTCTAAAAGGGATTAAACCAAGCCGAGGAGGAGGAGGAGGAGGAGAGGTCTATCAAAGGCTATTAGCCAAGCTGGCTATGCGGACTGTCCACATTCAGAGGCAACGTGACATTTGCAGCAGCCTCACCGCTGAAACTTGTGATCAGGACAGTTTATGCAAATCAGGCACACCTGGAGGAATCCCCTCTGCATAATGCAGCAGTTTTGGCTGGGCCTGGTCGGGAGGGGAAGGAAGGGCTGGCTCTGTGGCGGAGCCTCATGCATCCCGCCCCCTACACACGCGCACGCGCACGCACACACACACACACACACACACACACACACACACGGCATCTCTCTCCGCCCCACTCCTGCCTGTGCTCAGGATCATCGGCATGCTGTCTGCAGAGGAGAGGGGCCTCTTCCGGGAGCGCATCCGCTACCTCGACCGGAAGATCCAGCCTGGCCTGAAGAAGCTCCACTGGTCCCTCAAAGGGGCGAGCGCGGCCTTCATCTCCGAGTGCCGGCTGCACGCCAGCAAGGTCAGCGGGCTCCCTCCGATCTCAGGGTGGTGGGACCCCGGCTGCCCTGCAGCATCTCCTCCCGCATCCATCCCGAGGCCTGCAAACACACCAATGTCCCTGGGAGGCGGGGGGAGCGGAGTGCACACCTGGCTCCCCAGGCCTTCAAGGGGCCGTGTGTCTACTCAGGGACCTCTTGCCTCCTGCCGGATCTGGCTTCCCCCTCGCTGCTCTGTACCCCTCGGGGCGGTAGGATGGTCCCACCGCTCTGGGCTTCTTTGGACGTAGCACTCAGAGCACTCGTGGGCAGTCCCTTGCAGGTTCTCCCTTATCGGCAGGTTCCACTCTGGCTGGGGTGGGGATCGCCAGCATCTGCACTTGTTTTGCCAGGTTTGCCTTGCCTTTTGGCCTGGCTCGGTAGGCGGCTTCCCTGAGCATCGCTTCTGCTGCCGAACTTGTAAAAGGAGCCGAAGTCACTCCCTGCGGACTTGGCTGGCTCCTTTTGCTCTGCCAGCCCTGCCTCTTTGCCTGAAGCTGCCTCCCATCTCTTAGCTTGTCTACTAGGTTGCTGATCTTCCTCCTCCTCCTCCTCCTCCTCGGGTGGGTGTGGCTTCCTTTGCCATTTCCAGTGGTGCCATGACTTGGGGGTGCCCATTTCTTTTCTGCTGCTTCCCCCATGGCTGGAGGCTGCTGCTTCCCCAGGATTTCTTCAAGCGGGATTCCACCAGCTCCCCCCCCCCCCTGTTTTCAGCAAGAAGGCTGGTCTTCTCGCATGTCCCCTGCTAACTGCGAATAGGGGCAGCAGTTTTGTTCCTCTCCCGGTGGCGTAGCTCTGCCCTGCTTCCCTCTCCTCCTGCGCCGGCCTTCCTTCCCTCCTTCCTTTGGCTCTCCCACAGGTGCAGAACATCGTGAACGAATACAAGGCAGCCACCTTGGCCATCGCCCGCAGGGCCCAGCAGATGAGCGAAGCTCTGCTCGTACGTATCACTGGCAAGAGGGTGTACAATGACTTGGAGTTCGAGGAGGACCAGGAGGAGCACCGGGCCCTGGTGCAGAAGAAGCTCGTCAACTTCCACGAAGACAGCATCACTATCATGCGGCAGACGTACGAAGTCTTCAGGCATGATGGGCCAGAGGTGAGCAGACTAAGACGGGCAGCTGGCTTCAGAGGAGGTGGGGAGCCCTGCACGGAGCTTGGTTCAAAGGTGCGTGTTATACATTTCAAAAATAAAATTAAATAAAAGCAAAGTACATTGGAATGAACTGAATAACACTGAGAGGAATTGAAGCACCTGTTACATTAATTTCTGTGACTCCCTCCAGGTGGTGCTGTTGAGTTTCTTGTAAGGACCACTTTGGAATGGCCTGGTGGGTGCCCGTTACATTTCAGTGCGGAAGGGGCGGGTTGCCGGGGCAGTGGGCCTGGCATTTTCTAGTTAATGTGGTCATGGACTTCAGTTGTACTTAGTATCACTGGGCAAAGTTGTTGGCAGGGCACAGGTACTAGAAAGTGTTGGATTTTAGATGCCTGCTTAAAGTCCTGTGGTTCTACCTGTGTGCCTGCTACCTGCTACTTTCCTTTAGCTTCCAGCAAACATAGAGTAAATTCCTCCCACAGTCCGACTTTTAGTTCTCCTGCTCTGTTGCAGCAATCAGGAAACAGAAGCCTTTCTATTCTAATTGTTTTATTATATTCATAAAACAATTACACACTACAGACTAATACAGAGTCAGTTCAGAGAACATAACATAACATAGACATCCAAATTAGAAGAAGAGAGGCGAAGAAGCAAGCACAGCAAACATACACACCCAGCTGTGCCAGAGAGCCAATGGGAATCAGGACAGGCATATGACATTATAGCAACTGTCATATTACGTGACACCCACTTTCTCCTACTAGATGTCCAAGGACATCTAGATATGGGAACGAAGAACACCTGTTCCAAACACCTTCAGTATTGCAATGCTGAATTGCCAACTGCTAAGTTTTACTGAAAGAAAAACCTTTAAGCCGGCTCATGTTGATTCATAATCCAACAGAAAGTTCCACAGAAGCGGAACAGAACCTTCTCTCACTCGTCCATGTGAGGTTTGTGGCATCAAAGAGCCGCCGCCGTGTGGGTTCTCTGTTCAGATTCTTCTGCCACACGCCGCGCTCGCCACTGCCCCTTCCCCCACAGGTTCAGCAGCACTGGTTCAACTACACGATCAAGATGGACAGGATGATGGAGGATGCCCTGCGGCTCAACGTCAAGTGGTCCCTGATGGAGCTCTCCAGAGCCGTCAATGGGGATGGCAAGACCAGCCCAAACCCCCTCTTCAGGGTGAAGGTGATTCTGCAGGACAACTACCCAGGCCAGACCCCGCAGGTGAGCCTTCCCCCACCCCACTTGCTCTGGACTCTTCTGGAAGGCCTCTGGGGGAAGCTGCTCCAAAAGAGCAGGTGGGAATCCACATCTCACCACCCACTCCTTGAATGTTGACATCCAGAACTCCACTCCCATGCTGAAATTAATGGGGAATATTGTTCACTCATACTGTGGAATTCCATGTGAAGTTAGTTGTGGCAAAAGAAGCGTTTTGAAGTGAGAAAATGTGTCGGATTTTGATTCTTAAGAAACCCAATCATGTGGGACTTTCTTTCTGCTCAGGCCTCCTTCCTGGGTGGCTTTGTGCCTACTGTTTCTCTGTGGACTTGCTTTGGGCTCCCCGCCCCCTTTTCTGCTGACCCACCAGCTTCTTCTTTCATAGGTGGAGTTTTCTCCAACGCTCGCTCAGCTGGCAAATATGGTCAATGACATCAGCGTCCACCTGATCACCAGCATCGCTCTCTTCCGCCACCTCCCGGAGATCCTCATCAGGCGCAAGTTTGCCCGCGACCCTATCTCTACCCTCGTGGGTAAGGAGGCTTCCTTGTATGCTGTGGCGTTGCTTGTCCGCGTTGAGGTCTGTGAGGCAGCTCAGACTTTGCCACTTCTTCGCAGATGTGCCTCTCTGTTCTGCATGCAAACTCTGTGGCTTATGTTCTTCTCAGTAAGATGAGAGCATTGGTCCACCGCACCTCATGCCTTGCATCAAACAAGGCTTCAGAGTGAGGAGAGAAATGATGCTCAGTCCCAAGGGCTTCTTTTGTTCCTTATTATTTATTATGGAAATTTCGACCTTCAAACAAGTTCCCAGGCTGGCTTACAAGCCACCCACCCCCTTCGAGACAGAATAAAAACAATTAAGGGTGCAGTCCTGTGCATGTTCAGACAGAAAGAAGTCCTACAACTCCCAGCATTCCCCAGTGAGCATGATTGAAGAGGGAATGCTGGGAGTTGTAGGACTTCTTTCTGTCCAAATATGCATAGGACTGTGCCCTGAAATATACGAACAACATACTAAAAGCAGAACAATTCTAAACGAGCACTTTAAAACCATGAGCAAAGCTAAAACCACGAGAAGGCCTGGGAAAATAGGAAGGTCTTCGCCTGCTGCTGAAATGACATCAGAGTGGGCTCCAGGGGGCCTCCCTAGGGAGAGCCATTCCACAGCTGGGGCGCCACCATGGAGAAGGCCCTTTTCCTGGCCTTATTAGGAAAGGAGCCTACGCTGCAGGGCCTCCCCTTAATGATCCCTCCGTTTGCATGATGTGAATGTGGTGGGTGTCTGGCCTGGACATTTGTGGGTATGGAGCTCCTGTCCTGTGAAGCAATGATGGCCTTGCAGTCTGGAGTCCCCATCCTACATCTCTGCTACAAGATGCCGAGCAAAGGGGCGTGGAAGTGGAGCCGGGCGGTGCCTTGCCAGGCTAACTGCCATTCTCCCCTCTCCGAGAGCTGGCAGAGTGTCGTTCGCCCAGGGGTGCTGGCCTGTGATGCGTGGGCTTTGGCCTCGCTCTCCAAAACCACTTGCCTTGTGGGCGCTGCATGAATTTGTGGGGGGCGGGGAGGGGCGAAAGCCCTGTTGGTGAGGAGAAACCGGGGGCAAAAACGGCACAGTGGTGAGGAGCAGACCGTCAAGATATCTTTAAATGTAATGATTTGTGGAGTGCACGTTGGGGCGGGGGCAGGCTTTACTAGATGGAGAGTTTGTTAGTTTTGAGTGGGAAACGCAGCTCAGCCAAGCTTCCTTTCCCGTGAGCTCGGGAGTCATTATAATGGTCTTTAGCAGTCGTTGCATACCACAGCCAGCAACTCTAGACGAGCCAGATGCGAGTCCGGGATTTTGCAGTGGACGTGAGGGACCTCTTGCAGTCAAGGAGAGGCATGCTCTGAACTGCAACCACGTATGAACTGCATGCACAAACAGCCGGGCTCCCTCCTGGCTTTTGTCTTGTTCTGCTTTCAGCCTTTTTCCCTGGGAAAAAAGCCCAGGAAGACTTTTGTGTTGTGCTGCTGCTGCTGCTTCCTCCACCCCCCCTGCTTCACAGATGCCAGCGCATGAGGTTTGTTTGTGTCACGGTGTGATTCATGGCGCTGGCTTCGCATCTCCTGGTGGCTCCCCGGGAAGTCTTGAAAGGGGAGGCTTGAGTAATACAGAGCTTATGCTGGGAGATGCGGCCTCCTACCCCCGTAGCCTGGTAGGGGAAGGAAAGAGAGAGGTTATTTTGGCTTGCACCTCGCATTGTTCGCTTTTTCTAAAAGAAGGTCTATAGGCTCCATTCCCCCTGCTGGCTTCTGAGGTTTAGAATCACAGTGATGAGTTTCCTGAAGGGTGCAAAGGCGAGGGCTAACTAAGAAAACAATGTAGGAAAATTCTCAGCACCACCTTCTCGGGATATCTCGGTGATCTACCCGGATATCCATAGCACAGCCTTTCCTAGCCTGAGGCCCTCCAGATGTGTTGGCTGTGCTGGCTGGGGGATTCTGGGAGTTGCAGTCCAACGCATCTGGTGGGGCCCCAGGTTGGGAAAGGCTGTCATAGCAGCTTCCCTCCTGGGGCAAATCGCAGTGGTTGTGGTGGGGAGGAGCACAGTGCAGAGGAAAAGGGTTAACCTCACCCCCCACCCGCCCAACTCTGCCATGTTCATGATCCAGATAGGGCTCTTCCCGCACCTTCCTGTTTTGAAAAAAAGACACACGTGCAAACCACACCTTTAATGTAACATGCAGCTTTACTCTAAGCCAGTGTTCCTCAACCTTGGGTCCCCAGATGTTTTTGGCCTACAACTCCCAGCATGCCCCAGCCAGCATAGCTGGCTGGGGCATGCTGGGAGTTGTAGGCCAAAAACATCTGGGGACCCAAGGTTGAGGAACACTGCTCTAAGCTAATGGCCCTTGCTGTGGCTTGTTTGCATGCAAGGACTTTCTCTCTTTTGTCTGTCCTGAATCTGCTGTCCGTCCATTTCGGTTCTAGGATTAAATGAGAGCGGGAAGACGAATCCGCTCTCCCTGCTCTCCACCCCAGGCATCGCTTTATGAACCCCAGTCACGTCTCTCAGTTGCCTTTCTTCATAGAGGTTGTGCTCCAGCCCCTGGATTGTTTTGGTTGTCCCTTTCCTGGCTCTACGATATCCCTTTTGCAACGGGGTGACTAGATTTGTGCACGGTATTCTCCTTCAGTAGCAAATTCAATGTAAAGGTGTTGCGATACCGGCAGTTTTGTTTTCAGTCCTTTTCCCAATGACTCCTAGCATGTAATTTGCCTCTTCCACAGCTGCTGCACGCTGGGTCGACACCTCCAGTGAGTTGTGCACCATGGCCCTAAGACCTCTTCCCTGGACAGTCACTGCCGGTTCAGACCGCGCCAGTGCATATGTGCATACTTTGTGTTGAGGTTTCGGCTAGCAGCAACCTTTTTCCTCTGCAAGGGCGGGGGACCTATTACGGTGGTCCACTCCCAGGGGCTGATGGGTTGTAGAAGGCTCTGGGGCAGTGATGGCAAACCTTTTTGAGCCCGAGTGCCCAAAGTGCACCACAAAACCAACTTATTTATTTCAAAGTGCCAACACTGCAATTAAACCTGTTTTAAACCAAATATAACACTGCAATTAAACCTATATTAAACCAAATATAATAAAATTAAAATAACGCATGCGCGGCCTGCCTTTCCTCGCTGCTGCCCTCCTCCACGGACCCGGTCAGCCTCATGGCCCACCGCGACGACGCCCACGGAGCCTCCTGAGGCGGGACTTGGCCAGTGACATGGACGTTTCCCAGTGACATCGTCGCCGGGGCAACAGCGGCTCTCCAGGCCTGCCTGCCCCAGGAGGACCTTCTCTGCCCTTCCCCGGCAGAGGCAGCGGCCTGCAGGATGCCAGGCGACACGCAGCGGGCAGGAGTAGCCGCTCCGCCCACCTCCGTCCTTCAATGGCTTCGCCCCCCTGCTCTCGAGCTCTGTGCCCCCAAACCCACTCGAGGGCTGGTGACCTATGGCTCGCGTGCCCGCAGAGCAGTCCCTGCGTGCCAGCTGTGGCACGCGTGCCATAGGTTCGCCATCACTGCTCTGGGGGATATTACAGCTGGTATGGCTGGGCTCCTGTCGAAGCCCTGCTGACTCTGGAATACGGAGATGGATTGGGCAGTTGACATGACCACACCAAAGCGCCCTCTCCCTCTGAGCAGAGCCCAGGCAGCTCCTTGGTATCAGTCAGTCAGTCAGTCAGGCGATCACTCGTGACCGAGTAAGATTGTCTTCCAGGATTAAAAAAATAATAATTACAAAAAGAAATTTTTTAGAGGAGGACATTCTAAAGAAAAATATTGTGTAGACTCTAGCAATGGGTCCGTAAGTGACTGTGGGGGCCAATTCTAGATCCACACAGCTTCCCACAGTGAGGACACAGGTTACCAGATGGAAGATGGTCTTGTAAAGGATTCATTTGACGTACTTTTCGCTTCGCACGTTTCTCCCTTTCACCTTGCACTCGGGCTTCTTCAAAGTCCATAGAACCTTTGTGAAAGGCCAACCTCCAGTTAGATCGTTCATGGGCCAGAGCTTCCCAGTTTTTGATGTTTATATTGCATTTTTTTTAGATTAGCCTTAGGAACATCTTTAAACCTCTTATATTGACCACCGGTATTCCGCTTTCCATCCTTGAGTTGGGAATAAAGTAACTGCTTTGGGAGCGGAGAAGGCTAGAACACAGGTGGAGAAAGCCTCGTGCCAGGTCCAGCCGAACCCAGGCTCAATACTGGGCCTATTCTATGCCAGTGATGGTGGTAAAGAAAGAGATATTTCCACCAGCGTTGCATTGTCCCAGTGCCATCCGGTGGAGCTTTTCTGGGTGGCGAGAAGCCCAGAGTGAGGGACAGTGGAACCCTCGGTGGCAGGCTGTGACACGTTTGTGAGACTCTTTGAAGATAAAGTCACTCGCATCTGTCATGATTTAGGCTTCCCCTTTGAAGCCTAACCTACCTCACAGGGTTGTTGTGAGGATAAAATGGAGAGGAGGAGGAATATGTAAGCTGCCTTGGGTTCCTTACAGGAAAAAAGGCGGGGTATAAATATAATAAATAAATAAATAAATAAGTGGAAGTGTCCAGGGCACCATGTGGTCCAATTTCCTTGGATGAGTTTGAGTTATTGAGGCCTGAGGGCATGCACAAAGTGCTTGGACAGGTTCAGTCGACCACCTGTTTGCTCAGTTGTTGCCCATCTCATCACTTCAGATAAGGAGGGGTGTCCAGCTGGGAGCAGGAGATTGTTAACTGCCCAGAGAGAGAGAGAGAGAGAGGTCCCAGACTCTTTAAAAGAGGCAGTAATTTGGTCACTCCTGGAAAAAATCAATCCAGGACCCTGAAGATATGAATAGTTATAGGCCAGCTGCAACATTCCCTTCCTGGGCAAGCCAGTATGGTGTAGTGGTTAGAGTGTTGGACTGGGACTCGGGAGATCCAGGTTCTAGTCCCCGCTCGACCATGAAACTCACTGGGTGACTTTGGGCCAGTCACTGACTCTCAGCCTAACCTACCTCACAGGGTTGTTGTGAGGATAAAATGGAGAGGAGGAGGAGGATTACGGTATGTAAGCCGCCTTGGGTTCCTTGCAGGAAAAAAGGCGGGGTATAAATATAAGAAATAAATAAATAAATAAATAAATGTTAGAGTGGGTGGTTGCAAACCAACTCCAGGTGCTCTTGGATAAAACAGTATTTCTAGATCCATTTCAGTTGGGTTTAGGCCTGGTTTTGGAACAGAAACTGCCTTTGTCGCCCTGTGAGATGACCTATGCTGAGAGAGGGACAGAGGGAGTGTGACCCTGTTGGTTCTCTGGGGCATCTCAGTGGCTTTTGATACTATTGAGCACGGTATGCTGGACAGCCTGTGTGAGTTGGGATGTTACTAATTCATAAAAGGACCTGTTATCTTAGCCCACGACATCTAAGTTTACTGAGAAGCCTTTGATGAGAAGATTTTTTGGAAATCCAAGTACTGTAAATAATGTTTACTGGATCATCCCTATCCATATGCTTGTTGATACTCCCAAAGGACTCCAAAAGCTTAGTGAGGCACAACTTTCCTTTGCAGGAGCCTTGCTAATTCTTCCTCAGCAAGGCTTGTTCTTGTATATGATTAATAATATTATCTTCAATAATGCTTTCCACCAATGTACCATGTAAATTTACGTGTACCCTGCAATTTTACCTGTAATTTCCTGAATCCCCCTGGACCTCTTTTTAAAATTTGTTTTATGTTGGCTACCTTCCAGTCCTCCAGTATGGAGGCCGATTTTAGTGACAAGTTGCACATATATGTTAGAAGATCAACAACTTCACATCTGAGTTCTTTAGGAACTTTTGGGTGGATGCCATTCACCCGGTGAGTTTTATGTTGGGCCCAAGATGCTTGGAACTTTGTTGGAGACCATGGGCTTGGCCTAGTGAGCTGGCCACTTGGCATCAAGGAAGTCCAGCAGTGTGTAGTTTGCTGGTGCTGAGTCTTGGCAGCATCACAGCACCTAGTTTCCTTATCCTTTCCCAGAACGGGATGAGGACATAAAGAAAATCCAGATGCAGATCAGCGGTGGCATGCAGAGCAATGCGACATACCTCCAAACATACCTGAAGACCTGGGATGTGTACCGTGAGATCTGGGAAGTCAACAAAGATGCCTTTATCAACCGCTACCGGCACCTCAACCCACTGGTATCATCCTTTGATGCTGACACTGCTCGGTAAGTGGGAACGTGTGGGTGAGGGTAGGTTTGTAAATGGCTGCTAGGAATAAGCACCAGGGCTGTTCATAGAATCATAGAATCCTGTTGCCTTCATGTTCAGCTTCCTGGAGGGATCTGGTTGGCCACTGTGGGAAGTGATCAGGATCCTAAAGGAGATGGACCAAATTGGTCTGATCCAACTGAGCTCTTCTTATGTGGGCAATTCAGGGCTGGATTAAGGCCAGCTGATGTCCTAAGCACAGCCCAATAACGGTGGCCCTTCGGCCCTTCCATTGCTTAGCTGGCAAGACATTGAGTCTCAATAAGTGCTGAAGGTGAAATCAGACATTAAAAACTCAGTTTTCTTCAAGGCCATCCCCCACGCCAGAACACACAACTATATTAAATATAAGCTGTTTTTTATTATATTTATTTAACACTAAATAGCAGCAAGCAATATAAGCCACTTACCTTACTTATAACTAGGGCAACAGAAAGAAATACAAATTTTCATCACTGTTTGATGCATTTTTAAAATAAAACTGTTATAAGGGGGGAAATGCAAATGCAAAAATTGGTGGTACTCTGCGGTGCCCCCCCCCCCCCTTTGTGCCCTGAGCATGTGTGTATATTGCTTAATGGTTAATCCAGGGCTGAGGCAATTGGATGCTCAGAGCCTCTCCCGTATTGAGCTGCCACGACGGGACAATGAGTAGTACCTCTATGCATAAGGGCTGGGGTAGCACAAACCCCAGGTCCATGCGTCAGTTCTTGATGTGGCTGGTTAGTACTTGGATGTGAGCCGCTGGATCCCTTCCACTAGATATTGTGGGGCACCAATTGTATTTCGTCCACATCTTGTCCCACCCTTGGGATTGTCTGCTGTAGCAGGAAGGAGAAAACAGAGATCCGCCCTAGAAGAGGCCTGGCTCATATTGCAAGGCATAGGCCACACTGTGAAGGTTGGATTTGCACAGGTCACTCCTGTTGGAGGAAGGCTGCTCCAGAGGCATAGGCTGAACCAGAGAATCTTTCCAGTGCGAGGGTAGGAGCAAGAGTCTGGCACACAGCTCAGGCCCTCTTTGAGGGAGGAGTACAAGGGGCCAGAAGGCAGGGACCAAGGGGGAGGCAGTAATGACAGTGGGAACCGGGCATTCCGGAGGCAAGGAGCCAACCAGCTTCTGGAAGTCAGGAGCAGAAGCCCACTTGCAGGCAAGGGCAGGAACGGGCGGGTGGCTCCTCACAAGGTATGCCATGCTCTGGAAGCCAAGGTTCCCGATCCATGCGCTACCACCCCTGAAGTGCGTGCCTTTGGCAATGTCAGCCATGCTTTGGGGCTGTCGGTCTGGATTTGGTCACAGATCCCACTCGGGAGCATCTGCGGCCAAGTTGCATGATGTCAAAAAGCCCATATCGAAAAGACGGTGAGCCGGTCATGGGCTCGTCCTACAGCAGCCTTCCCCAACCTGGCTGGCTGGGGGGTGCTGGGAGTTGTAGTCCAACACATCTGGAGGGGCCCAGGTCGGGGAAGGTGGACGTCGTCATTGGCATCCACAGTCACAGCTTGTGGAGCTGGCCTGAGGGAAAGTGGAAGTGGGGCAGGTCTGGCCAGAAGGTCATCTTACCCCCAGTCTGCAGTCGGGGACTCGCATTGCTCTCCCTGCCCCTGCAAACTTTGGTGCACTTCATCCGTGCCCTGCCTGAAGCACAGCACTGTGGGAGAACTGGGGATGGGGCCGCAAGGCTGCCCTCCGCCTTTGCCGTGCTTCCCCCGCTGCTTCTGTCGGCGAGGGCATTCCGCTTTCCCTCCACGCCACAAACTGTTGTGGAACAACCGCTGCGCGCCACTCAACAGCCGCCCTGCCCACCCCACGGCGGAGGCTGGAATTCAGTGCAGCTTGAGCGACGGCTTTGGGAGAATGAGCAGCAGGAAGAAGAAAACCTGTTTCCATGCAAATGTCAAAAGCGATTGTAAAAAAACCCAAACCGGGGAGAGCAATACGGAGAGTCTGAGTGCACGTCGGATGTTTGTACAGCTCTCCCCCCCGGAGACGTCACATTAAGAGCTTTGTAAACAAGATCCAGCTGCCGCAGTAGACGAAGCAAATAGGCTTGGAAAGCCAGGCCTCCCTCAGAGACACTGCCCGGTGGGGTCGGTCCTGCTGGAGAAGCGAGAGATCTTGGCTCGGGTGCTAGGTGGTGGGCCTTTAAAAAAGCATCTCCCCACTGCAGCGGGCAGCCTCTGTGCTTGGTTGGCGGGCCTCCCCTCCTGGAGACGGGAGGCAGGGACGGTCGGTCTGGTGTCCTTCTGGGAGTGTGTGGGGAGGGAGTGGGGGTGAAGCTGGGCTTCCCACGGTCAGGTATTACTATGGCTCTTCCTATCGATCCGTCAGTGTGCACCACAGCACAGGTCCCTGGTCAGAGGAGCATACAACCTAAAATTCAGCATGGGGGAGGGGGACAGAGGCAGTAGGGGCAAGCGGAGTCAGGGGGGAAATTAGGAAGCACAGGCAGTTCCAAGCATACAGGGCAGCAAAGGGGGAAAGGGCTGAGTCTTCTGAGGGAGCAGGAGACCTTTGGACGGTGGAACTGGAGAAGTGAAGCTCACGGGCAGGGATGTGTCTGGATGTAAGAGCACAGAGAGAAAATTGTGCGTGTGGGGAAGGGATGTGCTGAATCCAGGAATGGACGGAAAGCCAGTGCAGTGATTTGAGAAGGGGTATCATGCAGTCGGAGCGAGGAGAGGGGCAAATGATTTGGGCAGCAGAGTGCTGGGAGAGGAGAGAACAAGAGTAGTCCAGGGCACGGACCAGAGCCTTTGCCAACGGGACAAAAACAAAGGAGAATGAGGAGCCCAGAATACGGCCAGGGTCACGCTGCCAGTGGGTGAGGAAAATGTTTGGGGAGGAGAGGTTTTTTGGGGGGGAAGATGCGGCGTGTGTTTTTGCCTGGTTTCCTGGCCGATTTACAGAGGCCCTTTCCCCGCCTCTGCTCAGTTTGAGCAGGAAAGCTGGCAAGACCTGCTTCCTCCGCCCGATGAGCCGGGTCAAGCTCTTCCCTCGCTCTCCCGTCAGTCCACTTGCATTGGCCCCAGAGATGAAGGCATCGTGGCCAAGAGCAATTCCTGTCTACATGTGAGAGGGATAAGCGGAAGGATTCCATCCCTGATCCTTTAATCTTTTAATAATTTATTGAACAAGCACGTTGAGTGCTTTAGAGGGAGAGAGAGACACTGACTTACCCCCTCCGCCCCCGCCCCCCCCCCGCCACAGCCCCAGGAGCTTCCCACTCTCACATTCAAGAGGGAGACGGGAGGCTGCTGGAGGACTTGAGGCCGCCTCTGCTTGGCCGTTCAAGGTTTGTCGCGGTGGAAAAATAAGGAAGATGAAGAGAAAAAGCTGCGTCCTCTTAATGTACCAGTGTCACGGGCAGGTCAAGGGTGTCCCTGGGGCAGTCTGCATTGGCGAGGGCCTCTTCAGCAGCTGCTGTTTGCCTTTTGAACTTTTTCATTTACAAGCGGAGCTTTTGATTCTTCGCATTCTCGAGTGTACTTTGGTAGCACACTGATAAATCCCCAGATTAAAGGCAGCAAGGGGCGGGGGGGGGGGGACGGGGGCACACGACTTTTAACGGGAGGTCAGTATAACAGCCCGTAAGTAACCGTGTCGCCAAGGGCCGGGTTTATCCCACATGTGCAGGCTCACCCACAGATGGCTAAGATGCCAGGGCGGCCGCGGCTGAGAGGAGCCGGGCGGGCGGGCGTTGCAGCGCGGCATCAATCTCTCTCGCACTCCCACCAGCATCTTTCCAGCCAGCTTCCACGCTTTGCTGACTCAGCACTCCTGACGCACCTAATGTACGGGCCCGGCATGAGAGGCAGGCAGATTTGGACCCATAACGAGGGACGGGTGCGAAGGATGCTGCAGCTTGATCCGTCTCTGCCAGTGCCCGATGGTTACCGTGGCCCCCATTTGTCTCTTCCCGGGCTGGGTTGTTTCCCCTCTTTTCCGTTTGTATTCCTGTTAATAAAGTTTGGCTTTGTGTTTCCACTAACCCATTGACAGGGAATTAATTAATGAAACAGGACGATTTAATAAGATCCCTTGGGGCAGGAACAGTCCTCCACCTGCTGGCCTTCTTTGCTTCGATGAGTCAGGGAGATAGAAATAATGCTACATTTCAATTAACAAACCACTTGGAGGGATCTGCTTCTCCTTCCCCAAACTGTTCCTGTTCTGCGGGCCGTGGGACAGAACTTGCATGGTTTGAGGGCAAGGGGCGACATCTCTTTCTCTTCATCGTGCATGCATCATGCGAATGTGCGTGAGGCTGGGAGAAGCGTTTCCTCTTGCTTCAAAGTGTACCCCAGGCATATCCAAATGTTCCATCCTGCATTCAGAATGCTCTGGCCGTCTCCCAGCCTCCAAACTAGCTAGTCTAGAACCTGAAGCAGCAGATTAATCTTGGGATTTTTAGATATGGGTCAAATGGTACCTTATTGAGAGTCTAGGCAAGTTGAGGGTGAGGATTAGATGGATGTGATTAACTAAGGGTGCAATCCTATGCAAGTTTAGACAGAAAAAAAGGCCTACAACTCCCAGCATGCCCCAGCCAGCATAGCTGGCTGGGGCATGCTGGGAGTTGTAGGACTTTTCTAAACTTGCATAGGATTGCGCCTTAAGGAACCCGACTGATCTATGTAGGTCACACTTAGGTACGTTACATTCATTATGGTGACACCAGCAGCGTCTCTGCCACTTGGGACTACAGTGAACTTCATCAGCATGTCAAGAAGCCACCTAGACCTTTTTCCTGCACCATGGAGGCGGGTAGCTTCAGAACCAGTATGCTGTGGAATACCAGTAGCGAGGGGACGGACAGCAGAGGGGGCGCTACTGACTTTGGACCCCACACGTGGGCTTCCCAGAGGCGTAGTGTGACTATACCCCAGCCTTCCCCAACCTGGTGCCCTCCGTGTGTGTGTGTGTGTGTTGGACTACAGCTCCCAGCATCCCCCAACCAGCATGCTAGGAGGTGTAGACCGACAGCCCCTGAAAGAAGCACAGGGGTGGGGCGGAGCCCCCGCCCGTGGAATGGCTGTCCTGCAGAGGCTTCCTCCTGCCCTGCGGTGTTGACTGGAGCTTGCCTGCGCACCTGTGAACTAGGTACATGGAGGTGGCCAACAACGTCCAGAAGGAGGAGACGGTGCTGAGCATCCAGTTCGTGCTGCTGGACTGCTCCCACCTGAAGGCGGCGGTGGTGCAGCACTGCAACGAGTGGCAGAACAAGCTCACCAACCTGCTGAACGAGATGGCGAGCAGCCGCCTGCGGGAGCTCCACGCCTACTTCCAGGAGAACGCCGACGAGTGAGTACCGGGCCCTTGCGCAGGTCCTCTGCAAGGGCCGAGGAGGACGACAGGGGCACGGGAAGCTGCCTTGTAGCGCATCAGACCCTGGGTCCCTCTAGTCCAGTCTTGTCAACTGGCAGCAATGGCTCTCCGGGGTTTCGGGCGGGAGTTTTCCCAGCCCTACCTGGAGATGCCGCTGGGGATTGAGGCAGATGCTGTTACCGCTGAGCTACGGTCTCTCCTTGTGCCTGCCTCTCTTCCCCCCCCCCCTTTAAAAAAGCTCTTTTTGTCCCGCAGTGTCAGCCGCCCCCCACAGACCCTGGAGGAGCTCAGCCGAAGCCTGCAGCTCCACGAAACGCTTCAGAACGAGCTGCCAAAGATCGAGGGGCAAATCCCGCCCCTCCACGAGCAGTTTGCCATCCTTGAGAAGTACGAGGTGGCCGTGGAAGAAGAGGTATGGCCCTGGCGGCGGCGGCCGCTCCCAGACGTTGCCTCCCCCCACCCAGAGGCGGGGTTGCGACCTCTGCCTGAGTTTTCCGTGCCAAAGTGGTCCGGAGCTTAATTCTCCCCTTTTCTGCTGAGGCAGGCAGTCTCGGTATTAGGTTAAGTACCTTTCTAAGGGCCAGAGGCCGGCGCAAATTTGATTGGTATCTGTTGTGCTGATGCCTGGTGGAGCGGCAGCCGAAGAACACTCACCGTCTTCAAACCCGCTCCGGCAGGTGCTTTCGAGAGCTGTCCAGAGTCTGTTGCAGGCTCACCCCAAGCTGGCACCCTCCAGATGGGTTGGACTGCAACTCCCAGCATCCCCCAGCCAACAGAGCTGGCTGGGGGGTGCTGGGAGTTGCAGTCCAACCCATCCGGAGGGTGCTGCCAGCTTGGGGGAATCCGGTATAGTGCTTCCCTCCCTCCCACAGTGTCCCCTTGCAGGCTCTGCCCTGCTCCCGCTCTGGGGCCCGGGGGCCTCCCCTCTGCTCCGCCGCTCCCCTCCCTGACCTCCTCTTCTTCCCTCCCAGGTGCTGCAGCTGCTGGGCGAGCTCAACTCGGAGTGGCTGTCCTTCCAGCAGTGCATCCTGGACAGCGAGGCCATGCTGAAGAAGCACAAGGAGAAGTTCAAGACGGGCCTCATCCACTGCGCGGACGACTTCAAGAAAAAGGCTCAGAACCTGCTCCAAGACTTCGGCTCCAATGGTGAATTGGCCCAGCGGAGCCCCGGCGGCTCTCCTCCTTTGTTCCCTGGTCACCCACGCACCACCTCCTGGGGATCGAGGCTGTCCTCTCCCCTGCCCGGCGGGCAAGGGGGCAAAGAATCCCGTCCCTCGCTTTCTCTTAAATTGCACCTCAATTGCTCATGCCTGCAGCCTCCGCCTTGGCTTGCTTGTTCTAAAGCTCCTGGAGAGATCTGGAAAGCAGTCCAGGCTCGGCGGAAGTTGGCACCGGCCAATATTTGGCCGCCATTTTAAACAACTAACGAGAGGCCTGTAGCCAATGTGTTTCCTGGTTTGCTTGTGCGTGCACCGTTCTCTGAAGATCTTTACTCAGGTGTGAGTCCCGTTGAGCTCAGTGGGGCTGAACCCTATGGTAACAGTGCCATAGGCTCATACCCGCCACACTCACACCATTTCCTGGAGGGAAAAGGAGAGGCTGCCGTTCCATCCAGCCCCCACTCCATCTGGTGCTCAGCAGCTGTTTGTCAGCAGAGAGAGGGAGAGCGAGAGATGCAGCTTCACCTCCTTTCCCTTCCTGGAGAGAATCCAAGGAAGGAGGGTGCAAACCTAGATGCGGTTACATGGGAATAAGCCCCTGATCTTGGTGGGACACACTTCCAAGGAAACATGCACAGGACCAAGTTGTAGCCATGTCTGTCTGTCTGTCTGTCTGTCTGTCTCTCTCTCTCTCTCTCTCTCTCACACACACACACACACACACACTTATGTGCTGCCCCTGCTCTGGCTCCCTCCTCCTAGATGTCATTCATGGGGGGCTTCAGCCTTCGCCCCACCCCACCCCAAATGCAGTACAGTCTGAGATTCCCTGTGGCCCGTGTGTTTGGAGCTCCCTGTGCTCCTCACAGACTGGTCCCTGGGCTAGTGCATACCACGGTTAGCTTTCATGATTCGAAGCCAGCAGTCAACCCCAGGCTCAGGCCGGAACCCAGCATTGCAGACCTTAACCCATCATCGCCTCCCTGCAGCATCCTCATCCAGCTGGCTGGCCGACCAGAGAGGAGGAGGAAACTGGCGTGGGTTTACTGGGCTCCTGTTTTCTCCCCACATTAGGTCCTTTCACCAGTGCCTTGTCTGCTGAAGCAGCCCTGGATCAGATCGCTGCAATGAGGCAGTTGCTAGCCACCATGAAGGAAGAGGAGAACACCCTTCGCTCTAACCTGGGCATCTTCAAGATTGACCAGCCCGCCTCCAAAGACCTTCAGAAGTTGGAGAGGGTAGGATGGCTTCCCTCCTCAGTCTTGCTAGATAGGGAGGATGTTTCCCCCGAGCCCCACAGCCAGGATCTGCTGGTAGCTACACCAGAAAGAGGGAAGCTAAACGCTTGGGGTCGGAGTGGAGGGGATCCCTCCCCCTCACTGACCTCTGCGGTGTCCTGCAGGAGCTGGACTACATCCAGCAAGTGTGGGAGATAACCAAGGAGTGGGAGGACCATTGGAACGAGTGGAAGACGGGGAGCTTTAAGACACTGAAGACAGAAGTGATGGAGAACACAGCGTTCGGCCTTTACCGGAAGCTCAATAAGTTGAGCAAGGAGCTTAAGGTAAGCGGGAGCGGTGGGGCGGGCAGGGCGGGGCAGTCCCCAGCTGACTTTTCTCGGGAGCGCAGGGGCCATTTTCCCATCTGAGAGGAAGCCCTTATTGGGAACTGGACGGGCATGTTACAGGGCGGGACAGCTGTCCTCCTTTCTGTGCTTGTGTAAGACAAAAAGCACACACACACACCCAGGAACCTCTGCGCTATGGGAGAGGCAGGCAAGCGCAGCAGGAGTGGGGCACTGGAGGGTCCGGCGGCAGTGATCGGCAATCTCCGCACTTGATCCGATGCAAGCTGGCAAGCGGCTGCCGTTCAGTTTTCCGCAGTTGAATAATCTTTCACTGTCTCTCTTCTGAGGATCGGAACTGGGAAATAATTGAGACCTCCAAGTCGAAGATCGAGCAGTTTAAGAGGACGATGCCCCTGATCACTGACCTGAGGAACGTGGCCTTGCGGGAGAGGTGGGCACCTTCATTCCTGGCCAGGATCTTCCCTTTGTTGATGGTTGACGAACACTCATGTGCGGGGGGGAAACAAGGAATGGTGCTGCACGTAGGCAACTTTGGGGGAGTGCCAGGGACGTGAGGAGGGTATAAATGACCTCCCCAACCTCCGTGCAGGTATCAGTGGCACTCGAGACAATGCGAGTGCCCCAGGGTGGTCTTGAAGTCTCATACCTTGTGGTTGCAGGTTCAGAAACTTCCCCATCCTGGCCAGAAGTTCCTTAGGATACGTGATGGGGCAGGAGAACCGGGTCTGGGGCACCGGCCTTCCCACTCTACGGCCAAGACAGGGAGGGAGATTATGAGGATTGTTGGGCGAGGAAGAGGTCCTTGGGTGCCAGTGTTAGGCTTGATAAAAATCACCCAGCCTTGATGGCTCATAATCCACCATGTAGGCACCGTCTGCCTACGTGGATCAGCAGGCGTGAGATGGAAGATACAGCCTCTGTCTCATGTTTGTAAACTGGGCCAGTAGCTCACACAGAGATCACTGTCCTCCCCTACGCAGAACCAAGCTTATTTAGGGTTACAGCCTTGCTCCAGCTTGCAGCTTGCTCCAGCTAGCTGTAAAGGATTGCAATAGAATCCAAACCGGGTTTATACCTGTTATCTATATCAGAGTAATACAATTTCCTAAGTACGTCTACAAGATAGCAAGTTCCAAGTGGACAAAGTCACACCATATATCAGAGCATTAGAGAGAAGACAAGAAGATGCTACAGAAAGCAAATCCCTCTCTATGTAAACAGTTACAGAACGAAAATTAACAATCATACTAGGTATCAGAAAGTACAAACCATGTGATCAGCTCATATTTATTTCAGCCACTTTACCATGAGAAGAGGCATAGCAGTTCAGACTAAACAGATTGTTATTCTAGCCATCCTGTACCTTTCCAAATGACAAAATTGGGCCACAGTGTGTTGTGTTACATGTCCAACCGCCAGTTGAGGATCGGGGTTCTTCTGAAGGCTGGAACACAATTGTCTCGTCCTGAAGTATGCAGTGTCTGCCCCCTGGGTCCCCCCTTGACCACATGTTCTGGTTCCCTGCAGACATTGGGAGCAGGTGAAGGATCTGGTCCTCAGGACATTTGACCAGGATGCTGAGGATTTCAGGCTGGAGAATATCATCGAGCTGGGCCTGGATAAGCACGTGGAGAGGATTGGCGAGATCTCTGCCTCAGCCACCAAGGAACTGGCCATCGAGCAGGTAGCGCCTGCCGTTTGCTGCCCTTGGGCCACTTTACGAAAGGCCCAACATACGGCCAGGCTCCGTCCTCCCATAGGGAAGGTTTGAACGTCCCTCGCAGGGGCCCAGAGGGGACTTGGCTCATCTCCGCACTGAGCAGGGCTCGCTTTAGCTCTTGGGGGCACAGCGCTGCAGCCTCCAGAATCTTGCAGTGATTTGCCCCTCGCCCGCCAGACCCATCATGTTGTTGTCCTCCTTGCAGGCTCTCGAAAACATTTCCAGGACCTGGGACGTCACGGCCTTGGATATGGTGCCCTACAAGGACAAGGGGCACCACCGAGTCAGGTGGGCCTGCTGGGCACAGCCCAGTGCAGGGGCGAGAGAAGGGCGCCCATAACGCAGGACAGTTGGACCTCACAGTGGTGGCACGTGCCTGGGTTATGTCCAGATCGGATCTCTGCAGTGCACTCTCCATGGGGCTACCTCTGCATGAATTTCCGGAAAGTTCAGCTGGCCCCAAACGTGGCAGCGAGGTTCTTCGTGGGTGTTTTACAGGGCCTGCGCTGGCTTCCAGTAGGTTTTCGGGCACAATTCAAAGTGCTGGATATCATTTAAAGCCCTAACTGGTTTAAGCCCAGGCGGGGTTCCTAAAAGGTCACCTCCTCCCCTACGAACCTGACTGTTCTTTTTGATCTGCCGGGGAGGCTCTTCTGGGCATTCCGGCAGCGGAGGGGGCGCAATTGGCTGGGGCGTAGGAGAGGGCCTTCTCTGTGCTTGTGCCCAAACTGTGGGAAGGTTGGTTGGCTCCCTCTCTCTTGACCTTCTGTCATCAGGTCAAGATGCTTTTGTTTTGGCTGGCTTTGGCAGGTCGTGTTGAGTCATTTTATTTGCTGGGTTTTTTAAAAAAAAGTTGTGATGGTATTATTAATTTTATGGTGTTATTGTTTTATTAACGATTATGGGGGTTTTTTGTGTGTGAATGCTTGGTTGTAGTCTGCTGATCTGAGTGTTGTGACTGCAATGGAAGGATAGGGTATACATTTTCTAAATAAAATCAAATCCAGGAATTGAGGAGCCTGCACTCTTGAGAGAACCCCAAGCTTTCCTTCATCTCTCGCTAGGCCTGGCTTGCCCGATAGCTTCCCGAATGGAATGATGCCCTGCAGCAGATCCAGGGCTTTCCAAGACAGTCTCTCTTCAGGGTTTTCTATGGCAGAACCTGGGAGAGAGAATGTAGGTGGTGATTCCAGCAGGATTTGTGGAGGTCCCTTCTCCTTCCGTGGCAGAGGGAATCCACCCATGTGCTCCAGAGGCAGAGCTACCCAAATGACTTGTGCTTGGTCCCCTTCAAGCCCCCCACCCCCGATCCACTCAACCCCCAAATGAGTCCTATTTCCAGACTGTTCTCCTTTCCACTTGAGGATTTGGGGTGTTCCTCACTTACAGACAAAAAGTAAGGCATTGAGGTGGGAGTCAGCAAACCTGAGGGAGAAACCCTTCATTCCCTGCAGAGGTCCTGCCTCAGCTCCAAAACTCAGGGCTTGGTGTGGGCTGCAAATGGGGGTGCTTCCAGACGAGGCCTTTCTCACACCCTCATTCTGCCTCTTTCATGGAATTCCAGGGGTGTTGTTGTTGCTGTTGTTCAGACAATGACACCTTCCACTCGTAACCCTCCCGTGTTTTCCCATCTTCTTTCTTAACACGGAAAATTTGCTAAGGAGAAAAAGGCAGAATAGCTGCACAAGGCCTTCTCATGGGTCGCGCTTGGAGCCCTGTGCCTGGAAGCTCTCTTGAGCTCCCATTTAAGGCAGCTTAAAATGTGAGGTCACGTCATAAGGATGAGGGGAATGTATGGAAGTTTGGGATGAGAAGCTACCCATAAGATGGGATCTGTCAGCCTCAGTTCTTACCCGTCCATTGCTCAGGGTGTGGGGGGAGTGGGACTCGGAACGCATACTCTGCCCCCCCCCCCCGGAGGTCTGACTCCGGGCCCTGTTTGGGGAGGTCATTTGGACTTTATGATCACAAACGTCCTTCTTTCTGCAGAGGAACAGAGGATGTATTCCAGGCACTGGATGATAATCAGGTGGCCTTGTCCACCATGAAGGCCTCACGCTTCGTGAAGCCTTTTGAGAAGGACGTGGACCGCTGGGAGCGCTGCCTCTCGCTCGTCCTGGAGGTGATTGAGATGGTGCTGACGGTGCAGCGGCAGTGGATGTATCTGGAGGTGAGGCGCTCGTCAGGCAGGCTCCCAAGGCTCACTTCCTCCCTTGCCCTTTGGTGGACAGTCTCTACCACAGTGTTCTCCAACCTTGGGTCCCCAGATGTTTTTGGCCTACAACTCCCAGCATGCCCCAGCCAGCACCAAGGCTGGAGAACACTGCTCTACCAGAATCTTTTATTTGGGGCAGAAGGCAAAACACGGCGGCAGCAAGAGACACCTTGTGGCTTCCTGGACAGGAGTGAGCCGCTCTCTCTTTGGGAGCAAACAGCAGTCCTGTCTTGGTGCAACCACATTTGCCTCTGAATAAGCATGAGGCATGTCAGCAAGTCCTAAGAGGGGTCATCAGGGGATGCCAGGGATGAGCGGCGGCCTGTCTTCTGAGGAAAGAGAATGGGGACTCTCCAGTAAGCACGGACTCCTTCCTTCATGCGCCTGTGGAGACTCGGACAGAAAAAGTGTCTCATCGTATTCTAGGGAGGAAAATTACCCACAATCCTCGGGGAGTGTTGCAGGTGTGGTGCATGGAGTCCTGCCCATACAGAAAACTTGGTGACCCTTTTGAGGGATGCCCACCCAGCCCGGTGGGCTCCTCCTCCTCCTCCTCCTCCCAGTTTGAAACTCACATTTGGGGAGAGTCAGGTTCTCACTGTTGCTTCTATGGGGAAGGGGAGGCTGTGTCTCGTGGCCCTCCTGTCAAAGCTGCAAGTGCCTCCACTTTGAAATCCAGTGATTTCCCGTCTCACCTTCCTCCTTCCTCCTCCCGTCACCAGAACATCTTCTTGGGTGAAGACATCCGCAAGCAGCTGCCCAGCGAGTCGGCCTCCTTCGACAGAAGTCAACAGCAACTGGAAGATCATCATGGACCGCTTCGTCAAGGACAACAATGCTTTGCGTGCCACGCATTTCCCAGGTGGCTGATGCGCCTTTCTGGCATGGCAGTGGCCGTGGGCAGGGTGGCAATGGAAGGACCATTGCTTAGTGGGCAAAGCATGCGTTTTGCAGGCACACAAGATCCCAGGTTCAATCCCCAGCATCTATAGCTAAAAGGATCTCGGGTCCTTGGGAAGGCCTCTCTCTGCCTGAGACCTTGTAGAGCTGCTGCCAGCCAGGGCAGGCAAGACTGGGCTGGAGGGACCCCTGGCATAAGGCGGTGTCATAGGTTCACATGTAGGTTGTTTGTTGCTGGAGGAACACTTGAGTTGGGTGCTGTGGAATTAACTGGGCGCCAGGTGAATCATAGAATCATAGAAAAGTAGAGTTGGAAGGGGCCTACAAGGCCATCGAGTCCAACCCCCTACTCAATGCAGGAATCCAGGTCAAAGCATCCCTGACAGATGGCTGCCCAGCCGCACCTTGAATGCCTCCAGAGTGGGAGAGCCCACCACCTCCCTAGGTAGTTGGTTCCATTGTCTTATTGCTCTGACAGTCAGGAAATTTTTCCTGATGTTTAGGTGGAATCTGGGTTCCTGTAACTTGAGCCCATTATTCCGTGTCCTGCAAACTGGGATGAACGAGAAGAGATCTTTGCCCTCCTCTGGTGACATCCCTTCAAATACTGGAAGAGTGCGATCATATCTCCCCTCAGTCTCTCTTCTGAAGGCTAAACATGCCCAGTCTTTCAGTCTCTCTCATAGGGCCTTGTTTCCAGTCCCTTTATCATCCTTGTTGCCCTCCTCTGAACCCTCTCCAGTTTGTCTATGTCCTTCTTAAAGTGAGGTGCCCAGAAGTGGACGCAGTACTCAAGATGAGGCCTAACCAGTGCCGAGTAAAGGGGAATTATCACTTCCCGCGATTTGGAAGCTATACTTCTATTAATACAGCCCAAAATTGCATTTGCCTTCTTTGCAGCCACATCGCATTGCTGGCTCATATTCAGTTTGTGATCTACCACAATTGCAAGATCCTTCTCACTTGTAGTATTGTTGAGCCAAGTGTCCCCCATTCTGTAACTCTGCATTTGGTTTCCTCTCCCTAGGTGCAGCACTTGGCATTTATCCCTATTAAATTTCATTCTGTGTTTTTCGGCCCAGCGCTCCAGCCTATCGAGGTCACTTTGAATTTTGTTTCTGTCTTCCAGAGTATTAGCTGTTCCACCCAACTTTGTGTCATCTGCAAATTTGATAAGCATTCCCTGTACCTCCTGATCCAAGTCATTAATAAAAATGTTGAAGAGCACCGGGCCCAGGACTGAGCCCTGTGGTACCCCGCTCGTTACCTCTCCCCAGTTTGAGAAGGAACCATTGATAAGCCCTCAATGTGAGGGACAGCTCGGGGAGGGGAGGGGAGGGGGAGTGGCATGGGGCCAGGCAAGACAAGAGAATGACTATGCCTGGGGGAGCTGCTCAGGATCTGCAGCAGGCCGCTGGCTGGGACCAGGATGAGGAGGGCGGGCTTCTGGCCATTTGTGACTGTTCTGTGGCCCTCCCTGCAGGGCTACTGGACAAGCTGGTGGAAATGAACACCGTCCTGGAAGAGATCCAGAAGTCCCTCGACATGTACCTGGAGACCAAGCGGCACATCTTCCCCCGCTTCTACTTCCTGTCCAACGACGACCTCCTGGAGATCTTGGGCCAGTCGCGCAACCCGGAGGCTGTCCAGCCCCACCTCAAGAAGTGCTTCGACAACATCAAGTGCCTCAAAATCCAGAAGGTATACACCCCCATGGGCCACCCGGTCCCCCAACCCACTTCATTTTCCCCCTTGGTGTCTTCTTAATTACTTTTTAATCACTTCGTTTCTTTCTGCCAAACACGGCGGCTGATTGGCAGCCGGAGCTCTCCTCACTCTGGGGTCTTGTTTGGCGGGAAAGCCGGCAAGAGCCCCTCGCCCCCCTGCTCAGCAGGCGGCTGAGGGAGAAACCTGTTAGCAGGCAGTCCTGGTTCTCTCTTTTGGTCTCAGATTGGCAACACCAACCGATCCGAAGCCTTGGGCATGTACTCCTTGGATGGCGAGTATGTGGATTACACACACACCGTGCTGCTCGAAGGGCCGGTGGAGGTGAGTGGTTTCTGCCCCCTCCCCGACCCCCCTGCTCAGCACCATTCCAGCTCCCCCGGACCATGAAAGGTCTCGGACTGCCCAGCACCAAGCACCACAGGCACCAGTCACCAGGACAGAGCCCATCACGCACCGAGCGAGGCTGCGTCTGGCCTTGCACCTGACCCCCCCCCCGACCTCCCTGTTCGGGGCTAGGCCACGTCGCTAGGTGGGCAGAGCCAACTCGGGGTGACACCGTTGGGATTGCCACCTTCCTCGTCCTCTGCTCTTTCGCCTCAACGGGAGGCCGTGCTGGGCTCCTCCAACACCTCCTCCGATCGTCTGCTTCCCTCGCCGTCACCCTTGCTGCTTCTCTGCTGCTCACAGCGCGTCTTGTCTTGCTGAGAGACTGTATGTGCACACAGTGACAGCCGCCATGTGCGGCGGGACCAGGGAGCCAGTCCTGGCGCCAGCAGGCCCGCTTGACAAAGGAACCCAAGGAGGCTGCTCCGGAGCCCTCCTCGTTCTGAGGTTCCTCTCAGAGTTCCACAGTGAGACGGGGATGAAGCTGTGTAGAGAGCGCACTGCTCTCCCTTCAGGAGCGATGTGGGATCCCTCTGGTAGTTTCCCCTTACCCGGTGTGTGGAGTCACTAGACACACACACCCCCCGCCCGCCTGTGCGGCAACCTCCGCTAACCTGTCCCCAGAATGCTCACTTGCGGGGTGCTCCCCTGTCGCAGGAGTGGCTGTGTGACGTGGAACGGGCCATGCGCTGGACCCTGAGGGAGGTGCTGAGGAGCTGCCGCCTTGCCTTGAAGAAGATGCTGACCAAGAGGGACAAATGGGTGAAGGAGTGGCCCGGCCAGGTGACTGAGTGGGGGCGGAAGGGGGGTGGGCGGGGCGCTGAGTGGACTTAGCAGGCACCACAGCGACCACAGACTGACGCACCCTCACGCATCTGTGTGGCGTGCTGCCCCTGCAGCCGTGCATATGCGCTCCAGGATGCGCAATGGGGAACCGCCTTCAGGTTTCCGTGTCCTGCTCTTAGCCGTGACTAGTAGACCAAGGGAAGGGCGTGGAGGAGCAGCTCACAACTCAGGGCAGAAAACCCTTCGAGCGCCCTTTCAGTCGTACTCACAAGTAGGGTGTTTTCCTGCCCCTTTCAATGCACGTTTACGGCAGGCCTTTGCGACTGAGAGTGAAGGAAGCCAGAGGTAAAAGAAGCCGTTCTCCTCTAGTAGCCCTCGGGGTCCCGAGGGCAAGTTCTGGTGGGCTTGTGCCAAGAACTTCAGTGCAAGGGGTTGCTCGGAGATGGCTCCCCGGGGCACAGGCAGCCCTGCACCGCCTCCGCGCATCCTTACTCCGCACCGTCCCCTTGCAGATGGGGATCACCGCAAGCCAGATCCAGTGGACGACGGACGTGAGCAAGTGCCTGGCCACCTGCAAGGAACGCGGGGACAAGAAATACCTCAAGGTCATGAAGAAAAAGCAGGTGAGGACGGGCAGCGCCTGGGGCGGGGGAGCGGCACATCGGCCTCTCCAGAGACTGGCAAACCCGCCTCCTTCCTGCCGGGCACCTTTGCTTCCTGTGCCACTTGCCCTGGCCGCCAGCACCTGGAGGGGGGGGGAGCACACACTGGGCCGGGCCCTCCCTCCCCACTCCCCTCCCACCTGGCTCTTTGTCGTTCACACGTGGGGGACTGCCCAGGTTTGCTCAGGTGTAGGGAGCCCAGGGCACGGGGTTGCTGGAGGTTGCTGGATCAGACCAATTTGTGGAGTGGGGTGAATCCATCCGGTCCAGCTTCCGTTTCCAACAAAAGCCAGCCAGATGCCTCTGGGAAGCCAACAGCCCTCCTCCTCCTCCTCCTCCTCCTCCTCCTCCCTGGTTTCCACACCCCGACCTTGCAGCTAGTATTTTGAGGTAGACTGCCGCTGATCATGGACGCTTCATCGTGCAGTCCTGGCTCGTAGCCATCGGCTGACCTCTCCTTCACAGCCTGGCCTCCTTTCCCTGGGCAGGTGTCCATGCTTAACAAGTACTCAGAGGCCATCCGAGGCAACCTGACGAAGATCATGCGGCTGAAGATCGTGGCGCTGGTGACCGTGGAAGTCCACGCCCGGGACGTCATTGAGAGGCTCTACAAGAGCGGCTTGATCGACGTGACGTCCTTTGAGTGGCTGAGCCAGCTCCGCCTCTACTGGGAGAAGGTGAGGGGGGCCACACGCCTTGGCAGGAGACTGGGTGGGATTGTGCAAGGCAAGGGTGAGGGAGTGGGTGGGGGGGCAGAGCGGGCCTGGCTCAGCTGCGGCCCGCTGGGATGAGCTGCCGCTGCCCTCTGCTGGACAGAATGGGCTGGACTCCCCCTTCCCGGCTCTGCACCCATCCTGGCCTTTCACTTCCCTCTGCTGTCTGTGGAGTGGAACCACAGGAGACTTTGCTGCTAGGGAAGGAGCGAGCCTGGAAGGAAACGTCTCTCTCACCTCTGCCTAGGCTTTCCCTGTAGGCCCTTGATAAGGGTTGGCTGCTGGCAGCAGCCGTACCACCGGATCGAGGCCCTGAGTTCTAAGGGGAGCTCAAGGAGCCCGTGGAAGGCACCCTTGGCCTGTTTCCAGCAAGCAGTGCCCCCGCCCCGTGTTCTTCCTGCTTCCAGACCCCGACAGCTCAGTGGGATTGCCTCAGGGAGGTGGAATGGGCAGGTTGCCACACTCCCTCCTGCTTTGGCACTGGCTCCCCCAAGAGACGTGGGCAGCCTCCCTTGCTTTGGTGCGGGCGGCTCCCTTTCTGCTAGGCCTCAGTAGAGGCCAGGCTCTCGTCAGGCTCCGGGACCTGGCGGAGCCAGCTGTCAGTGCAGGAGGGCCCAAAGCAGGGTCATTTTCCAAAATAGGCAGTGGTCAAGCAGGCCAGGATAGGCAAACAAGGACTAGAGGCGGGGAAGCGGGTGTGCCGTGGGCACCAAGCAGAGCTCGAGAGCCAAGGCAGCAGTGGAGGACCGGGCATGCCAGGAGCCGGTGGGTCGGCACAGTCAGCCTGGGGCCAAGATCCGAGGCAAGGATTGAGGAAAGGGAGCCGGTGCTCCGTCAGGATCCTCACACCAGGGAGAGGCTGCTTAGACTGACGAGAGGCGCTGAGCGTGGGGCTTTATAAGGCCCGGTGGATGGGGATTGGCCCGTGGGGTCAGCTGACAATGCTCAGGCAGGCTGGCACTGCAGCCTAGCGGGCGCCCTCGGGGCACAGAGCTCAGCCAGCCAGGCTTGCAGTGGAAGCAGAGCGCTGGGTGTGCGGGAGAGAAGATGCTAGAGCCTGGCTGCCGGGGGCTTCAGTTGGAGACCCGCTCCCCCAGCACCGTACACACTCGCTTTCCTGTGTGTGTGTGTGTGTGTGTGTGTGTGTAGCACCCCAAAGTCAGGCATGGCATGTCGAGCAATGGATGTGGCGGTTGCCCCGCAGGGTGGGGGGGGGCAGCATCTCTTCTCACTGCTTTGGCCCTTTGCGCTCCGCCTGAGCGACCCCTGCTGCTGCTGAGCCCAGGCTTAGCATCCGCCTCGCCACCCCCTTAGCCCCCTTAGAGTGTGGGTCATTGTAAGAAGGGGCCCGTTATCCCTGTGGTTTTGGGCTGCCCCCCGCCCCCCTCTAATGGAAGCTCTCCTTCCAGGACCTCGACGACTGTGTCATTCGGCAAACCAACACCCAGTTCGCCTATGGCTACGAGTATCTGGGAAACTCTGGGCGGCTGGTCATCACTCCACTCACCGACAGGTACCCCACGGCAAATGGTCACATGGGGGCTGCAGAGTCCGATGTTCCAGGTCTCATTCCTGGCCGTGGCGATGGGTGGGCGGAGAAGAACCTGGGTGGCTGTCCCACGGGCTGCTCTCTGGGTCCACCTGGATTGGCAGGCAGAGGAATCGACTGGCAAGACTGAGAGAGGAGTCTGGATAGGAGAAGAGGGAGCTTCTGTTTGCGGGGGAAGGGGTGGCAAAGAAAGACGGGCAGGAGGAGGGGAGGGAGGGAGGGAGTGCCTGAGTGGCCACCGGCACGTCCCGAGTGGGTGTCCTGAGTCTTCCTGCTCCGGCGGGCGAGTCATGCAGGGCGATGGTGCGAGGTTTGGGTCCCGTTTCTCTCTCCTTCACAGGTGCTACATGACGCTGACCACGGCCCTCCACCTCCACCGGGGAGGTTCCCCCAAAGGCCCCGCAGGCACTGGCAAGACTGAGACGGTGAAGGACCTGGGCAAGGCGCTGGGCATGTACGTGATTGTGGTGAACTGCTCCGAAGGCCTGGACTACAAGTCGATGGGGCGCATGTACTCTGGCCTGGCGCAGGTAAGGGGGGCGGGGGATGACTTCGGTGGGTGGGGATGGAGTGCCAGACCCTGAACCCAGCAGGCCCGACTTCCACCACTCTCCACCACTTGGGCTTTCCGTGGCTGCCCCCGCTTCCCTTGGTCACGCCCGCCGCTTTGCCCCCGCAGACAGGCGCCTGGGGCTGCTTCGATGAGTTCAACCGCATCAACATTGAGGTGCTCTCAGTGGTGGCCCAGCAGATCCTCTCCATCCTCTCAGCTTTAGCCGCCAACATGACACGCTTCACCTTTGAAGGCCACGAGATCAACCTGGTGTGGTCTTGTGGCATCTTCATCACCATGAACCCAGGTGGGGACCCCGGAGGACCACAGAGAGACCCTCGTGTCTGGGCAGGGCTGCGATGGAGGAAGGCTCTTGTGGCAGAGGCTTAGCTGCACTGGATGGGGCGGGGGGCGGGGACACCTCCGCCCCTGCACCTGTGCCGGCCAGCGCTCAGGCTCTTCTGTGTGCCACTTGGCAGGTTACGCTGGTCGCACGGAGCTGCCCGACAACCTCAAGTCGATGTTCCGGCCCATTTCCATGGTTGTGCCCGACTCCACGCTCATCGCCGAAATCATCCTCTTTGGGGAAGGCTTCAATAACTGCAAGGTATGGGCGGCTTCATGGGCCTTGAAGGAGCCCCGCAGACAGGGCTGAAAGAGCGGTCTGAGTGAGCTCCCCCGCAATGGCTTTCTCCCCTTCCCAGATCCTGGCGAAGAAGGTCTACACCCTCTACTCGCTGGCCGTGCAGCAGCTGTCCAAGCAGGACCACTATGACTTTGGCCTCCGGGCGCTCACATCTCTGCTCCGCTACGCTGGGAAGAAGCGCCGGGTGCGGCCCGACCTGGCTGACGAGGAGGTGAGGCGCCCCCCAGGTTGTGGCCAGCACCCGAGCTCCTTGGCTAGCGGTCACTAGGCACTCCGCTGTGCTTCCCACCCACCCCCGCCAGTGCCGGCCTAACGAGGAAGCAGCCTGTGTTCGCACGGTGGGTGGGTGGGTGGGAGGTGAACGGCCACATTCGTTGCAGGGGAGGCGGCTTCTGCTCCACACATCCACCTTTGGTGGCCTTCTGAAGTCACCCAACAGCTCCTTTCCACCCGGGGAGTCCTCTCTGGGGGTCTGTGCTGCTGATCCCTGCGGCGATGGGTCCGAGACGCCCCTTTGCTCCCCCTCTCCCCAGGTCCTTCTTATGGCCATGAAAGACATGAACATCGCCAAGCTGACCTCCAGCGACGTGCCCCTCTTCAATGCCATCACTCAGGACCTCTTCCCGGGCATTGAGTGCCCCGTCATCGACTATGGCAAGGTCAGCTCGCCAGTTCCCTCTTGCCACCTGCCCGGTCTGCCCAGGGCCTTGGCGCTTCTTCCTGGGAAATGGGACAACAGCACTGCCAAAAGCTGAGATGCGGCACCCATCCAGGGAAAGCCGGTGGTCGCTGGCGTGGGAACTTTCTGGAATCTCCCCCCCCCCCCATTGAAATGCTCTCTGGCGGCTGTGGGCAAGGTGGCAGCCTCCATTCCTGGGGGGTGCTGCACGCAGCTGTTCCGTCTCAGGAGTTCCCTTCCTTCCTCCGCAGCTCAAGGAAGTGCTGGAGGGAGAGCTGAGGGAAATGGGGCTGCAGGTGATCCCCTTCACCATCACCAAGGTGATCCAGCTGTACGAGACCAAGAATTCCCGCCACTCCTCCATGATTGTGGGCAACACGGGCAGTGGCAAGACGGTCACGTGGCGTGCCCTGCAGGCCACCCTCTGCAGCCTGCACAAGAGTGGAGACCCCACCGCCAACATGGTCCGGGTCAGTGGCTCAGCGCGGCATCTTCCCAGGGCTGGGCGCACACACTGGGCAGAACAAAGAGCCGGCCGGCCACCTTTCCTTGCCTCTGCCTGCACTGGCTACCTCCTCCTCAGGGGCCCACCCCAGACTTACTCCCGGACTTCATGGGGACTTTCTGGGCTTGGTGATGTGGTGCCTCTCCTCGCTTTTTCTCTTCCTGCTGCGGCCAACTGTCTCTGTTGCTTGGGTTCTGTCCTGCATTCTTGCCTGGGGATGGCAGGCAAGTTAAATCTGATAGATTGACCCTGATATCAAAGAGAGTGGTGTGTGTGTGTGTGTGTGTGTGTGTGTGTGTGTGTGTGGATTAGCCATGGTCCCCAGACTCTTGGTTTCTTCTGCCCAGCAGTACGACGATTGGCCGCAGAGAAATACAGCGCAGAGGTCGGGCGAGGCTTCCTTACCACGGCAGGCAGGAGCCCCCTTGCTTCCTCTGACTGTGGCCTGCTCTCTCCTGTCCCTTTCCCTGTTCTCTCTCCTTGCTGGGCATGCCTGCTTCCAGGAGTACCCCCTGAACCCGAAGGCAGTTTCCCTGGGAGAGCTGTATGGAGAGTATGACCTCAACACCAATGAGTGGACGGACGGCATTCTGTCCAGCGTCATGCGGATGGCGTGCGCAGGTACTCCAGCCTCGCCCTCCCTGCCCTCTTGGGGGGCCTGCTTCTAGGAGAGGGGGAGGTGCCAGGAGGGCTCTGGCCTGCCTGGGACGGGGTGGGGCGGCACATTGCCCCTCATCCCAGGTACATGCGGGGAGAGGTGTGGGTCCTCGGTGGGACGCGGCGCCTCGCATAGGAAGCTGAGTCAGACTGTTGGTCCATGTAGCTCAGTGTTGCCCACCCTGACTGGCCGCAGCTCTCTCCCTAGGGCAGTGTTTCTCAACCTTGGGTCCCCAGATGTTTTTGGCCTACAACTCCCAGCATGCCCCAGCCAGCTGGGGCATGCTGGGAGTTGTAGGCCAAAAACATCTGGGGACCCAAGGTTGAGAAACACTGCCCTAGGGTATTGGGCAGGCAAGGGTCTTTGGACGCGGTGACGCTCTTCTTTTCTGGGTGCGACTGAACCAGGCTGCTCTGCCGGCACCCAAAGGGCCCGAGTGTCAAGCATGGCTTTTGGAGGCTAAAGTACACAGGGAGCGAAGGGCGGAGGGACAGAGGTGCTTACAGGAAGTGCAAGAAGTGCCCTGCTGATGGAGGCCAAACAGCCATCAAATCCAGCTTCCTGCACCCGCCAGTGGCCAGCCCAGACAGCTTCAGCAGGCCCACCAACCGGGCAGCCAGGCGACAGCCCTCCCCTGGGGCTTCTTCCCGGGGTCTGAAAATAAGAGAGATGCTGCCTCTCAACATGGAGGCTCCCATTTTGCGATCCGGGCTAGTAGCTGGTGATTGTCCTCCTGTCTTCCTTGGACTTGCCTGCCCACTAGCTAAGGCAGTGGCTGCCATCGCCACACCGTGTGGCAGTGGATTCCACAGAAGATGCTGCTGCTGCCCCCGGGAGCACAGAGTGGGGGGCCGCATCTCCCCCCCTCCCTGTTACTTGCTCGCCCACCCGCAAGGCTGAGTCCCAGATGAGCCAGAGGGAGGCTGCGCAAAGCACACGGCGGGCAGGTTGCTGGCCGGCCTGAGCATCTTGGCTGGTTCTCCCCTCCTCCTGAGGCCAGCTGTGAAGGGGGTGAGAGAGGTGGGCTGCTCTGGACATTCCTCCACGGGCTGGGACTTGAACCTTGGACTGCTGATGGGTCTGCTTAGGGCTGGCAGCTAAGAAAAGGCCTCGGGCAGAGGCTTAATTGAAGCGACAGGACAGCCCGGCTCAGGTCTGCTCATGCTGCAACTCTTGCCTTCTCCTTTCTGCCCCTTGCCAGCACATTCCTTTCTTCCTCCGTGCTGGCCTTCCGCCCGCCTGCTCGCCTCTCTTAAGACCGTTTCCCCACACTCGGCCAAGACTGCGAGGCATGCAAGCCACAAAGCTGCTGGGCGCAGTCAGCCGGCACCAACAGCCTGGAGGGAATTGGCTGCCCTGTGGGGGCTTGCCCTCGAGGGCTGGGGGCGCCATGCTGGAGGTGGACGGGGAGACTTGCTGCCCCTTCTTGCCGAAGGCTGGGCCCCGCTACCCGCCGCTCTCCGCCTCGGCTCACCCGCTCCCGCCCGGCTCACGCGGTTAGCCTGATAGCCTCACTCCGAGGGGGCACGGACGATTATCTCGGCACGTTGGCAGGCGGCCTCCTGTGGGCGGTTGCCTTTTTTCAGTGCCAGCAGGGCGGTGGCATTGCTGTTTCTAGGAAACAGTGGCTGGAAGGAGTTGTTGGCAGCGGGGGGGTAGGCCTTCCTCTGACCCCAATCTCTATGATAATTAAGGATGGGAGCCTAGTGACATGCATGCTGATGGAAAGCGGTGGAAGGCGACTCACCGGCTTTTCCTCTCGGGGGATCGCTTCTGGTCTCACCCTGTGCCAGAGGGCCAGCTGGATAGATGGTGGTGGGACGGGGAAGGGCTGAAAGGTGGGGGGCTGGATCCAATCTCGACTCAAGTCAAGGCAGCCTGCTGCTTCAGAGAGAAGATGGTTGTTTTAGGGGTTCTTAATCAGTTTCTAACCCAGCCTTCCCCGACCTGATGCTCTCCAGATGGGTTGGACTGCAGCTCCCATAATTCCCAGCCAGCATGGCCAACGGCCATGCTGGCTGGGAATTATGGGAGCTGCAGTCCAACCCATCTGGAGAGCACCAGGTTGGGGAAGGCCGATTCTAACCCCTTCATTGGAATAGATGAATAGTTTATTGTGGTCACAGACCAATAGAACCCCCTTCATTTGCCTGTGCAGCGGCTTACTCCCGTGTGTGGCAGATTGGATCCCTTCCAGTGTCCCATTGCTGCTGCTGCTGCTTTGTATGTGGCTGGCTCCCCCTTTCCCCCCCTCCTGCTTGGTGACACTCTGCTCACGGCCACGGGGTGGTTTGTCTCGTCTGCAGCGACTCAGTGCCCACCTGGGCTCTGCCTGCCACCGCAAACCTTCCAAAGGCAGGCCGAGGACCAAACCTGCTTTGCAGTTGTGGCAAATGATTCTGACCGCCCCGTTCACTGTGCTCGCGCACGGTGCTGCCTGGGCCCAGGAGGAAGGAGCATCTGGCCACATGCAGAGTGGTGGCAACTGGCCTTCAGGACAGCTCCTTCGCAGGGGCCAGTGTCCAGTCTAGTTTGGTTCCCCCAATTCCCTGGACAGTGGCCCTGTGGGCATCTGGTGTCTCAGGCCTTGGCTTGCCCTGTTGGTCCTGATCCCGTCTTGGGCAGTGTCTCATAACGAGGGATATGTGAGGAGATCCACTTTTGGGGTGTGTGTCAAAATCCGGCGGATTGGCCAAGCTCAGCCCCCTCCCAATCCGGCCTGTCTACTCAGCGCCGGCGCCGACTCACTCCAATGTGAGTTGAGCCAGCACGCGGTCTTCCACTTTTACCGTGGGCTACAATTTGCGTTTTTTTTTTTAACAGCAGATAAATTTGCGTGAATACAGCCACAGTTTGCGTAAATACAGGCACAGCTTGCGCAAATTGCAGCCATATTTTGCGAACGTTGCGGCTGCATTTTACGCAAATTTCCCTGCCTTTACCAAAAAAATATGCAAATTGCAGCCCACTTTAAACGTGGACACTGCAATCCTCCCCGACTCGGCCCTGCTTTTGGCTCTTGCGAGGCGCGCCAAAGTCCCCCGCGCAAGCGGGTCGAGTTCTCCAGTGTCGCTCATCCCTACTCATAACCCTCTAATCCAAACCTGTCCCAATCTGACCTCCCCACAGGAGTTTCCCCTCAACCCCAAAGCCCTGAGCTTGGGGGAGTTGTTTGGCAGGTATGACCTCGCCACCAGCGAGTGGTGCGATGGCATTCTGGCGTCCATCATGCGCGAAGCCTGCACAGGTATTTACCCTCTGGGAGGCCCGTCTTGGCCGTGCCAGGTGCCAGCCTCGGCTGCCAATCACTCTTCTTTTCTGAGCAAGCTGGCACCTCTGTCTGTCGGAGTCAATCAGCCTCTTCAAATAAGCCCTTGGAAGAAATTCACTGCTTCTCTCATGAAATTTCTATGTCTGTCAGAATCTAGGAGGTTCTCGGTGGGCTCATCTGTGATTGGGGTAGGGGCTGAGCACTTCTTGCTTTATTTTCATTTTGTAACACAGGCCTCCCCCCCGCCCCCAGCCACAGCCTTGTTCCCCTGAGGTCCGGAATCCGGCTTTTAGGGTGGCACCTGTCTGTCAGATTCCATAAACACTCCCGCTTCCATTTTTTAAAAAGTAATGTTTCTAGCTCTAATTGATGTAGCAGCATTTTAAAAAGATGGCCAACGAGCCTGCTATGCCTCTTCCAGTACGTCTCCGCCATACTTTTATATTGGTTTTGAGGGAGCTGGATCAGACCCTTGCTCAGCCCGCTCAGCCCAATCCTGCCTTCTCCCCGGGCCCAGGGAGATGGGACTTTCTCAGGCCAGTGAAGTATCATTGCTCCCATTCAAGGTGTTTGAGGGGGTGGGGGAAGAATCCACAGTCCCGAGACTTGTCCTGCCTCAGCCGAGGAAGCCGGATTCTATATCCTGGTCGCGCTTGCTTTCCCCAAGCCCTAACCGGGTCCTTCCCCCCCCCCGACCCTCTTTGCCCAGACGAGAAGCCCGATGAGAAGTGGATCCTGTTCGATGGCCCCGTGGACACGTTGTGGATCGAGAGCATGAACTCGGTCATGGACGACAACAAAGTACTCACTCTGATCAATGGCGAGAGGATTGCCATGCCTGAGCAGGTAATCAAGGCATGCCACACACGCACACACCCCTGCCCACCCGCCGCCAGCCGGGGCTGCCCCCGTGGATCCCTGGGCAGAGCTGATGGGCCGTTTGCACTGCCTGTCCCCGTTCCAGGTCTCGCTGTTGTTTGAGGTGGAGAACCTCGCGGTGGCCTCCCCTGCCACAGTCTCCCGGTGTGGGATGGTATACACAGACTACAGCGACTTGGGCTGGAAGCCTTACGTCCTTTCCTGGATTGAGAAGCGCCCAAAGGTACCTAGGAGAGGGCCGGAGGTCTGAGGATGAGGCAATTCTAGGACTGTGGAAATGTGCCCGAGCCAGGGGCACCCTCCAGGCGGCCCCCGCCACAGTCGGAACAGCCAGTTCCCCCCTCCCTCGCCACACTGAGTTCCTCCCCAGTGCGCTTTCACTGCTCCGGCCATCCTGGGCACTGTTCCGTGGCAGGGACAGGCCCAAAGCAGCAATAGCAGGAAGAATCCTGACTGTGTCGAGAGAGGGGTGGGAGAGACGACAGGGCCGTCTTGGAACACCTTGAGGGGCGGACGTGGGTTTGTGGGGAGTCCTCAGAGCAGGACAGAGAGAAACTAAGAGGAGAACAAATCATGTCGTAGAAGAAGGGGTTCGGCAGGTGGGGATTTAAATAGCCAGATATTAAATCAAAGAGATTCCATTAAATTACCGGGCTCTGCTTCGACGCCGCAAGTGAGCTTTCATCTGCCTCTGCCTCTTCTCAGGCTGAAGCAGAAACCCTGCAGCGCATGTTTGACAAATTCACCAATAAAATCCTGACCTTCAAGAAGGAGAACTGTCAGGAGCTGGTTCCGATTCCCGAATACAGCGGGATTGTGGCGCTCTGCAAGCTCTTCTCGTCCTTGACCTCTTCGGAGGAAGGGGTAAGTGGCAGGCAGGCCGGGCTCGCCAAGCTGCCCCCAGAGGCTCTTGGGCCCCTCGGGATATCCTGGGGGACCTCACCGTAAGTTCTCAGTCACGCTGCCCTCACGGACAACCCTTGTCTTGCTGCACAACGTTATGGACAGAGTGACCTGGAACACTTGTATTATACACTGCCCAGTATTTAGAAATCTGCTCTTGTCCCGCCCAGAGTTTTGGGATTAGAATGCTGCTGCTCTGCAAAACAAAGTAACACACTTGACATTCTAGGTATGTCAGTCGAGAGTGCTCTCCTCTTATCCAGAGCCTCCCTGCGCATCTCAGATTGTAATGCTCCAAAAGCAGGTGTTCGCATTCTGGGTATATTGACCTGCAGTGTTCCCATGTATTCCACCCCTTCAGAATGACTGGAATGTTGCCCCAGAAATAACTATCTGGAGAACTAAGAGCTGCTCAGGGCCAGATTCTGTGTCCTTTCTCTCCAGCTGAATCCAGCAGATAGCGAGAACTACATGACGGTGGTGGAGATGTATTTCATCTTCAGCCTGATCTGGTCCCTGTGTGCAGCAGTGGATGAGGAGGGCCGTAAGAAAATGGACAGCTTCCTTCGAGAGATGGAGGGCTCCTTCCCTAACAAGGTCTGCCGCTTACAGTCTCTACCAAGGGGTCCTATGTGGTGCGGCTAGGTCAGGGGTGGGCAGAAAGTAGATTTCTAGATGCTCCCAGCATTCCTGAGCATCGGCCATGCATGCTGGCAGGGGCTTCTGGGAGTTGAAGTCCAAAGCATCTGGAGAGCTATCTTTTGCCCACCCCTGGGCTAGGGTCCCGCAGTCCCTAGTGATGCTGAGCTAGGCAGCGCAAAGTAGATCACAGCGGAGATGAAAAGAGGGCCGATAATCTGATGTTTAAAGGGAGGGGGGGCAGTGTGAGAAGAGGAAGGGGAAGGGTATTCCTCATGAGGAGGACCGCCCGAGTGCTAATGAGGCAGGAGAGGCATTGTCATCCCATGGTGGTTTCTACCTGTCATCCTGAGGAGCAGCTCTTTCCTTGGGCTGTCAGGGGCCATGGCTCAAGGCATTGCCAGTAGCCTCTAGCTGAGACCAAGCCCAGGTTCTAAACCCTTCCACTATCCAGAAAGAGACACCATCAAGGGCCCATAGCTCAGCACTAGAGCACCTGCTTTGCATGCAGAAAGTACCAGGTTCCGTCTCTGGCATCTCCAGGTAGGGCTGGGAGCCTTCCTGAAACCTTGGAGAGCCAGTCGGTGTCGCCGTCAATATTGGGATCAGTATAAGGCAGCTTCCTATATTCCCGAGGGCCATATTGAGGCCAATCCCTTGGCCTGGGCCTAGGCTCAGCAGTGACTACTGTAAGTCCATCCATGTGACCTGACAAGCGAACTTCCTTCCCTCCCACCCAGGACACGGTCTATGAGTATTACGTTGACCCCAAGCGGAAGCAGTGGTCTTCGTTTGAAGATAAGCTCCCCAAGTTGTGGAGATACCCGCCCAAGTGAGTCCACCATCTTGCACATTGCCCAAGATGCAGCAGCCTGTGACTCATCGCTGTCATCTCTGCCAGCTCTAGCCAAGGAAGGAGGGACATAAAGGGGCCATGGCTCTGTCCATCACATTCACTTCTGTTCTCTTGAGTGTTGTGTCCCAAGGGTGGCTCAAAGGCAGGTGATGGGCAGCAGCTTCAGGACAGATCGAAGGGAGATCTTCAGAGAACGCAGAATACATTTGTGGAATTTGCTGACCCAAGATGTGGTTTTGGCCACTGGCTTAGGTGGCTTTGAAAGGCATTTAGGCAAACTGGTGGTGGTGGAGGAGGAGGAGGAGGAGGAGGAGGAGGAGGAGGAGGAGGAGGAGGAGGAGGAGGAGAGGTTGATTGATGGCTGCTAGTTGTTGGGGGCAACAGTGGGAGAGGGGCGATTGCCTTCAAGTCTTGTGGGCTTTCTGGAGGCATTTGGTTGGCCACTGGGAGAAGCAGGATGCTGGACTAAATGGGCCCTTGGTCTGATCCAACCTCAGGGCTCTCCTTATGCTCTTACATGAAAGGAAGTAGCTGGGATGCACCCTCCCTGCATACCTTTCAGTCTGTGCTTTCTTCTCTTGTGGCCATTATGGCGTACTAGCAAAATGAAGTGGGATCTCTCTGATTGTCTTCTTCCTGTAGCTATAGCCCCCGCCGCCCCGACCCCGGGCTTGGCTCCTATCTAGCTCGTCTCCGTTTCCTCCCTGGCACCAAACAGCCTGACTTCTCAGTGCCATCGAGTCAGACGACTGATCTTGTTCCTCGAGCCAGTGGCTCAGATCCATTTCCCTCCCCTCCCTCCCTCCCTCCCTAATCCGATCAGTGGCCTGAAATTACCGGAACGTGGTCCCCGAGCTGCCACGGGCTGCTGGCCGCCTGCATCGAGAGCCGGGCGGAGGGACAAGCCTTCATTAACGGTGGCTTCCTTCCAAGCTGTCAGGCTCCGGCGGGGATGACAGCTGCGCGAATTGCGTCTTGTGTCGGATGTCTTCATGCATTTAGGCCAACGTCCTTCGTGGAGCTGTGACAGCCGCATCCGAAAGGCCCGTCACGGCAGTTGGGGCTGACACCATGTCTTTCCCCTGCTGGGAGGGAGGGAGGGGGAGGCTCCAGGGTTTGTTGGGCCAGAGGTCCGGCCGGTGCAATGAAACCTGCCCTCCTCTCGTCCCGAGCTGAGCCTGGCTCTCCCCTTCCTTCTCTCCCCAGCGCCCCCTTCTATAAGATCATTGTCCCGACCGTGGACACCATGCGTTACAACTACCTCGTCAACGCCCTCATCTCCAATCAGAACCCCGTGCTGCTGGTCGGCCTGGTGGGGACGGGCAAGACCTCCGTGGCGCAGGGCGTCCTGCAGTCCCTCGATAGCATCAAGTGGGCCGTGTTGGTCATCAACATGTCTGCGCAGGTAACCGGTGGAGGTTCGCTCCCCTCCCCTGGCTTTGCCTTTGCACACTGTGGGCCCCAGGGACCGGGGGGGTGGGGTGCCTTCTCAGCCACCACATCCTTGCCACGGTGGGTCAACCCCAGGCCTGGCTCTTTGTGTCCACTAATGGGAAGCCAGGCCCAGCTTGCAATGGGCAGCCCAGCCTGGCCCAAGGGAGGGCAGAAGGTAGATCTCCAGATGTTTTGGACTTTGACTCCCAGAAGCCTTTGCCGCCATGGCCAGTGGTCAGGAATGCTGGGAGCTGAAAATCCAAAGCTTTGGGAGATCTACTTTCTGCACACCCCTGGCCTAGCCCTCACACATCCTTCTACCTCATGACCTCCTCCCCCCCCCCAGACTACCTCGAACAATGTCCAGAGCATCATCGAGAGCCGTGTGGAGAAGCGCACCAAGGGCGTTTATGTGCCTCTGGGTGGGAAGAGTATGATCACCTTCATGGATGACCTCAACATGCCCGCCAAGGACATGTTTGGCTCCCAGCCCCCCCTGGAGCTGCTCCGCCTTTGGCTGGACTATGGCTTCTGGTATGACCGGGCCAAGCAGTCCATCAAGTACATCAAGGTGAGGCACGTGGGCGGGTCGCCCGTTTCTCCACCTTGCGCATCCCCCGTCCCCCTGCTTCGAGGGGCGGCTGGGCAGTCGGGCTGTGCTCCCTCCTCAAGGCCAGTGCGGGGGCGGGGGGGGAGGTCGGGGCAGCTTCGCTTTCCCGCCTTGTGCTTCCAGGCTGCTCTCTGGTTACAATCGCTCGGGCCCAACGAGACAACATAGTAAATGCACGATTGCATTAGAGCGTCTACTCTTCTTTAGGAGGGGATCAGGATCGGGACCTCGGTGTGTGAGGAGAAGGGGGATAACCCTTTAAGCGCTTGGTGCCAAGAGCAGCTTTGGGGACAATCAGAGGGAGGGCAGGGCAGGGCTAATCCTGCACCCCTCAGCCCCAGTCCTTATCCTGCATGGCTGTTATTTAACAGAAGAAGAAAAAACCCCAGACACATTCGAGGCAGTCACGCATTTAATGTGTCGTCTAGTTAGCCCCTCACTTGTTTGGACGCTCAGCGACCTGCGAGCCGGAGACGTTTGTGCCTGGAATAATTGCTGCCGCTTTCCAGGAGGCTGCGCACCTGAATTTCAAGAGTGAGGGCGAGGAGGAGCGGGTGGGCGTGAGCAGCGGCCTCTCCCGTCTCGAGCGTGGCACGTGCCACCGCAGCTATTACAGCCTCCACTTCCACGCAGGCCCCCCTATTTGTATGCTGCCTGCCTCCCCCCTCCCCGCCTTCCCCCCCTCCATGGGGTCCCTCTAGACCCTTCAGTTGTTGCGCTGCTAAAACACTTTTATGGAGAGGGGGAAAGGGGCGGGAGGAGAAAGTCCTTTATTTTCTTTTGGTTTTGATCCGTGCCTGTTTGTCTTCCCCTCAGGACATGTTCCTGATGGCAGCCATGGGGCCCCCCGGAGGAGGGCGCACGGTGATATCCAGCCGACTTCAGAGCCGCTTCAATCTCATCAACATGACCTTCCCCACAGTAAGGGCTGCTTAGGCATGCGGAGTGCGGGCCGGCTGGGACGGCTCTGGGGCCAGGGGTTAATCAGGCAATCACAGCCAGAGGCGCCACCTGGCCCCTCCCTCCTCTGGCTTGGGGCAGAACGGGAGGGAGGGGCACCAGTTTCCGCGTAAGCAGCCCGCAGGGCTCGTCCGGCTGGCCTTTTGGCTTCCAGAGGCTCGACAGAGCAAGGGGGGAAGCAGCAGCGCAGCCAACCTGAGCCCCCAGCAGCTGTTGCTGCGGCTGCGCTGCCCGATGCGGAGCAACGGCAAGGCCTAGCCTAGGAATCCAAGCCGGCGGGGCCTTGCGGCTGATGGCGAGGGCCGGGCGCTTCAGCGCCTGAGGCAGGAGCTCCAAAATGGTGCCTCCTCCCGCTCGGTCGCACGGGGCACAATCCAGCGGGAAGTTCCCCTGCACAAGCCACTCTGAAGCGAGCAGGAGAGCTTCCCGGAGCTGTGTTGTGTTCGTGGTGGGCCAGGTTGGCCCCTAGAATCTGTTGCCTGAGGCCACTGCCCTGTTTGGCCTTAATGGTGGGGACAGGTGGAAATAAGTTTAAGCTCGGGACTGAGCAGCGGTTGTGACACTGGGCTCTCTCCACAGCATGTCAAGCTGCTGTTCTTTCCCCCATCCGTATAACGGCTCTGTTGGGTGGGCCGCTGTCGTTCCCATTTTACAGATTGGCCTCAGAGATTCCGACAGAGGCTGCCTAGTAAATCCCGTGGCAAAAGTGAGACTTCAGCCCCAGGGAATGGCTTTGTTAGTGTGTGTCCTGCGTCGTAGTCGTCGTCCGTCCGTCCTGTCCCCCCAGTTATGGAATACACTCCCACTTGGGGTCTGGAAGGCCCCATTAGTACAGGCCTTTCAAAAAGCCAGTAAAGTCCCGTTTGTTCCCCAGGGGCATTTTACAAGGAGGAGCTTTTTGGACTGCTGCTGACTGGTTTTAATGGCTGGTTGGTTTTGGTTGTATCTCTGTTGCAGCCTTCCCTGGCCTGGGACCCTCCAGATGTGTTGGACCACAACTCCCAGAATCCTCCAGCCACCCTGCCTGGGGGATTCTGGGAGTTGTCGTCCAACACATCTGGAGGGCTGCAGGTTGGGGTAGGTTGCTCTATTGGCTTTTAATAATTTTGGGCTGGAAGTTTTAAATTTGTTTTAAAGCTGGCTTTTCTTCATGTTTTCTTAGGCTGGTTTACTTGTATTCAGTTTTTGTGTGTGTAGAAGTGGCCTCGAGAGTGTTTTACTCATAGAGGGTAAATAAATAAAAGAAATGAGGGTGGGAGAATAGTGTCAGTACTGGGGAAGGGCGGCAGCTCTGGACCGGTGAGCAGATGGGTAAAGGTCAGCTGCTGTTCCTGGATCTCCTCTGGTACCACCGAAGGTTTTGTCCTTCTGGACTTGACCCATCTTCCTCACCCTGAGCAGAGCTGGAAGAGCAGGTTGGCTCCTGGTGTGGTCTTAGGACTCCGCGCCCGCCTGTGGGGCAGTCTTGTGGGTGGCAGGTGTAGGTGGGCGGCTGCCTGTGGTGGGGATCCGCCACTCTCTGCCCTCCTGCTGAGCTGTGGCGCTTCGCACAGGTGCCCGTCACCTCGCACACAGCTCCTGGGGGAAAGCCAGGAGGCCCGGGTGGAAGGCCGCCTCCAGAAGGGGACGGGTGGCCACGATTGCCTTGCCTCCACCTTGGGCTTCGGGTGGGGGGGGGGAGTGATGCCCTGCCTTCTCTTTCCCCGCACTTCCACAGGATTCACAAATCCGGCGCATCTTTGGCACCATGATCAACCAGAAGTTGCAGAATTTTGAGGAGGGGGTGAAACCGGTCGGCAACATCATCACGGAGGCAACCGTGGAGCTCTACAACGGTGTGGTCCAGAGGTTCTTGCCCACCCCCGCCAAGATCCACTACCTCTTCAACCTGCGTGACATTTCCAAGGTAGAAGGCCGGCTCTGCGTGGACAAGCAGGCAGGCAGGGGCTTTCCCAGCCCCCTGGGAGACTCTGCCCTCCCAGCTGGGAAGGCCCCGGCAAGGGGCGGGCAGTGTGCGGAAGGGCACACAGGGGATGTTGCTGCTCTTGGGACTCGAGCCCTCACTCAGCTCTCCCCCTTACCTCTGAAGCAGGAGGGGAGGCAGCAGGTGCTGCTTGATAGATGCCGCTCCGTGTACAAGCGGGGTGGGGTGGGGTGGCGCAAACCACACACAAGTTCCAGGCTCATTCTGCCTCCGGCAAGGAAGCGAGTCCTTGTAAGTTCTCCAGCGAAGAGACTTAGGGAGGCTTTCCTTTCCCTGCCCACCTGCCTCATCCTTCCCCTCGGTGTCTTCCTGACATCTTCATCTTTCGTTTTGCCTAATGCTGTGGCTTTCTCAGAATCAAACAGTGTTTTCCTCCCCTGCCTCACACCCCCTTTTGTCTTCCATTCGTACGCCTTACGTAACTGTTGTGGGGTTGCGCCCCGCTGAAGCCTCAGAAAAATGAGGGGGGGTGTTTCTAAGGGGGCTGGATACCTCAGCTCTCCATGGATGCCTTGATTCTGAAGTGTGTGCTAATCCAGGACATGGTACATAGAGTGCGCACACGCGTGTCCAGCCCCAGCCCCAGAATTCTGAAGCCTGTGGTTGTTGAACTGAGCCTGCCCCACCCGGTTCCCCCTCCAGATGTGTTGGACCACAACTCCCAGCATCTGTAGTCCAACACATCTGGGGGGGGCACCCCATGTTGGGGAAAGCTGACTGAGCCTGACAGCCAGGAGGGCGAGGGTTAATGCTTCTCTGTGCTCCTCCCTGCCAGCCCAGGGGCTGGGAGCATTAGGATTCCAGGCGAGCGCATCTCCTTCCTGCCAGTGTGGCAAAGCTCACATCAAATGGGCCCCGGCAACTTTTGCAGAGAGTTTGAAGACATCAAACGCCGCTCCCGCTCAGCGTTTGTCCCTGGCCCGAGCCCCAAAGCTCTGCTTGCACACATCAAATGCCAGCAGGTTGCGCGCACAAGCCAGACTGGTTCTGCCGCCAGCTCTGGAGTTCCTGCACAGTGGCAGCCGCATCCCTTCCCCTTAGTTAGGGGTGTTGTGGGAGGTGAAGGGCAATTTGGGGGCTTTCCTCCTGGGCGGCGTCACCTTGATGAACCTCTGACAGTTCCTCCAGGACTGACTCAAGAGGGCCCTTTCCTGCATAGGGGCTGTGCTGGCTATTGCTTGGCCTCTGATTGAGGGCTTGGAGGGTGGTCTTCCCCTGCCAGGGTCCCAAAATGGGAGGTGGACATGGGGTTACTTCTATTGAGAAGCTGCCCACACCCCCGCCTGAGCAGTTACTTACAAAAGTGGCCTCAGGATCGGAAAACCCTGCTACAGTCAACAGTCTGAACCAGGGGTGGGCAGCATGCAGTCCCCGGGCTGTATGTGCCCCCTCCCGCCCCCAAATGGGGACGAGGAGGGTGGGGGGAATCAGTGGGCACTGACTAAGGCCAAATTTAGCTTGAAAACAACGGCTGTGCTGGCTGGGAAAGATGGAAGTTGCAGCCCAGCGGATCTGGAAGGCACCAGGTTGGGGAAAGCTGGTCAAAGAGGTGGGCTCCACTTCAGTTCTGTGCCCCTCCCCTTGCTTGCTCAGGTGTTTCAGGGCATGCTGCGGGCCCACAAGGACTTCCACGACACCAAGCCCAGCCTGACGCGCCTGTGGATTCACGAGTGCTTCAGGTAGGGCCACCCTGGTTGCCTCTTCCTGCCATTTCCCATGGACAACCCCTGGGGTGTTGTGGGGGTGGGGGTAGCCTGCTTCTGGAACAGAAGCTCACACGAAGGCCCTCGGCCGTCTTGTTCAATGCTGCGTCCCTTGCCTGCCCCACACCCCTGCCACTCATGGCGGTTTCTGACGCCATGGGTGCCGTGAGCACACGCATGGTATCGTGAGCCATCAGAAATGGGCTCCCAGCAGCCACTGAAAGCAGCAAGGCAAAGTCGCCAGGCAGTTGTGGGGTGGGAGGAGAGGCGGCGCTTCAGAGGGTCAGCCGGAGCAGTTTGGCCGTGGGCCAGGGTGGCCGTGGGCTTTGGGCCGCCTGCAGGAAAGGGGGGCCGTGGGAGGGTGACTCCTGCTTCTGTCAAGGGCTGCCTCTCTTTGTTCTGGGCCTCATGGAATGTGCCTGCTCCCTGTGGGGCTGGGCCCACACCGAGGCCTCTGAAAGTGTGGGGGGCCTGTAAGCCCCGGAGCACAAGGATTCTTTCCCCTCCTCTTCAGGGTCTTCTCTGACCGCCTGGTGGATGGTGCAGACATGGAGACCTTTGTTGCCCTCTTGAGTGAGAAGCTGGGCACATTCTTCGACCTGACCTTCCACAACCTCTGCCCCAACAAGCGCTCACCCATCTTTGGTATGTACTGACGGTGCTCTGGCACTGGAGCGCTGAGGCCGGGGGAGGAGAAGAAGGGCTGGTGGTCTGAGGGCAGTTCCTTGAATGGGCGGCCCATTAAAGAACACGATGCCCTGCATTCCCTTTGGGGCCATGAGATCCAGTCTCTCTCTCTCTCTCTCTCTCTCTCTCTCTTTCTGCATATCTTAAGGCTGTGACCTGATTAAAGTTGATGGATTGCTTGAGTTTTCGTCAATTAATCAATTATGGGCACAATCCTAGGCATGTTTAGACAGGAAAATGACTGGCTGGGGAATGCTGGGAGTTGTAGGACATTTTTCTGTCTGAACATGCCTAGGATTGAGCCTTAAATCTCCATAGATCTGAATAGGAGAAGGAATACTTCTGAAGAACAAAAAAACACATACGGTACTTCTTTTGTTTTTAAATGATGCACACACGGCGGCCTCTCGTTTGTTTGTCAGATTTGTTCTCTGCCTTTCCACCAAAAGGCACTCAAGGCCTAACCCAACCCCTTCTCTTTCACACGGGAGATCATGCCTCTTCTAAGCAGGCAGTTTGTATATATTTTTTTTATTTTATTTTTATTTATTATATTTATACCCCACCTTTTTTCCTGCAAGGAACGCAAGGCGGCTTACATAATCCTCAGGAGATCCGGGTTCAAGTCCCCACTCAGCCAAGTCCTCTCCATTTTATCCTCACAACAACCCTGTGAGGTAGGTTAGGCTGAGAGTCAGTGACTGGCCCAAAGTCACCCAGTGAGTTTCATGGCTGAGTGGGGACTTGAACCCGGATCTCCTGAGTCCCAGTCCAACACTCTCACCACTACGCCACACTGGCGTTACAGTTTTTACAAGTACTTGTATTTGAAAGTAATTTTTAACATTGGAAAAAAAATCTGCTGCCTGTTTAATGGGAGCCCACTGTTCAGTTGCTCAGAACCTTTTCAGCTGATTGATCTAGCTGATGAATTGATCTAGCTGAGGAATTGCAGTCCTAACATGTACATTTCCATGTGTGTTTTAGTCCTGGGTGGGAAAAGAATGGAGGCCGGGTTGAAAGGGCAGTGAGATGAAGATGGTTGCAGCTAGAAGGGGTGGGAGCGGTGGCATGTTCTTGGCTATGCAGGGTTTCTGTGTCTGCAGGGGTTGTGTGTGTAAGAGGTTTAAGGGTCAAGCATTGGGAGGCTGGAAGTTGGGCCTCAAAGGGGACATTGGCCAGACTAACGGTATTTGCCCCGGCTGGAACTGTGCAACGCTTCTCTCCAGGGGACTTCATGCGCAACGTGTACGAGGACCTGACGGACATGGGCGTTCTGAAGGCAGAGATGGAGCGCGCGCTGGGCGACTACAATCGGTCGCCGGGGGTGGTGCCGATGAGGCTGGTGCTCTTCCGAGATGCCATTGAGCACAGTGAGTGAGAGGGCCAGGCTGGAGCACTTGGCGGGATCTGCCCTTGCCCTGCAGACCTGGGTGGATTCCCAGTGGCTGGTGGGTGTAGAGTCCATCTGGCTGGTTCCCTGGGCTTGTCCTGGAACGTGGCACGGAGCGGGTTTATGTCTGGCTGGGGGTGTGTGTGTGTGCTTCTGAGTGGAGGGCTCCGAGCACCACCAGTCAAAAGCCCTTGGGCAGCTCTCCCGGCTCTGCCTGCTTAATGGCTGCTCTGCGGTAACAGTTCAGAAGAGGCAGTGGGGAAGCACAGGGGGGCCACCAGTGGCAGACGACGAGGCCTGGGCCCTCCGTGAAATTCTGTGAGTGAGGCAGGCCGATGGCGCAGCCAAAGCCTCGTCTGGGAGTGTCCCGCCAGAGCACCCTCCTGCCGCCTTGCCACTGTCGTGACTGCCCGGCGCCCTGTTTTCCTGCAGTAACCCGAATCGTCCGGGTGATCAGCCAGCCACGAGGGAACATGTTGCTGGTGGGCATCGGGGGCAGCGGGCGGCAGAGCCTGGCACGCCTGGCCTCGTCCATCTGCGAGTACTACACCTTCCAGATCGAGGTCTCCAGGCAGTACCGCAAGCAGGAGTTCCGGGAAGGTGAGGCTGTGCCGCCATCCCTTTGGGCCCCAAGAGTCCCCGCCGCACGCCCCGGCCCGGGCAGCCTCGTGGGCGTGGCCTCTCCTTTCACTGGCGCTTCTCGCCCGCAGACATCAAGAGGCTTTACCGCCAGACAGGGGTGGACCAGAAGCCCACCACCTTCCTCTTCGTGGACACCCAGATTGCAGACGCGTGCTTCCTCGAGGACATCAACAACATCCTCAGCTCCGGGGAGGTGCCCAACCTCTACAAGACAGATGAGTTTGAGGAGGTGGGTGCCCTTTGGGTCTCCGGAAAGACAAAGGCCAAGGCGGTGGGGTGGGGAACTGGGGGCGGGCAGGGCAAGGCAAGGCGAGGCTTCTGCAGTCACCGCCCCCCCCCGTCCATGCTGTTACCCATCCTGTTCTGGTGGACAGTATGAAGGACTGGTTAGGTCTCCTTCGGACCATTCCTCGATCCAAGAGATCACACACAGCCCCCGGGTTCTGTCCTGCCTCCGTCAGGGCATGATTTTTACCAGGAGAGGTGCTGGGGTTTAAACCTGCTTGGGAGCCACACGTTCAGGCCTAGAAGCTGTGCCCCTCTCCCCCACAGCCCCAGATGTGTGGGGTAAGACATTCTACACCCATCGGAAGACCACTAGCCCTGCTGCTGTTCCACTAGCCTCTTCCAGGCAAAGACGTGAAGTCATGAGGAGTGTGACTCTGACCACGTGCAGAGTTCTTTAACCTCACCATTCTTTAACCTCTTACACGCACACACCCTTTCAGACACAGAAACCCTGCATGGCCAAGAACATTCTACAGCTCCCACCCCTTCTAGCTGTTACCATCTTCATCATCTTCATCTTCATATCATCTTCATCATCACACTGAGAGCCAGTGTGGCGTAGTGGTTAGAGTGTTGGACTGGGACTCAGGAGATCTGGGTTCTAGTCCCCGCTCAGCCATGAAACTCACTGGGTGACTTTGCGCCAGTCACTGACTCTCAGCCTAACTTACCTCACAGGGTTGTTGTGAGGATAAAATGGAGAGGAGGAGGAGGAAGATTATGTAAGCCGCCTTGGGTTCCTTGCAGGAAAAAAGGCAGGGAATAAATATAATAAATAAATAAATCTTCTCACTGCCCTTTCAACCCAGTCTCCAGTCCTTTCCCACCCAGGACTAAACACACACACACACACACACACACACACACACACACACAGCAGGCGTCCCCCCCCCCATGCTTCTGAGAGGAAGGGGTCAAGCTTCCAGGCAAGTCTGAGTCCTCCCCACCCCAGTGTTTATCTGTGTAGAAATTCAATATGGCCTGATTCAGAGCTTGGGACTCTCCCCAGTGGGGCTTGTGGTGACGTTTAAGTCCCAGTCGCCCCCACCTTGCTCTGCTTGCAGCCCACAGAAGGTTTCAGGCGCGTGTGGACCCCTCTGTGGGAGCTGGCGAGCAGTTCCCCGATGTGGGGTCCTTGCTTCATTGTGCCCAGTGATACTCCAAGGGTCGCGGTTCCTATAAGCAGCGTGAGAAAACCTTTTCCGGCCCCGTTTCCCGGGTCCTCTTTTTCTGCCCAGATCCAAAACAACATCATTGATGCGGCCCGTGCTGAGGGCATCCAAGAGAGCCAGGACAGCCTCTTTGCCTACCTCATCGAAAGGGTGCGGAACAACCTGCACGTGGTGCTGTGCCTGAGCCCCGTGGGGGATCCGTTCAGGTGAGGGCGGCGGCTGGCTTGGAGCGGCTGTCTAGACAGGCAAGGCTGCTGCTGCTGCTGCTGCTGCTTGGAGCAGGAGTGACCCCTGGTGGACAGGAGTGGCTAAAGGCAGACCAGCCTCCACGGGCTGGCACAAAAAGGGACGGGACGGGATGGGCAGCGGGAGGAACAGGGCAATGGGAGGAGCGAAGCGCAGGTCACCGGGGTGTGCGTGTGTGAAGGGCAGAGTGGGGCAAGGAAATGTAGGGGGGCTGGGGAGACGTTGGGTGCCCGGCGCCCCAAGGGCCCTCTCTCTCCTCTGCCGCAGGAATTGGATCCGCCAGTACCCTGCCCTGGTGAACTGCACCACCATCGACTGGTTCTCCGAGTGGCCCAAGGAAGCGCTGCTGGAGGTGGCGGAGAAGTACCTGGAGGGCGTGGACCTGGGAAGCGTGGAGCGGGGAAGCCTAGACACGGTGAGGGTCGGCAGCCTGTCCCAGAAGGGGCTCCGCTGACGGGGTGGCGAGGGTGGAAGCGGGCAGCCTGATCGTCGTCCTCCTCCTCCTCCTCTTCCTCCTGCCTAGATCCACAAGCGAGTGGCTAGAATCTTTGTGACCATGCACTGGTCCGTGGCCCGGTATTCGCAGAAGATGCTGCTGGAGCTCCGGCGCCACAACTACGTCACCCCCACCAACTACCTGGAGCTCGTCACCGGCTACAAGAAGTAAGGGGTCCTTTTGGTCTCTCCAGGGAGCGGCCAGGTGGGGTGGTAGGGCGCCTCCCGCAGGGGGTGAAGGCTGGCGGGGGCTCGGCGGACCTGGGGTGCGGGAGGGTCGGGGTGGAGCACGGCACCGGTGAGCTGCCGCCTGAGCTGCCCACGGATGCGGGGCGGCCGGGTCACGGGGCGGTCGCGGAGGGACACGCCTTCTCCTGCCACCCTCCTTGCAGGCTCCTGGCCGAGAAGAGGAAGGAGCTCTCGGACCAGGCCAACAAGCTCCGCAACGGACTCTTCAAAATCGATGAGACCCGGGCGAAAGTGGAGGTGATGACGCTGGAGCTGGAGGAGGCCAGGAAGAAGGTGGCGGAGTTCCAGAAGCAGTGCGAGGAGTACCTGGTCATCATCGTCCAGCAGAAGCGAGAGGCTGACGAGCAGCAGAAGGTGAGGGGCTGCGGCTGGGCGCCCCGTCCGTGGCGGAGCCGGCACCTCCCCTCCCCTGGCGCTGAGCCCCCACCGCCCCTTCCTCTCCCCACAGACCGTGACTGCGAACAGCGAGAAGATCGCCATTGAGGAGGTCAAGTGCAAGACCTTGGCCGACAATGCCCAGAAGGACCTGGAGGAGGCCCTGCCGGCCTTGGAGGAGGCCATGAAGGTGGGCCGGGCGGAGGCCCGCCGAAGCGGCCCCCTGGGGTGTGGTCCGCTGGTTAGGCAGCGGGTCGACGGTGTGCGGGTTCTCGAGTGAGCTCTGCAGCGTCTGTTCATGCAGAGCAACAGTTTGAGGGGAGGCCGGTTGTTTGATCTGCAGAGAGCCTTTCTTCCGGTGTGTACAAGGACCTGATATTAACAGCAGCTTTAAAACCATCTCTAGGCAAGTCAGTGTATCCATTCAACCAGTGAGAAGGGATAAAACTCTTGTCTTTGGCTGTCTAGAGAGGCCTTCCTGTTGGGACCACATGCCATCCCGTGCCCTCTGCTCTGCTCCGACAGCTCCGCCTGCCACCCTTCTGACCAAGCCCCAGGACACTGGGATTTACTAGCTGTGTTGTGATGGCGGGGGGGGGGGGGGAGTTATGATGTCCTGTGTCTCCCCCGCAGGGTTAAAGAGCTCCACTCCCCATCTCCATGCTTTGGTTCCCTGTGGAACTCCCCGCTTGGGGCAGCCGCTCCTGATCCGCCCTGAGGTCTTCCTCTCCACAGGCTCTGGAATCGCTCAACAAGAAGGACCTGACCGAGATCAAGTCTTACGGACGGCCGCCCACCCTGGTGGAGACTGTCATGCAGGCGGTCATGATCCTGCGAGGCAACGAGCCCACCTGGGCAGAAGCCAAGAAGCAGCTGGGTAAGCGGTGCGGCGGAGCCCCAGTGGAGGGCCAGATGAGGCGAGATGTTAAATGTGCACGGGCATTTAAGGCCTCTTGCTTTTGCTTTAAAAGCAACCGCTCCTGAGGGGCCACGGTCAGGCTCTGGATCGTGGCGTGTGGGCACCAGGGGAGACGGTCCTCCTTTCCACTTTTGCCACAGTCCCGTCCCCGCCGCCGCCGCCGCCACCGGCTACCACTTTCTGGGGAGTAACAGCAGCGGAGGGTGCTTCCCTTCCGGCCCCGTATCTGGCCGGCCCCTGTGGGGAGGAGACAGGCCAGCAGGATAGCGGACTGGACAGGCCTTGGGCCTGGCCCCGCAGGGCTCCCCTTCTCTGACCCCCAGTCTGGCTTCTCCAGGCGAGCCCAACTTCATCAAGCAGCTGGTCTACTTTGACAAGGACAACATCTCCGACAAGGTCCTCAAAAAGATCAGTGCCTACTGCTCACAGCCGGACTTCCAACCAGACATCATCGGGAGGGTCTCGGTGGCCGCCAAGTCCCTGTGCATGTGGGTGCGAGCCATGGAGGTAAGCCCGGGGCCCCGGGGCCAGCGGGGCGGGGGAGAAAGATCTCCAGACGTTTTGGACTTCAACGCCCAGGTGCCCCTGCCAGCCTGGCCAATGGCCAGGGATGATGGCAGTTGAAGGCCAACGCCTCCGGAGATCTACTTCCTGCCCACCCCTGCTGTAGAGTGCGGCACAGGCCGGGAATCGGGCTTCTGGGGTGATGGGGGAGGCCGGGAACGTGCTACCTGAGCAGCTTTCGCCCCATCGCTTGCCTCCCCCCCCCCCCAGATGTACGGCCGCATTTACCGTGTGGTGGAGCCCAAGCGTGCTCGGATGAATGCTGCCCTGGCCCAGCTGGCGGAGAAGCAGGCCGCCCAGGCCGAGGCCCAGGAGAGGCTCCGAGAGGTCAGTCTGCTTTGGGGGGCGATCCAGGAGCGTGGACCGGCCGCAGGCATCGCAGGGCCTCCCTGGGGCCCCTTCCGAGCCTGGAGAGCGCTCTCCCTGTGGCAGCCCTGGAGCGCCCCGTCCATGCGTGCCGAGCCCGTGCGGAGCATCCTCCTGCGGAGGGGAAGTCTGCTGAGCGATCCTGCTCTTACGGGCTCTTCCCCACCCCTGCTCAGGTTGCGGAGAAACTGGAGATGCTCAAGAAGGAATACGAGGAGAAGCTGGCCCAGAAGGAGGAGTTGCGCAAGAAATCGGAGGAGATGGAGATCAAGCTGGACCGGGCTGACAAGCTGGTGTCGGGTTTGGCTGGAGAGAAAATCCGATGGGAGGAAACGGTCAAGGTAGGACCTGGTCCTCGGCTCCATGCCTGCCTCCCCCCGCCTCCCCCCCCCAGGGCAAAGTCCACCGTGCTGAACAAAGCGAGGTGTGGGACATTCAGGCGAGCACAGCCCCTCCCCAGAGTCCTCCCTTGGAATGCCGTGTCTCGTTCCGGGTGGCACGTTTCTACGATCCGGCAAGGATGACCGGAGGCCTGCGACGCGTGAGCGCGTGGGAAGACCGAAGGACACCCAGATAAAAGGAGCAGTGGGGAGACGCGATGGCAGCCTTCAGATACCCCAGAGGGCTTCACCACGGAGGGTGCCTTGGCATCCCTATAGAAGGGGGACGGTTTCCGCTGAGACAGAGCACAAGCCTTGTTCCTGCTTCCCTGTAGGGCCTCGAGGAAGATCTGGGTTACCTAGTGGGGGACTGCCTTCTGGCCGCAGCTTTTCTGTCCTACATGGGACCCTTTCTGTCAAATTACCGGGATGAGATCCTCTCCCACATCTGGATCAAACAGGTGAGCGTGGTGCGCCTTTCCGGAGAGGGCAGGGCCCCCCTTCCTGGTTAGTACCTGCACTGGCATCCCCAGGTCTGCCTTTGGGGCAGGGGCACTGGGCCTCCGTTGAGGGTTGGTTTCAGCCAGGGGTGAAGATGCTCAAGACGGAATAGCTGCTCAATAAGCATCGAGACGGTGCTTAAGAGGAGCCTGCAGGGCTCACTGATGTTAGTCTGAGAGGCACGACATGCCTGTCTGGAGCCAGGAAGCCGTGTGAGTCCCCGCCACAAGAATCCCGTGCAAGACTCGGCCGAGGCAAACCACCCTCACTGCCCTCAGCTCAGGAAGCCATTGGGAGGGGGGAGGCAGGGCAAGGTGGGGCTGCCTGACTCCCCAGCTGCCGCTCCCCACCTGCAGGTCCGAGAGCTCCACGTGCCCTGCTCCCCGCGCTTTACGTGCGACAGCTTCCTCTCCAACCCGACGGTCGTGCGCACCTGGAACATCCAGGGGCTGCCGTCGGATAACTTCTCCACGGAGAACGGGATCATCGTCACGCGAGGCAACCGGTGAGCTGGCGCCAGCCCCTTAAGGGCCTTTCCAGTCACACCCCCTCCCAGATCAGGCCTGCAGCCTGGGGCCCCCCGTCATCCCTGTGGGTTCTGTCCTGGCCCCTTCTTTGGAGCATGGGGGGGACACTGGGGGATCCCACTAGGACCCCCACGTGCAAGCTTCTGCCTTCCTTTTCCTGGTGGTCTTCACTAGGTGGCCTCTGATGATTGACCCTCAGTGCCAGGCAGCAAAATGGATCAAGAACATGGAAATAAAGAGAGTAAGGAGCAGCACCGTGTACCTCAGGGCGTTCTGTGGGGATCGCTTGCCTCTCTGGGTTTGAGCTCCCCCCCCCATCTCCTTGGCCCCCTCTCCTTGTTCGTGGCTGCTTCGTCCCCCCCTGCCCCCCCCCATGGTCCTCGTGGCTTCCCGATGCTGCCTGACGCAGGTGTCCTCTTCGTCTTCCGACAGGGCCTAAAGATAATCGACTTGCAAATGCCCGATTACATGCGCATCCTGGAGTCGGCCATCCAGTTTGGCTCCCCTGTGCTGCTGCACAACGTGCAGGAGGAGCTGGACCCGACCTTGGCCCCCATCCTCAACAAGTCCGTCACCAAAGTGGGTGAGCGCCTGGGCTGCCGCCTGCGACTTGGGAAGTCGGGGCTTCTATTCCGTGCTTAGTACAGGTGTGGGATTTCGGGGTGTGGGAGGGAGCTGTCAGCTTGGCGGGAGGGGGCGAGGGCCCAGCTGAAGGGGGCCCTGCCCCCGCCAGGCTCGTGACTCGGTTTCCTGCGTGTGGCAGGTGGGCGCTTGCTGATCAGGCTGGGGGACAAGGAGGTGGAATACCACCCCGAATTCCGCTTCTACCTCACCACCAAGCTGCCTAACCCTCACTACACGCCAGAGACCTCCTCCCAGACCACCATCGTCAACTTTGCGGTCAAAGAGCAGGTAGGCGCTCAGACCAGGCTCCTCTCGGCCAGGGCTATTTCTGGCCCCTGGGCTTTGGGGGGGGGGGGGAGATGGACTGCCTGGAGGTGAGGAGATTTCCCACCAGATAATTCTTCGGGGAGCGGGGGAGGGAGCAAGAGTGACCGGGGGATGGGGGGGGGAGAGAGTCGTCTTCGCTGGACCGTGGGGGGAGGTGTCCATCCTCCGTGTCCTGGGTCCTCTTCAGGGACTGGAGGCCCAACTCCTGGGCATCGTGGTGCGGCGGGAGAGGCCCGAGCTTGAAGAGCAGAAGGACCATCTGGTGCTCAACATTGCAGCCGGCAAAAGGAGGCTCAAGGAGCTGGAGGATGAGATCCTGAGGTGAGGGAGTGTGTGTGTGTGCATGCGCGTGTGTGCGTGCGCGCGTGCGCGCGCACCGGTGCTGTGGGGGAGGGGGGTGACCTTCCGTTCCTTGGGTTGTGGTGAGCATTCATCACTCGTGTAAAGCAAGTTGCACTCTGTGCATGAACAGCAGCGCTGTGTAAGTGATGTCCAAGGGGAGCAGCTGTTGAAAAGGCAGCAGAACCAATGGAAGAGAGGTGGTGGGCAAGAGGCTTGGCTGGGCAGGCCTGCCAGCAGGCCTGTGTCCCTATAGGCAGCATCATGATGCCCTTTGTGGCCAAGAGAAGGCTTGGCCGTGTTCTAGGCCGCTTGCACCTCCGGGACACCCTGGCTTGGCTTTGCGAGCCTGCCGTCACCCTTTCCTTCTTGACCTGGGGCCCATCGGGCAAAGGTCCTTCAGAGCCAGGCCCACCTCCTCCATTCAGTGGCCGTGGCGACTGACAAGAGGGGCGGCTCCTTGCCTTTTGCCCCTTGACGAAGCTGCAGCTTTGCCCATGGGGCTGCCGCCACCCCCGGTCTGCTCCCCATGTCCGGTGACATTTCAAGGCCGCTTGGGAACAGGCACCCACACCCGGTCCTGCCCACTTCTCTGCTTAGCCGCCCGGTCTCCTGCCCTCAGGTTACTGAACGAAGCCACGGGCTCCCTTCTGGACGATGTGCAGCTTGTGAACACGCTGCAGACCTCAAAGGTCACAGCCACCGAGGTCACGGAGCAACTGGAGACCAGCGAGACGACAGAGATCAAAATCGACACCGCCCGGGAGGTAAGCAGGGAGGCGCCTTGGCTTTGCCCTGTGCGGCGCGCCCGCTTGCCACCTGACACAGGAGGCGTGGGGGGGGGGGACTGAGGCTCCTGGGGAAGATCAGGGAGCAATTTGGGGGTGCAGATACTGCGCCCGGTCCCCTCCTGGGTTTGCGTACGGACACTAGGGGCTAGTAACTTGCTCTTTAAAAGAATAGAAGCTGAAGTTCCGATCTTGCACGAAAAGCAGCTGTTCTGCAGCAGGGTGACCTTTCACCGGCCTCGCCCAACCTGTTGCCCTCTAGGTGTGCTCGACTACGACTCCCACAGTTCTCAGCCAGCATGGCATTGGCCATGTTAGGGCTCAGGATGATGGGGACTGGTAGCCCAACATAACTGGAGGGCAACGGGTTGCGGAAGGCTGCCTCTCGCCACGGCCGGCGGCTGCCGCCCTGGCCTCCTCCTGGTGGGCGCCTGGCGCCAGCCCTCTGGCGGCTCACGCACTGACCCGCTGCCCATGCCCCCGGCAGGCCTACCGACCTTGCGCTCAGCGGGCATCCATCCTCTTCTTCGTCCTCAACGACATGGGCAGGATCGACCCCATGTACCAGTTCTCCCTGGATGCCTACATCGACCTGTTCAACCTTAGCATCACCAAGAGCCACCGAAGTGCCAAGCTGGACGAAAGAATCCGCTACCTCAACGAGTACCACACGTACGCCGTCTACAGGTAACCTGTCCCATACCGCCACTGCCATACATTCAGGTGGGACCGGGATCATCTCTCCTTTCCCGCTGCGTCCCACAATGGTTGGGTCCCCTTCGTGGGACGAAAGGCCGTGTGATTGGGAGGCAGCAGAGAACTCGTGATTTCCAGGCTCGACTTCATCGCCCGCTCTAAAAATGACCGGAGGACAGGCCGCCTTCCGCCCCACACAGGCGCTGGAAGACCAGCTCTCGCGCACTGCGTGGCCAAGAAGGCAGGCGGGGAGTTCTCTCCGCGTCTCAGCCCCTACTCCCGTTTGCTCTCCGGCTTTGCCAGGTACACCTGCCGGGGTCTCTTCGAACGGCACAAGCTGCTCTTCAGCTTCCAGATGTGTGCCAAGATCCTGGAAGTGTCCGGCAACCTCAAGATGGACGAGTACAACTTCTTCCTGCGCGGGGGAGTGGTAAGCGCCAGGCGGGGGCGTGAGGAAGCTCCGGGCTGGGCAGCGGGAGATTTTGCGGTCGTCGCATTGCTAGGCCAAGAACGCAGGAACCCAGGAAGCTGCCTTATGCTGAGCCCACCTCGCTCCGGCTTGACTCCCCCAGCCCAGATTTGTCCACGCTGGTTGGCTCTGCAGGGCTCCAGGCGGGGATGGGCTTTTCCTCGCCCTACCTGGAGATGCTGCCGGGGACTGAACCTGGCACCTCCTGCGTGCAAAAAGGGGCTCTGCCGCCAGCCTGTGGCCCTCCCCGTGGAAACGCCGGGCTCTGGCAGTGTGGGGAATAGCCTGCCCCCTCCCGACTCCAGCTTCCGTTACAAGAGAACCTCTTCTGGGGCCGGGAGGGTGGGCACGCTGCTTGGGGTGCGAGGGTGCCTCTTCTTTGGAGATGTGTCTGTTTTTAGGCCTGACACAAGTCCAGAGGGAAAAGCCTGTGTGGGCCGCCTCAGCCTCCGCCTGCCCCCTCCGACTCTGCCTTCCTTGGCCCACCAATCCTTCGGGGCGGGTGGGGTGGGGTTGTGCCTTTGCTCTCTGCTGGTTGCAGCCCCCAGGATAATCTGTCCGGCTGTGTGCGTGGGCAGGGGCTTCCGCATGGAGGATCTCATCCCCCTGGAGACCGCTGTGCCAGTCCCTCGGCCTTTGAAATCTTCCCAGGCCTCGCAACATATCTGTGGTTTGGGCACGCAAGGGCAGCAGGTGGCTTGACCTCTGGCGGGCCTTCCTCCTGCGAGCGGAGCAGGCCGGCCGGCCGGGAGCCTTTCCCAGGGCTCTGCTGCTGTAATTTGAGAAGGCCTTGAAGCCTGGCCGCCCCGGCCCCCGGCCCCCTCCCGGGGCAGGCCGCGGCTTGGCAGGAAGGCTGTGGAGGGAAGAGAAGCCGCCTCCGCCCAAGGGGAGCTCCACAGTGGGCGAAGTGGGAAGCGGCTGAGGGCTTCCCCCTCCCCGGCTATTGTTCTCTCCCACTTTGGGGGCTGGCCCAGGCCGCTGCCTAGATACAGCTGGCAGTCAGTGTCCTTGGCTGACATTCCGGGGGTGACGGGGCTGCCCCTGGCCGGAGCAGCTGCCGGTGCCATCCCCGCCCAAGGGGCCTCTGTGTGGCAGCCGGATTCAGCCTGCAGTGTTCCTCCTCGCTCCATGGCCTGCACCCGTCTTCTTCCTGTGAGGATGCTCTCCCCCAGTGGGACGCGTTCCCTCCCTAGGGACAGAGGAGGGCAGAATCTGACCGGAGCCCGCCCTGGCCAGGAGGTCGGGCGCATCCCAGGCATTCTTCCCTGGAGAGGAAGGCAAGGATGGGCCGCACAGAGAAACGGCACAGCAGTCCTGCTGCCATGCCGCAGGCCCCGCCCACCTTGGGCTCTGGCTCCGCCCCCGGACAGACGTTTCCTGTGGGTCAGCAGCTTGTCAGAAGAAGCCCCGTGTCTTTTTTTTTTTTTGTTGCCATCCCTGCCTTTCGCCGTGGGCAGGTTCTCTGCTTTGCTGGTGCCTGGAGCAGAGGGCGAAATGCCCTACGACTCAGCTTTCCCCAACCGGGTGCTCCCTGGATGTGTTGGACTACAATCCCCATCTCTGCCAGCCAGGGGCCATGCTGGCTGGGGCTGATGGGAGGCGCAGTCCGATGCCCGGCTGGGGACGGCTGCCCTGCTTGATGCCGTGGGGGCTCCTTCCTCCCGCTTTGCCCCCGCCTGCAGGTGCTGGACAGGGAAGGGCAGATGGACAACCCCTGCACCAGCTGGCTGGCCGACAGTCTACTGGGACAACGTCACGGAGCTGGACAAGCTCACCAACTTCCACGGAATCATGAACTCCTTTGAGCAGTACCCCCGGGACTGGAACCTGTGGTACACCAGCTCCAAGCCCGAGAAGGCCATGCTGCCAGGTCAGGGCGCCCTGCAGGCTGGGCTGCTCTGGGAACCCGGGCTGCCCTTGCTTTCCCTTCCTGCCCCGGGTGCATGGCCGCTGCGACGGGATTATGAGTCCTGGGGCACAATTTGGCCGGCATCCATTCCGCTCGTGTCTGACCCCGGTCCTCTAGAGCAGGGGTGGGCAGGAAGTGGTTCTCCAGAGGTTTTGCCCTTCGTCTCTCAGCATTCCTGGACCATTGGGCGTGCTGGCAGGGGCTTCTGGGAGTTGAAGTCCCAGACACCTGGATGTCTACCTGCTGCCCACCCCTGCTCTGGAACACCCAAACCTCTGGGAAGGGGATCACGTAGGGACACACACACCCCCAGGGCAGGTTGATGCCCCTTTGCTCTTCGCAAAGTGAATACAGGGGAGTGTTTGGGGGTCCCTGGAGCGCCGCGGGCCAGGCCGGCCTTCTCTACGAGGAGCAAACCCGTTCACGCGGGGCAAGGCGGCGCCTCCGTTTCAGACGGCCTCTTCCCGCACACTGTCGCCCCCCTGCAGGCGAGTGGGAGAACTCCTGCAACCAGATGCAGCGGATGCTGGTCGTCCGGTCCCTGCGGCCAGACCGCGTGTCCTTCTGCGTGACGGGCTTCATCGTCTCTAACCTGGGCTCCCAGTTCATCGAGCCGCCCGTGCTGAACATGAAGTCGGTGAGTCGGATGGCGGGCCCCTCCACGTCCCGCTGCGCACGGCAGTCTCTGCGGCTGGGCGGAGGCGGCAGCAATTCAAGTGACGATTGCTCAGCAGTCAGCATTCACTGGCTATGGCTGGTTGACCCCCCCCCCCCAGACGCGTCCTGCCACGGCCAAGGGGAGCGGAGGCCCGCTCGCCCTCCTCGACGTAGAATGGGGGGAAGTGCCCTGATTTTCTTTTCGCCTCCCCATTAATCTCTCCCTCTCGACGCAGGTGGTGGACGACTCCACGACAAAGACCCCGCTGATCTTCGTTCTGTCTCCCGGTGTCGACCCCACCTCCTCCCTGCTTCAGCTGGCAGAGCAGTCGGGCATGGCCCAGCGCTTCCACGCCCTCTCGCTGGGGCAAGGCCAGGCGCCCATCGCCACCCGCATGATTAAGGACGGGGTCTGTCAGGGTGAGTGCCGGAGGGGTGGGGCTCTTGGGACGGGAGGGGCTGGCTCCTTCCCCACGGCGGGCGGGCGGGCGGGCGGGGATGCCTTGTCCACGCAGTCTCATCAGACTCCCCACCATTCATTCGTTCCGTTTCCGTTTCCATGCCACCCAATAGCCAAAGCGCTTGTGGGTGGTTTACAAAGATTAAAACCATAAAAATACAATATAGTAACGTAATATAAAATCCCTAACGTACAAAAATATTTAAAACACTTTTAAACAGTCAACAATAAATCCCAGGACCCATTAAAAAGCCTTATCACATGCTGTCAGATGCTTGGAACAAGAGGAAAGTCTTAACCTGGCACCGAAAAGATGACAATGTTGGCACCAGATCACTCCGCAATTGGGGGGCCGCCACTGAGAAGCCCCTCTCCCTTGTTGCCATGATCTCCTGAACCTCCCACAGAGGAGGCACTTGGAGGAGGGCCCCTGATGCTGATTGCTGTGTACGAGTCACTTCGTCCTCCCGCATGCTCCTGCCACGGTCCCTCCTGGAGCTCTCCGCATCCCGGCGCACTTCCTCCAGCCCCCGGACGCTGTGGGCCTCTGCCCTCTAACGCCAGCTCTCCCTCTTGCTTCCCGGCAGGGAACTGGGTCTTCCTGGCCAACTGCCACCTCTCGCTGTCCTGGATGCCCCAGCTGGACAAGCTGGTGGAGCAGCTGCAGATTGAGGAGCCGCACCCGTCCTTCCGCCTGTGGCTCAGCTCCAGCCCCCACCCGGACTTCCCCATCTCCATCTTGCAGGCGGGCATCAAGATGACGACAGAGCCCCCCACGGTGAGAGCAGGGAGCCCGGCGGGGCCCAAAGGGGCGGGAGGAAGGGGGCCAAGCCTGTCCCAGCGCCGATCCCGGCCGTGCTTCCGCCGTTTCCTCAGCCCCTCTGTTCTCTGCGAACCCCCCCGACCAGAGCCAGGGCCGAATCCGGACCCCTGCCAAAGCCACTGGTATTCGGCCGCCTTCTCCTCTCCGACCACATTATAGTTTCCCTCCCACTTCCTTGTGGCTTGAGAAGTTCAGGCAAGGTCAATTTTCTGTGCAAGGCTGACTTGAGTGACCCCTGAAGAAACCTTTTCGTGCACAAAAGTACCGCTTGGGAAGGGGCTGGGCGGGGGATGGGGGAGCAGCCGGCACCGACCGCACTGGAGCTAAGGCGCGGATCCCCGGGGGCCAGCACAGAACCGCCTGGTTCCGGTTCCTCAGCCTGAATCTCTGATGCTCAAGCCAGGGGGAGAGTCCTACCCATCCCAGGGCTGGCCTTCCCCTCTCGGCACCCTCCCGGCTTTTTGGCATGTCTGAGGTCAGCTGTAAGCCCCCCCAACCCCCCCCCTTCTTCCTGTGGCAGGGCTTGAAGGCCAACATGAAGCGTCTCTACCAGCTCATCACGGACCCTCAGTTCAACCGCTGCACGAAGCCGGCCAAGTACAAGAAGCTGCTCTTTGCCCTCTGCTTCTTCCACAGTATCCTGCTGGAGCGCAAGAAGTTCCTGCAGTTGGGCTGGAACATCGTCTACGGCTTCAACGACTCGGACTTTGAGGTGATGTGGTGGAGAGGGTGCAGGAGAAGGAGGCAGCAGGGCAGCTTGAGAAGGCCCAGTGTTCTCCAAGCTTGGGTCCCCAGATGTTTTTGGCCAGCGTAGCTGGCTGGGGCATGCTGGGAGTTGTAGGCCAAAAACATCTGGGGACCCAAGCTTGGAGAACACTGCTTTAGAACATGGTGCACAGGCCTGTGTTACAGATCCATGGCACAATAAAGAAAAAGGTTAGCTGGTATTGGGGTCCGGCAGCAGGTGGTGGTCCTGGAGTCGGCTGCATGCTGAGGAAGAGGACGCAACGCTCGCACAGCCCCGGCCCTCGTGATGCTCCAGCACACGAGGCACACTCTGGAGCTTCCTGGGAGACCTGCCCTCGCAATCGCATCTCCCCCTGAAGGCCTGGTCCCGATCCACCCCTGCCTGTTCTCTCCCCGCCCCCGCAGGTGTCTGAGAACCTCCTTAGCCTGTACCTGGATGAGTACGAGGAGACGCCCTGGGACGCCCTCAAGTACCTGATTGCGGGCGTCAATTACGGAGGCCACGTGACGGACGACTGGGACCGGCGCCTCCTCACCACATACATCAACGACTACTTCTGCGAGCAAAGCGTAGCTGCTCCCTTCTACAAGTTCGTACCGGGGGGGAGGGGGGGCAGCGGGTGCTGGAGGGGGGGGAACATGCCCAGAAAGCAGGAATTCGGGTGTTTCTGTGTGTGGTGGTGAGCAGAGCAGAGTGGGGGTTGCCCGCTGCCTTTGCTCGGGGAGAAGCCTCCTCTTGGCCCTGAGGCAAACTCATTTTGTCCGAGGCAAGGCAAGGCTCTGGACTGCCTTGGTCATTTCTTAGCTGCTTTGCCCTACAGTAAAAGTCCCCCCCCCCTCTCTAGCACTCTTGTAAGCCTCATTTCTCTCCCCTCTGAGGACACCTGCCTCCTCTCTATTTTTCTGCCTCTTTCCCTTTCACCTTTTCCTCAGGGTGAAACCCTCTGGGGCTCTCTAGCCCACTTTCCAGACATTACAAGAAGCAGAGAGCAACATCCTTGCTCACGCCGGCCATAAAAATGCTTTCCTGGCATTTTGCATTGCTTCTGGAAGGCACAGCAGGCTCTGTTCAAGCCCTACAGGCTCAGAGGTTCAGACTTGGAACACGGAGGGTGGCGGTGTGGGGGGGAGTGCAGTGGGGCTGGTGCCGGGGGCGTGGGTTTGCCGACACCCGGTTGCTGGCCGGGAGCGAGCAAGCCTGCCTGTCTCCACAGGCTCTCTGTGCTGGACACCTACTACATCCCCAAGGATGGCAACCTGCCCTCTTATAAGGAGTACATCAGCCTGCTGCCGGGGATGGACCCCCCAGAGGCCTTCGGCCAGCACCCCAATGCTGACGTGGCTTCCCAGATCACCGAGGCCAGGACGCTCTTCGAAACCCTGCTTTCCCTGCAGCCCCAGATCACGCCCTCCGGGGTGGCGGGGCAGAGCCGTGAGGACAAGGTACCCAGCGGGCAGGGGCAGGCGCGGGTGGGGGGTCCTCCTCTGAGCTCCAGGAGCAGCCCGTCAGAGCGGGCCCTTTTGCGCAAAGACCCCAGCCCAGGAGAATGGGAGCCCTTGGGCTGCTAGAAGGCTGAGCAAGCCTCTCTAGGAGGGGGATCCCAGGAAGCCGGCCCGCTCAGGGCCTGCCCCCTGCATTCAGCATGCCCGGCCCCTGCCCCCAGGTGCTGGACCTTTCGGCCGACGTGCGTAGCAAGATCCCAGAGGAGATCGACTACGAGGGCACCTGCAACATGCTCTCCACAGACCCCTCCCCGCTCAACGTGGTCCTGTTGCAGGAGATCCAGCGCTACAACTCCTTGCTGCAGGTCATCAGGTGAGGGGAAGCCAGCCGGGGCACGCTTCGGCTCCACAGTCCTTTGGGATTCCAGCCCCAGCCCAAACGCGCCCGGTTCCCTTGGGCTCAGCTGAAGGGCAGCACAGTGCCAAGGAAATGCATAATGGAGCTTCGGTGGGCCGAAGCGGGCAAAGCCGTTCCCACGCCCGCTTTAGAACGGATCCCAGAGAGCACGGCAGTCACTTCCTCAAAGCAGTCATCTTGGGGCCCAACCCCCTGTCTGGAAAGCCAGTGGCAGAAGAAAGACACTCTACATATGCTCAAAGGCACCGTCACCTTCCCGAGCTGGCTGGAGCGTAGGAGGCCAGTTCTGGGCTGCCTCCCTGTGAGCCCTGGGCTGCCCAGCGTGCCCCTGCGGACGCCGTCCTGGGTGCCCACCAGGCTCTCTGACCCTCCTGATGTTTTTAAAGATTGTTTCTTATTTTAAAAACTTTAAAAAAAAAAACCTGGGAGGCTGGCATGCAGTGAAGCGAAGCACACACACCCCGGCGCCATTTTTATTTTGAAGGGTGCCTCTGGTCCCCACATAGGCCCCAGTGGGATTCTTGGAAAAGAGAAAGTGCTGGGCAGGGCAGGCTGCAGTCCAGTGCTTTGTTTCGAAGGACGCCCAGCCACCCAGAAAAGGGAAAGTGGCAAGCTGGGGGTGCTAGGGAACATCCTAGGGGGCTAGAGCGGTTGGGAACACGGGGTGGGGGGGGGTTGTTGGCCTGTTAGTGGGGGAATTGCCTGTGGGGTTTTTTTAAAGTGTGTATGTGTGTGTGTTAGCTAATTTGTTTTGGTGTGGTGTGTGCTTTGCCTCTCAGTCACAGTTGCTGGGGAACATGGGTGGGCGGGTGCTGTTGCAGACCTGTCCTGCTTGGGGGTTTCCCACAGGCAGCTGGTTGGCCCCTGTGGGAAAGAATGCTGGACTGGAGCGGCCGACGGGCCCCTCTGATGTTCCTGCGTGCCTCTCCTTTGTGTGAGGGCGGCTGGGGCTAGTGTGTGTGCATGGTGTGTTTGCCTGGGGTTTTTTGGTGTGGGTGTGTGGTGTGCCTGTGTGTGGCATTCTTTGAGTATCACCAGTTAGTCTTCTGTGTAACGGGAATTTTGTTGTGGTTTGTGGCAAACGTGATTTGGCATTTGGGGCTCCCATCCCACCTCTGCCTTGTACTCAGCTTCTTGGCCAAGTAGCTTGCCTTCTGTGAAATGGTTCTTGGAGCAGCAGAAAGCTGTGGGTTCAAAGGGCGTGGTGTTGTGTTTTGGGGCTTGTATCCCGCCTCTGACTGGTACTTAGGTTATCGGGGAAGTTACTTTTCTTTTAACCTCACCAGTTTGCTTTTTGGGAAATAGGTGTTTTGTGGCGAGTCAGGCCGGCCTGGCAGCCATTTTGTGAATGGGCAAGCCCCCCCTCATGACAGCCATTTTGTGTGAGAACCCACAGCACTGTCAAAACTCCAGATGTGCCCACTGGCCCGCCGGTGTGAGCTCTGCCTCAAATGAGGCGTACCCTTTGTGTGAATCCTCCCTGTTTCTTGTAGTTCCTCCCTGGTGGAGCTGGAGAAGGGCATCCAGGGCCTGGTGGTCATGTCTACGGATCTGGAGGAGATCTTCAACTGCATTTTTGATGCCCGTGTGCCCCCCATGTGGGAGAGGGTAAGCCTGAGGAAACGGCTGCTCCTTCCTTCCCTGCCTTCCTGTGACGGTGGGCAGCCCTCACCACGGGCTGCTGGTGTCCCTGCCGGGCGAGACCTGGCAGAAGCTCTTGGGCACCGGAAGCGCGAGGGGCACGATCCAAAAGGCTCCGGACTGTTCCTCTGCCTCCGGGCACGAGGCCGGCGTCTCCTGGCGCTCCCTTCAACACTGGAACTTTGTAGAGAGAGACAACTCCTGTCCCTTTTGGGTTTTTTAAGTACCGGTACATTGTTCTTTCTAGCCCCAGGGACAAATAGACATTTCAAGAGGGGTGTTTGCAGAATTCCTTGTGGGATCCCTCAGTTTCCCCGTGATCTCTCTTGCCCGCCCCCCCTGCCTGCCCCTATTTGCGAGGCGGATTCCCCACAAGGAGAAAATGCATCATTTATAAGCCTCTTCTAAGGGAAAAGCCCCCCTCTGAGGGGAAAGAAATATTTCAAAAGATGCTTCTTCTGAGGTTAAAGATTCACTAGCTAAGTACCGCCAAACCCTCCTCCTCCTCCTCCTCTTAGAGCCCCTGGATCAGGGGCTCTTTGGGTCGGCACCTGTTAACTTTGCCGTGTTCCGTGGGGCTGGCTTGTTCTTCCTGCCGCAGGGCTCTGACGGCGCCCGCCACCTCTCGCCGCTTCCTCCTTCCTCCGCAGGCCTACCCATCCCAGAAGCCCCTGGCTGCCTGGACCCGGGACCTGGGCCTGCGTGTGGAGCAGTTTGCCCGCTGGGCCAAGACCACCCACCCTCCGGTGCTGTTCTGGCTCTCGGGTTTCACCTTCCCGACGGGGTTCCTGACGGCTGTGCTGCAAGCCGCCGCGCGCCAGAACAATGTACGGAATGGCTCCAGGAGCGGGCGGGCGGGCGGTGGGGAAGGGAGGTGGCGGGGCGGGCGGGGCGGGCCGAGAGGGGAGAGTGGAGGGGCAGGCGACCCACCCAGCGTGTCGTCTGCTGTAGCCCAAAAGAGGATCCACGGGGCTGTGGAACTGGGACAGGGCGGGATGTGCAGAGCGCCTGGCCCTGCGGTTGGGTTGCCGCCGGGGGACGTTCTCTGGGAGGGGGAAGTGGGTTTCCAGCCTTCCCCAACATGGCGCCCTCCATGAAGCCTGCGTTGTGGGCTTCACCCCACACCTGGCCTCATCCAGCATGGCTGGAGGTCAGGAATCCTGGCGGTTGTCGTCCAAAACAACTGGAGGGCACCAGCTTGGGGAAGTCTAGTCTGACGGTTAGAGCAAGAGGCTTGGGAGCCAGAACACTTGTATTGGGGGAGGGGGCTGGGGGGGTTTACCCTCTGGGTCGTGGCTGTATCTCCCATGGCTCCCTTCTTCCCGTCCCTTCAGATCTCCGTAGACACCCTCTCCTGGGAGTTCATTGTCTCCACAGTGGATGACAACAACCTGGTGTACCCGCCCAAGGTAGGCGCCTCCCCTGCTTGGTGGCGATGGACCGGGACCTCCCAGCAGGGGGTCCTGGGACAGCTGCTCCCGCGCCTTCAACCACGCATGCGCTCTCCCTCTCTCCAGGAAGGTGTGTGGATACGAGGCCTCTTCCTGGAGGGCGCTGGCTGGGACAAGAAGAACTCCTGCCTGATGGAGGCGGAGCCCATGCAGCTGGTCTGCCCCGTCCCCACCATCCACTTCAAGCCCGTGGAGAACAAGAAGAAGAGCGGCAAAGGTGGGCGCAGGGCAGGCGCCGGGAGCCGGCTTGGCGGGGAGCGCGGGAGGGGGCGGGGGTCTCGCGCAGGGGCACCGGAAGCCACCGGAGCCCCAGCCGGGCGGTTTGCCCTCCTGCTCTGGCTGGCAGCGGTGGCTCGGCAAGGCCCGGCGCCGCGTAACGGGAGACTCTGGGGACCGAGCCTGGGGCCTTCACACAGAGCCGATGCTCAGCCACTGAGCCCCGGTCCCTGCTCCTGAGTGAGGGGCAGCTTTCCGTGGAGTAGCACCAGAGGGGGGTCCTCCCGGGACAGAGCCTGGTTCCTGAGCCTACCCCGTTGGTTCTCCTCTGTGTCCCCAGGCATGTACTCCTGCCCTTGCTACTACTACCCTAACCGGGCGGGCACCTCCGGGCGGCCTTCTTTCATTATCGGCGTCGACCTGCGCTCCGGAGCGATGCCCGCCGACCACTGGATCAAGCGAGGCACTGCCTTGCTGATGAGCCTGGATACATGAAGAGCCCCCCCCGCCCTCCCCCCTAAAAGAAGCCTCCCTCCTCTGAATTGCACTGATTGTCCCCCCCCACCCCCCCACCCCGCTCCCAACAGTTCTAGGTAGAATTAAATAAAGCTATTTTGTTCACTGTCCGTGTGTGCATTTTCCCGTCTCTGCAAATGGAAGTCCTCCCCCACCAGGGCCCGGGTCGCCCTCGCCCCTTGTCATCTTTGGGGGTGGGGGGCAGAGACACATGGACATCTCAGTTTCTTGTGGGGCACTCACATGGGGGCTGAGCGTATTTGAACACACACACCCAGCTTGTAAGATGGATGTGGGGCTCCAAAGAAGCAGTTGCTGGTGGCGCAACTGGGAACAGAGGCCTTGGGAACAGGGGAAAGGAAATACCTTTCTGGTGACACACAAGCCCGCCGTGGCTCTCGGGCTGCTGGCCAGAGAGGAGCCATGTCTCAGTGGGCGGGCAACGGGTGGCAAGCTCTCCAAACAGAAGGCTGGGGGGCGGGGGGGGCACCCAGCAAGAAATGGGGAGCAATGGCCAGTTGGAGGGAGGGGGCAGGTGCACCGGGAGAGTTCCTGGTGCTGGGGGGGGGGCAGGCGCCAGGTGTGGGAGGGGGAGCAGACAGGGAGCGTTGGCCAGGGCCTGTTCTGGATAGTAATTTGTTGGGGGGCTCCAGGAGGATGTAGGCTGACCTTGGGGGGGGGGACCCTAAGCCTCTGAACAAGCTTCTCAGAGGCGGTGTTAGGGGGCGGCCCACTAGGACTGAAGCCCCAAGTCTTTCGTTTTGAGCCCTGAATCTGGAAGGCCCTCTGCCCCGCCACCCTGCTGTCCAGGGGCACTTGCTGAAATATAGGTGCAGGGGCCCTGAGCTCTGTTGCATCCGATCCCCCTGGATTACCTGGCCTTTTGCCCACATGTGCTGCCCCCCCCCGCCAAATCTTTCTGCCTCAGGGTTTTTTCCTGCAATCAAATGCCCTCATCTCCCCCGTCCACGCATCCCTTTTTACAAATAGGGGTGTCCTTAGGGGACAGGGTCCATTATTATTAGTATTATTAATAATAATACTTTGATTTCTATACTGCCCCATAGCTGAAGCTCTCTGGGTGGCTTACAATAATTCATAAAAGCAATGATACTCATAAAATACAAATAACAATAAAAACGTACAGTGTCATTACAAAAGTTTAAAACCAAATTTAAAAACCCAGTTTAAAATGGCAAGTGTTGAACAAGTTAATAAACTTAAGCCTGCAGCTGACATAACACACACACACACACATTCCCCCCCCATGTGCTATTTTGAGCTGTTAAATATTAAATGCCTCAGCACAGAGGGCAGTCAACCTGGCGCCAAAAAGATAGTAAAGTTGGCGCGGGGGGGGGTCTCAGTGGGGAGCTTATTCCATAAATGGGGGGGGTGCAGCACTTTACAGACACACACACAGAGACTTCAGAGCACATGTAAATTAGCATCTGCAAATGTGTGCGTTGTTGTTGTCCTCCTGTGGGCCTGAGCCCAGGAGGATCTTTTCGGTACCTAGCCCTATCCCCGAAGCTGCTTTTGCAAGCTGCAGGCTTTCCTTCCTTACCCTGGCAGGGCAAGCCGGGTCGGTCTAGATGACCTCGGGCCGAACCTCCCGCTTCATCAGTGCCGGCGAAGCCAAGGAAAAGGGGCAAGCCAGCCTTTCTCTCTCTTTCCCGGCAAAGGCGAAAGAAGGGAAAGTTTCGCGCCTCTCTCCCGGGGCTTTCCAACGCAACTCTTCAGGAGGATCTCCTGCCTGGGTCTCCCCCACTCGCGCCGCCACACCTCGCCTTGATGGAGCTGCCCCCTCTCCCCTAAGGCAGGGATTGCTGGTGAGAGGGCTTTGCGCTTTCCCGGGACAGGCGGGGAGCGGAGGGGGCGATCTCCCACCCCCCCCCCCAAGCAGAGACTGCGAGCGGCATGGTGGGGGGGGGGGGGAGAGAGGAGCGGCGGCGGCTCTTGCTGGGGGAGGCGGGCGGGCGGGAGAGGGAGGGAGCGAGGGAGGAGGGGCCGCGCTCGGATCCTGCCCAGGGAACAAAATTGACATGAGCGAGGGAGGGAGGGAGGCGCGGAGCGCGTGTTTTCGTTGGGGAAATGGAACTGCGCAACCGGGGAGTACTTTTCCAGGCGCGGAGCCCGCGGCGCGTGCAAGGGGGGCAGGGTGCGCGGCAGCACCCCCCCCCGCCGCCGCCGCCGCCCCCCCCTCCGGCAGCCGAGAGCCCGGGACGGCCAGTCATCGCCACGGCGGCGCCGCCTGCAAAGTTCCCGGCGCGCCGGTGGGGAGGAGGATGCTGGCGCCCGCCGGGAGGGTGGCACGGCAGCTTGGCCTGGGGACGGGATCGGGGACGACGACGACGGCGACACTTTATCCTCCCACCACCACCGTTTGCAGGTAAGAAGGGGAAAGTGGCGGAGGGGGGGGGGTCGAGGGCGGAGGGGGGGGGCCCACTCTGCAGCGCGGGGCTCCCTCGCAAGTTGGAGGCGAAGCGCAAGTTGGCCGGACGCGCCCCCTGCACTTGGACGGACACACGCCGCGGCCCAGGACGGGCCCCCCCCCCGGCCCGCCCCCCACGCGGGGCAGCTCCCTTCCCTTGGAGACTGGGCGGGGCCGGGCGGCCAGTGGGCGCCTTGGCTTGCGGGCATGCGGAGAGGGGCGGGAGGCGGAGGGGTCGCGTTGGAGCGGGGCCCGCCCGCGCTCTTGCTTCCAGCCCCGGCGTGCAGAGGTCCGGGACTCGGGTCGGGCATCGGTGCAACAGCGTCTCGCGGGCCCGCCCCGAGACTAAACTTGCATTGATGTGAACTGGGGGTTGTCATCTGTTTTCTCATCTTAAATGCAATAGGGCATAGGATGCACCCCAGCATAAGAGGGGGGGATCCCTCCCTTGGGGGGGAAAAGGTTAAAATATGAAACCTCCGATTGTTGGGTCGGGGGGGGGGTGTTGCAGTTGTTTTGAGAACCTCCCCGCCCGCCAGGGCCTCTCCTCTATGCTTCCCCCCGCCCCTTCTATACCTAAGCTTGCAGGGGTCATAGGTTAGCAACGTGGGGAGGGGGGCATTGCTGTATCGCTTTCTTTAAACGGGGGGGGGGAATCCTTTCTTGTCCCACTTCTCCCTGAAATGGTCATGTGCCCTGAAATCACCCCCATCTCCGCCCCACCCAATCCAGACCTGTGACTCATCCCACAGCATCCACCTGCTGGAAGAAGCGCCTGGCCCGGTTCCTGCTCCCGTTTGCACCCGGAACCGACGTGGTGCTTGATTGCTCTGTCGCTCCGTGATGCCCGCTACCCGCTCTTATCCCATCATGCATAAACCCTCCTGGTCTTTGGGCATGGGGCGAGAGGGGGTGGGCTGCATAGCCTTGTGGGGTCCCTACCGGCTGACTTGCCGCCGCCGCCGCCCTGACCTCCTCTGAATCCTTCCTGGTCCACTGTAAGCCTCCAGCAGTTGTGGAAAAACCTGGCTCAGCCTTCCCCAACCGGGTGCCCCCCTCATGTGTTGGAATGGCTGGGGGATTGTGGGAGTTGCGGTCCAACACACCTGGCGGGAACCCGGTAAGGGAAGGTTGACCTAGTGGTTAGGCCTGAGTGGGTAGGACCCGGATGCCTGGGTTCTACTGTGGCCCTGCTAGGGAAGGTGTGTGTGTGTGTGTGTGTGCGGTCTCTAGTCTAGAGATGCAATGAGCTGGGGCTGATGCTCTGGGGAGGAAGTGCATCCTGATGGGGTGATGGAGGTACGAGGGTGGGGTGGGGGGGTGGCTTGGGTGGAAGAGGACACACACACACACACACACACACACACACACACCGGCACGTCCATACAGTGGTACTGATATTCAGATATTTAATATGAAGTAAACTGAAATACATGACCGATGCTCAGCTTGCATTAAGTATTGTCATGGCCACAAGATGGCCCCTCCCTCGTAGAATGGAGACCTCCCCCCCCCCCCACATCCCACCCTGTGGTCTCCTGGCGGGGGGCTTCTTTGCATGGGAGCGTGGCATTCCATTTTATTCTTAGGCAGCCTTTCATTATCCTTTCTTTTCTCCCCCCCCCCCACACAACAGTCTTGCAAGGTGGGCGAGTGTCATCCCCATTTTACATGTGGGGGAGGCCATTTGCCCAAGGCCTCACCGCAAGTTCAGGGCTAGGGGAGGACTTGAACCCAGGACTCTCCGCTTCAAGTCCATTGTTAGACCCCTTCCTGAGTCTCAGTTTCCCCTTTTGTAGTATGAGGGGTATTTGTGCGTCCTTTTCCGCCATTCCCAAATTGTTTGATTCCTGGGGGGGGGGGGGATGAATCAGTGTTTTGCCTGGAGGAATCGAATTCTTGCTTGTGGCAAGTGAAGAAGGGGGGGGACCCCCTTCCAGCTCTGGAATAAGTTCCCAGTTCATTGTTTTGAAATGCAAATGAGGAGGAGGGAGGAAATCTTCTTGTGTAGCTTCCTATTGGGTGGCTCGATAGCAGTGTGCAGCCATTTTGTCCAGTCGGCATGGAGGGAGAGCTTTTCCCAGGGTGGTGACTGAGGCAGGGTTCAGTCCCACTTTTGGAGATGAATGGCTAATGCTTAATTCCTGAGGGAGGGATGCAAGCTTTTTGAGTTTCACAGAACAGTTCTTCAGATCGACAAAGCATTCTGTGAAACCCGGAAACTTACATCCGGGGAATTCTTTGTTCCTCGCACTGCTGCCACCTGCGTGGATTTTTTTTCTTAGCAAATGCTGAAATTTCAGGGCCTAAGGAACTCTCTGCCACTATAGTTCCACAAGCTGACCCCTTCTGCTACCACCAATTCTTTTAGAATACTTTAAAAACGTCCTTGTAGCTGGCATAAGAGGCTGAGGCATGAGATGGGCAGCAACACCAGAGACAAGATGAATGAAAACCAGTTCAGTTATTAAAGGGATCTTATGTTCATAAGGGAATACCAATATTTACTTTGGGGTTTTCAAAATAATGCTTACTGACACTTCTTAAGGACTCAAGAGACACTGTTGCTAATACAAGCTTCTTAGGGCGCAATCCTATGCATGTTTAGACAGAAAAAAAGCAACGCTGGCTGGGGAATGCTGTGAGTTGTAGGATTTTCTTCTGTCTAAACATGCATATTATTATTATTATTATTATTATTATTATTATTAATTTATCGCCCATCTGGCCGGCAACCTGCCACCGGCCACCCTGGGTGATGTACAAAGGATAAAAACAAGATAAAATACATTTAAAACAATATAATTTTTTTTAACATCTTATCCCACCCCATATTCCCGCCTGAACAGCCAGGTTTTTAATGAGCGGCGGAAGCTCAGCAGAGAGGGGGCATGGCGGAGGTCACTCGGGAGAGAGTTCCACAGTACGGGGGCCGCCACAGAAAAGGCCCTCTTCCTCGTCCCCACCAGTCTAGCTGCTCTGGCTGACGGGACAAGGAGAAGGCCGACTGTGGCAGATCTTGTTGAGCGGCCTACTTGGTGTTGCTGGAGACGCTCCTTGAGATAGACTGGACCGGAGCCGTATAGGATCATGCCCTTAATGCCTCCTTTTACCTCAGGCCTAATTCCCTAAACCTCCACCCCAGCCAAATTCACCCACAACCTGGTCCAACTCTGGGGCACAGTATTCCTCTGACGCCAACTTAATATGGTTTGCGCTGCATTCCTTCATCTCTGGGGCCAGCCCAGCAAACCCCCTTTTACTGAGATCCTGGAGGAAGGGGCCATCTTCCCGAGTGCCGCGCTGAGGTGCAAAGTTGGCTCGAAGAGGCCGCTGACAAATCTAGCCTGGTGTGCGGCGTAGGTTGGCTCTAGAAAACCTGAGCAGGAATATGTTGAGGAAGAAATGAATAGCTCCTGAGCATTCTCAGAGTGCCTTCCCTCAGTACTCGTCAATAAACACCACCAGTTCCAGGCTGGCGGAAGGCACCGTTTTGAGCATGCAGCCTGGGAGCCCTGCCTCTCCAGGGCTGGGCAGGCCATGAAACAGGGGCGGTGCTGGGTACTGAAAAGATCCCGTGCTCAGGCCCACGGGACAACAAAAAAATGCACACGTTTGCCTATGGCAATTTACAGATGCTCTGAAAGTCTCTCTCTGCACGTGGTGTGTGTGTGTGTGTGTGTGTGTGTGTGTGTGTGTTTAAAGGAGTCTGTCTCCTAAGGACACCCCTATTTGTAAACAGGGATGTATTGACCCGTGAGAAGGACATTTGATTTCAGAAAAAACCTTCAGGCAGAAAGATTCAAGCAGGGCAAAAGGAGGTGAAGCACATCTGGGCCAAAAGCCAGCTAATCCAGTGGGATCAGATGCAACAGATATCCTCAGGGCCTCTGTAGCTTTATTTTAGCAAGTGCTCCTGGACAGCAAGGGTGGTGGTGGGGCAGAGGGCCTCCCAGAGATTCGGGGCTCCACATGAAAGATGTGGGGCTCCAGCCCTAGTGGGCCGCCCCCTAACATTGCCTCTGCCATGAGATGAGATCCAGGTTAGAGCCTTGTCTCCTGCCATTGGCACTGCCTCCGTGGGCAGGGAACCCATTTCTCTCCCTGGGCACAATTTCTTTGGGGGGGGGGATGCCTGGGTCTCTTTTTCTTCTGCTTGTAAGAAATGCAAATGCAAAATAAAATCCGAATTGACAGCAGTCTCAAGATTTAAGGACAGCATTTGCAAATGGTGTGCCCCTGGGCCTGGAATTTGCTGCTTTGCATTTGCACCCAACGCCCACGAGAGGGCGAGCAAAGACCATGGAACAAGATGGGACAATTCTCGAAGGGGCTCCAGTTTCCAGGGAACCATTTCTTTCTTTTTAGGGCCAGGGTTTCATAGATTTCATAGATCATAGAGTTGGAAGAAGCCTAAAGGCTATCGAGTCCAACTCCCTGCTCAATGCAGGAAACTAAAGGAGGGGTCTCCCAAGTACGTAATAACCAGGCTTGACCCTGCTTAGCTTTCCACGCTCAGACAAGCTGAGCCAGCGTAAGCCCTGGAACCTGTAATAAAAATACATGTCCACGAGTGTGTGCAGAGTGCACTTCTAGGCTGAGATCTGGAGCCTGTTTTTCCGTGCCAGGGCTCAGACTTGAAAAAGAGCAACAGATGGGTGTCTTTGCTTTGAACATCTCAGGCCTGTGGCTCACGCTGGCTCAGCTTGTCTTGAGCGTGGAAAGCTAAGCAGGGTCAGGCCTGGTTATTACTTGGATGGGAGACCCCTCCTCTAGTTTCCTGCATTGAGCAGGGGGTTGGACTCGATGGCTTTGTCGACTCCTTCTAACTCTATGATCTATGAAATCTATGTGTAAAGTGTTTTTCCTCTCACCACTAAGTAAACACAATCAGCACCCGCAGATCTAGCATTAGGGGGATATTCTGATGCATTAAGCAGCACTTCCCATTACAGAAGTTTCAATAGAGTCACACACAGTCCTCTAACCGATTAGGTTTCATGGCTTTTGACAGGTCTGATCCTGCCAGGTCTTTCTGCATATACATTAGGGGTAACTGTGGCTCACGCTGGCTCAGCTTGTCTGAGCGTGGAAAGCTAAGCAGGGTCAGGCCTGGTTGTTACTTGGATGGGAGACCCCCTCCTCCAGTTTCCTGCATTGAGCAGGGGGTTGGACTCCATGGCCTTGTAGGCCCCTTCCAACTCTATGATCTATGAAATCTATGAAACTGGAGTGGAATGGAACCTTGGGAAAGAAGACAGAGTGGGGGGCACACAATGGAACATGTTCCAGTTTGGTTTTTTGCTCTCTTACGCAAGATATTTCAAACCTGCCTTCCTCTGTTCTGCTGCCATGAGGCGATGCCAGGTGTTTGGGCAAACCCACAATCTTGATCCCTCTCTCTCAGGGGAGGGCCACGGTAATTCAGCGGCTAATTATAGTTTTCAGCCAATTTAGCTGGGCCCCCAGCTCCGTATCCCGTTATAAGGAGGGGTGAGGCATTGGATTTAATGAGCAGGTGTTGAGAACATGTTTGCCAAACGCCCCAGTCTCAAATCTCATCTCTTAGGGACTAGGATCTTGCTAATGCATCTGTGAATTTTAGTCCCCTGTGCCATGGAGAAGCAGTTCCTGGAGGAGCAGATGCAAAAACTGAGCTGGGGTGAGAAGAGGTGTCCTCTTTCTTTCCCACCCAAAAAGCTTGTGTTTGGTTGGGTGAAGGCCCCTCTCCGCCCAGAAAACACACACCCAGGTCCTGTTTTTGTGGGGGGAGGGGGGAGAAGCCCCTCCCCCCTTTGCCTTGCAAATCAAGCTGGCAGAAGAGTGGGTGGGGAGAGCCATTCCCAGGTTTGGACACAGAAATGCTGCTTTTTTGTGGTGTGGGGGGGATGATAGGGTCATTGGTCAGGCAGGCAGGAGTTCATCCGGGAAGGTTTTTCTCTGTGCTAGAGGAAATCCTGACGTGATAAAAATCTTCTTGGCCTGCAGCTGTCGAAGGCAGAAAATAGTGCTATTCTAGATCTGCCCTTCTCATATAATCCCAGTCCGTGTGATCCAGCTCAGTCTAACCACTAGGCCTGCCTTCTCCATCCTGGTCCTCTCCCGATGTGTTGGATGGCAACTCCCATCATTCCCAGCCAGCATGCTACAACCTTGCAAATCCCGTCTGTCTCCTTGCACCCTTGGGGAAGCCGCAGAGGTGTCCGGTGTCCTCACGCAGAGCCCAAAGTCCTCGGGGAGAGGTTTTTTTTTAAACTTTTATTTGGCTTGGCCCGCAGCCTGCCTTTATACCTGAGTGGCCAACCACCTGTCTGGGTAGTGGCCCGTGTGCCACACCCTCTTGGGCGAGGCGTGGAACCGGATCCTTGCCAGGGAGGGGCAGATGGAGTCCCCAGCTGCTCGAGGCTTTGCCAGGGGTGGGGCCCAGCCGGCCAGGTGGCGTGGATCCTCCAGCTTTTCGGCCGCAAGCCAGGATGCTGGCTGAGACCAGGCCAGACACCTTGGCCTCTCTACCCCGGCTAGCAGTGGGTCCCGGGTGCAGGCGGGTTCCACTTCCCCAACATTTTCTGCCAGTCCCCTTCCGCTGGAGATGTGGGCAGGGATCGACCCTGTGACCTTCTGCATGCAGAGTTTTTTTCTCTGCCACTGGACTATAGATGGCCCCAGACAACCTGGGTGGGAGGGTGGAGATTTCTGGGGCCTGCAGGAGTGGTGGAACCCCTCATCTGGGCAAGGGATATTTGGGGGAGCCCTTTGGATTTCCTCCCACACCACTTTTTAGTTTAGGAGTCTGGAATATTTGAAGGTTTTTATTACCACCCATATCAGAGAACTTTTAACGCTAATTAGAATTGCCGTTTCACACATGGTGTGTGTGTGTGTGTGTGTTTAAGGCCACTCCGCACGCTCAAAGTGCAAGCTGTGAAACGGGAAGTCAAATCTTGCCTCAGGCTCACGCTTGCTTAATTGGCGGGCGTAGGCTGCAGGGAGCCTCAGTGCTCAGTCTGCAAAATGGGGATAATCGGATAATCGCCCTGTTCTGGTCGCACTGATTACTGAGATAATGGAACACTTTCTGACTACTTGAGGTGCCTTGCAGAAATTGTGGAAGATTTTATCGTTAACTATTGGGCCAACCTCTCCTTCAGGCACCCGGAGTGGTTAAAGTAATTCCTCCACCCCAGTCAATCCAGGTTTATGGGGCAGGGTTCTGTGTTAACAGTTGGGTACTATATCCACGCTTTCAGTTCAGGTTTAATTAATTCACCAGTTGCTTGCTGGTCTTGCTAATGCAGATTAACGTCTCCCGTTCTGCTCTTCAGAAAGCGTTTTGAAAGAGTTGGGCCCATTCATTCACATTCTGCCCACCTGAATCGTGGGCCAATGGACAGGGCCAGTGCTACCATTAGGCCAACTAGGCAGCTGCCTAGGGCGCAGGGCTAAAGGGGGCGCCAGAAATAGGGAGGGAGGGCTCAAGTGGGAAGAGGGGGCGCGCTAAATATCTGATCTTGCCTAGGGCACCAAACTGCCTTGCACCGGTCCTGCCACCAGTCCTGTAAATTATCTTGTGAAAGCCCCAAAAATACAGTTGTAGGAGCTGTTTATCAACCGTCAAGATGGCTGAGGGGTCTACGGTGCTGTGTTCAGATCACAGTCTCCCCTGGAGGCGTGAGTTCGAATATCCCACTGCTGACACTGATCATTTTGGGGGCGAAGGACCTTGGCTCAGCGGAAGAGTATCTGCTTTGCGTGCGGAAGGTTCCAGGTTCTACTCCTGATCTTTTACGAGTACGGCAGTTTTCGGTGTTCGCGTGTGCTCCTCTCCGCTGATGCACCCCCCCTCGCTCCTGACAGTTGGAATGAGGATGGCACGTTCACCCCCACCACCTCCGGCCAACACTCTCTGGAATTTCCCCCACGGCTCTTCTTAGGGGGCTTACAGGCCTGACCCCAGGCCAGGGTTGTCTCTTTCAGGGTTATCGTTGTGCAGGTGTGACAGGGCTGGGTGTTAAGCCGTTCACCGTTAAGTGCGAGCGCAGGGCGCCCCCATAGCGGCCCTCCCCTACGTTTTGATGTGGGTACAAGCAGCCCTTGGCTCACCGCTTTCCCCCTCCCCTTGCTTCACACTCCGCAGCAGCACACAAAACAGGAAGCAACCTCTCCCCCCTCCCGGCCCCGGGGAGAGGGGAGGGGAGAAGGAGTTCGCCTCATTTCTTTCCCTTGTTACTAGGGTTTTGGGGGGGGGGACGACAAAATAAAGGGTCTAAGACCGAACGTAGTACTTTCTGCAAGGGAGAAGACACATCCCCTCTTTTTAATCCTAATATTTTGGAGAGGGTCTTTGAGGATCCCCCGGTTGGTAGGGGGAAAGGCACTCTGTGCATGCTCTAGGGTAGCCTCCCCCAACCTGGCACCCTCCAGATGTGTTGCACTGCAATCTGGCGCCTGCCCTAGGATGCAACCTTTTTGGCATCACGTGCCCTCCAGTGAGTTGTGTATGTCCCTGTACCTTAGGTTCTGGGGTTGTGTGAAACCCTGGGTGTGCGAGTCCCTTGCATGCAGGGGGTGGGAGGGGTCTGGTGTGTGTGTGTGTGTGTGTGTGTGTGTGTGTGTGTGTTTCATCTGGGAGGCGTTGGCCTTATCTCTCATCACCGAGAAGGCAGAAAGTGGCCTGCACTTTGGGACTTGAGTTAGCTAGTTCCTCATTCATTGCCTGAAACAACAAAGCATCTTGTGGCATCTTAAAAGACTCACAGACTGAAGCATTATCCTCGGCTTGACATATGTCTGCGCACGTGTGTGTGTGTGTGTGTGTGTGTGTGTGTGAGAGAGAGAGAGAGAGAGAGAGAGAGAGCTTCTTCCTGCACCTGACTAAAGCTGATGCCACAATAAATCTCTTTTATCTTGCTGTAAGACCCTTTGCCTGTTTACTTTCTCCCAGCAGGCAAGGGGTTAATCATTAAGCCTGGGGCACCTTTGCCCTCACCTGGAAATTGGGGCCAGGTGGTTCCCTTCCCCCTTCCTTTGTCTCCATCTGTCCTTTTCTCTACCCTCCTGATCCAGTGTATCTTGGGAGTGCCCAGGGAAAGGGTGGGGTGGGGTGAAATTTCTACCAGATTCCCTGCTCCAAGAGGTGCCCCACACAGCTGCAACCCTCACCACAGAGGTGCGCACCCTGGTTGCCGCCTGGGTATCGGGGAATCTTGCCCCTTGCTGCCTGGGGATTGGGACCTGAGCAGCTGCTGGGCCAAGCCTGCCCTGTAGCAACAGGCACTGTGGGTCGTACATGTAAACGTTGCTGGCAGCAAGAAATGAGAGCATTTCTCAAAACCTATGGAGTGGGTAACGAACCGTTTAGCAAAGCCATCTCAGTATTGCCTATGTACACCAGTTGCTGGGGAACATGGGCGGGAGGGTGCTGTTGCACTCATGTCCTGCTTGTGGGATCCTGTGGGCAGCTGTGTGAGCAGAACATTGGAGGAGATGGACCCTGGGTCTGATCCAGCCTCGGGCTCTGCTGATGTTCTTATCCCGTGGCCATGGGTTCCACAGGTCAATGTTGAATCGTGCAAATAAATGTTTGCTTGGGTTGAACAAAGTCATGCAAAGCTTGTGGGACACAGGGCGGAACGTAAGGCAAAACAGGCGTCCTCTGAGATCTCCTTGCTGCATAGGCCGATGCGGCCTCTTCTGGGAGAGACAAGTCTGTGAGTTGATACAGCGGCGCAGGAGAAAGCGGGCATCCAAGCTTCTGAGCAGCGTGTCCTCTTCTCAGTCTGCCTGGTTTTCACATTTTCTCTTGAGTCTGGCAGTTTGCTCCTGCAGCATGAGGCCACTCCCTCCATAGTTCGCAAGAGCCTGCTTTGGGTTTGCACATCTTGCTGCGGTGTGATAATTTCTGAGACTAGAAATGGGGTTAGAGCTTTGCACGGAGCTGGTTGGTGGCTTCGGTTTGTTCTTTCCAATGTGCTGGAGCTGCTGCTGGAGGTGCGTGCGCACGCGCGCATGTGCGCGCGATACTCGTTGCTTCCGAGCGAGGTTGAGGGGTGAGCACCCGCTGCTCCCAGCAGAAGAAAGCTGTGTGCCTTTGCCCCTGCATCCAGTTTCCCGTGTTTTGGGGGGAGGGAGGCCCTGAGAGCATGATTCACGCGGGGTGGGGGGGTTTCATCAGCGCTGCGCTTCAGTCCCGGAAGGTGGGGGTGCTTCCACAGGGAGGGCTCCTGGTGCGACAGGTCAAACAACATTGTGCAACGATTCCATCTTTTCCTCCTTAGCGGATTTTCCCTGGAAAGAAAAAAGACAGGAATAAATGACAAGAACAAGACAACAACATCTGGACACACACACTAAAATTCCACAAATGAGTCAAGGCAATGAGAAGCACCCTCGGCCACCTTGGAACATGTGCAGAGACAAAAGCCTCTGAGTGTGTGCAGAAAGCACTCACCCACCCCCCATCCCACTGCACATAACTCTGGGATTGGCCTGGGGGCTTCCAGGGCAGGCTTAAGCCCCCCCGCCCCCGCCCCGCCCCGCCCCGCCTATTTTCCCCAGGAACTAAACGGGTGATCTATCCATGCTTCCTCCTGGCCTGCTCTTTCACCCTTTGCATGCAAGCCAAGTCAGCTGTGTGTGTGTGGGGGGATGGGCGGAGTGTATGCGCATGTACACACACACACACACACACACACACACGCGGGGGGGGGGGATGGGGGGGCACAAGGCGGCTCAGCTGGGTTGCTTGCCTTGTTGCTATGGGAACAGTGGCAGGAATGTTTGCCCTCATCCGAAGCCGCCCTATTAACTTTTCAGGGATGCTGACATCACCGCCATGGCGGCCAATGGCAGCTCGGCAGCGGCCTTGTTGCTCAGGCGATGGGAGGGGGAGCGCGTAGGAACAGCTGCTAGGAGACGCACGTGCACGCACACACATCCACAGGGCACGCCCGGACACGCTCGCTCCCGCATGGAACACGCCTGCACACGCTACTCCGCATGGCCAGGGGGCAGCGAGGCGGGCGCTGGGCCCTGCGCGGAGGCAGGCAGAGAGGTGGTGCTATGCGCACGGCCACTGGCCGACGTGGGTGAAAAGGCCTCACGTGCTAGGCATGCTGTGTTACATGGGGAACATGGGGGGGGGTGTCCCCCAACCAGCAAGGCCTCAGGAGCGTGCCGGGAAAGGTGTGGGGCGGCTGCTCCCCTGCCCTCCCGGGCTTATGAGCGACATATTCCGGCTGGGGTGCAGCTGGGCACACATGGTGGCGTGTGTCCCCTGTACGGCGCCCTCCCTGCAGGACAGCGCTGTTGCGCAGTGCATGGAAGGCGCTTCCACGTGCATTGCACACAATAGGAGCCAAAACTTTGCCGCCACGCCATTTTTCCCCGCAGGCTAAAGCCGAATCCAAAAAATGGAACCTTTTCACCCGGGGTTAATTAATCGAGAATAACGAGCCCTCCCCTCATGTGCACATCGATCAGCCGCGAGCGAGTGTTGAAAGGGTGGGTGGCAGGAGAAGGAGAAGGTGCTTGCAAAATAGCACGGGTTTTCTAGGGTTACAAGCCTCCCGCCACCCTCGTAGGTGGTTGCATCATCTCTGCTGTTGCCGATCTCCCAGGAGAGGCGGGGGTCCTCTCTCATTGCGGGGGGGGGGGACGACATCCGGTTCTCAGCATCAAGGCAACCTGCTGTCTCCCACCTTCCCACCCCAATTCCCTTGGGGGGGATGCCCAGCCTCCTTCATTACCCACCAGTTTGCCTGTGGTCCTTTGCACGAGGTTTTCAGCTTCCTTCTTTTCTTTGGGTGGAGTAGGGTGGGGCGATCATTCAATTCCCCAGAGTGCGGGAATTGCAGTTTCCTTCTTTAATCAGTCAGGTGGAGAAACGGCATAGATTCGGGCCTGGGTTCGAGTCCTGGCCCTACTTCGGGGCAAACGGGTCGGCCTCAGCTTCCTGTCTTTAAAATGGGCACACCCTTTATGGGGCTCTTGGGAAAGAAATGACGAGCAGGCTGCTAGTTCCCTTCAGGAGAGATCGCTGTGCTACAATGGCTACCCATCTGTCCCTGGCCAAGACAGCCCCAGCTCTTTGGGAGTGTTTTCCGAAGGCCCTGCGCCCCCAATGTTTTGCTCCCATGTTCATTTTATTTGGGGACAATACGCAGAAAACCTCTTCCCTCTTTTTTTTGCATTCAGAGCGGGCTCTGGGCTTGCCATTTGCTGTGGCTCACCCTGCATCTGACGAGAGGCTGCTTCTCTTTTGCATCCTTCACTGCGGCGGGGTAGCACCTTGGAGCACTGGCACTGCGCAGAGGTCTCTGCCCGCTGCCCTCTCGTTTTCTGTTTCCTTTTTCCTTTCCTTTTAAGTTCAGGGGCTACTTGTGTAAGAACAGCTGATAGCGAAGATTTGCTGGGGGTTGGATACAGGATACAGGTTTTTCTAGACCTTCTGAACTGTTTTTTCCTCCCCCGCCCCAGCTGCCCCAACAGTCAAGGTTTTGAGGCAAACTTCCTGCCCTGCCACTGTCCATTCATTCGCCCACCACAAGCTCACCCCAGCATGGGACGGGAGCGTTGGTGAGGATATATATTTATGGGGTGCCCATGAAAGGCAAATTATATTTTTCTTCCTCCATGTCCATTTGTGGCTGGGCATAGTGTTGCTTGGCGAGGTGGGGACGGCTCTGTGGGTCTTTAGCGCTCTGTGGGTCTTTAGGGTTTTCCAAGGTTGCAGTGGGGAGTCCGAGACTTCTCCTATGGCTCGCCGCCCCCCCCCCCCAGACAAGCTTGGAGGGCCATAGGATTGAACCCTAAAACACAGTTCAAAACACACACAACCAGGACTGGTGCAAGGCAGTTTGGTGCCCTAGGCAAGATCAGATATTTCATAGAAATCATAGAAATCATAGAAAAGTAGAGTTGGAAGGGGCCTACAAGGCCATCGAGTCCAACCCCCTGCTCAGTGCAGGAATCCAGGTCAAAGCATCCCTGACAGATGTCTGTCCAGCTGCACCTTGAATGCCTCCAGACTGGGAGAGCCCACCACCTCCCTAGGTAGTTGATTCCATTGTCTTATTGCTCTGACAGTCAGGAAATTTTTCCTGATGTTTAGGTGGAATCTAGGTTCCTGTAACTTGAGCCCATTATTCCGTGTCCTGCAAACTGGGATGAACGAGAAGAGATCTTTGCCCTCCTCTGTGTGACATCCCTTCAAATACTGGAAGAGTGCGATCATATCTCCCCTCAGTCTCCTCTTCTGAAGGCTAAACATGCCCAGTTCTTTCAGTCTCTCCGCATAGGGCCTTGTTTCCAGTCCCTTTATCATCCTTGTTGCCCTCCTCTGAACCCTCTCCAGTTTGTCTATGTCCTTGTTAAAATGAGGTGCCCAGAACTGGACACAGTACTCAAGATGAGGCCTAACCAGTGCCGAGTAAAGGGGAATTATCACTTCCCGCGATTTGGAAGCTATACTTCTATTAATACAGCCCAAAATTGCATTTGCCTTCTTTGCAGCCACGTCGCATTGCTGGCTCATATTCAGTTTGTGATCTACCACAATTCCAAGATCCTTCTCACTTGTAGTATTGTTGAGCCAAGTGTCCCCCATTCTGTAACTCTGCATTTGGTTTCCTCTCCCTAGGTGCAGCACTTGACATTTATCCCTGTTAAATTTCATTCTGTTGTTTTCGGCCCAGCGCTCCAGCCTATCGAGGTAACTTTGAATTTTGTTTCTGTCTTCCAGAGTATTAGCTGTTCCACCCAACTTTGTGTCATCTGCAAATTTGATAAGCATTCCCTGTACCTCCTCATCCAAGTCATTAATAAAAATGTTGAAGAGCACCGGGCCCAGGACCGAGCCCTGTGGTACCCCGCTCGTTACCTCTCCCCAGTTTGAGAAGGAACCATTGATAAGCACTCTTTGAGTCCGATTCTGTAGCCAATTGTGGATCCACCTGATAGTTGATCCATCTAGCCCACTCTTAGCTAGCTTACTAATCAGGATATCATGAGGCACTTTGTCGAAAGCTTTGCTGAAGTCCAGGTATATAAAGTCCTGCTCGAATATACGGTCTTTGCCTGCCAGCAGAAGGACAACAGGGAAGGAGTTTCACAGCCTGGGAGCAGCCACTGAAAAGGCCCTTCTGGCATATACCAGAGCTCAGTTGAAGTTCAACACCATGTCTGGAGCTGGGGCCTTTGTGAGCCCTGGATAAAAATAGGGGCTCTTGGGCTGGGGAGGGAAACTCCCTTTCTTGGTCTGACCCTTGACATTCTTCTTGGATAAGAACAGAGAAGTGGGGCAATACTCTCCCTCCCACATCAAAAGGAAGTCTTGGGAAAGGAAGTGGGGTAAGACAAGAGTGAGGTAACAGAGGCTGAGAAAAGTAATAATTAAAACACCCACCCCAGTGGCTTTCAGTGTTTCCTCCTGTCTTCTGCGGTATGCCACCAGTATTCCCATTTTACAGGTAGAAAAAACTGAGGCTGAAAGGGCCAGGCCTCCAGTGGGTCTACTAATGAGCTTACAGGACGTCTTCAGCACTGAATCCAAGTCTTCCCCAGAGTGTCCAGACTGTCTACTGCTCTCTGCTGCACAAGAGGCCTGAGAGCCAGTGTAGCATAGTGGTGAGAGTGTCAGACTGGGACTCGGGAGATCCGGGTTCTAGTCCCCGCTCGGCATGAAACTCACTGGGTGACTTTGGGCCAGTCACTGACTCTCAGCCTAACCTACCTCACAGGGTTGTTGTGAGGCTAAAAGGGAGAGGAAGAGGAGGATTATGTAAGCCACCTTGGGTTCCTTGCAGGAAAAAAGGCGGAGTATAAATATAATAAATAAATAAATAAAATGGTGCATTCTGCAACTTAAGGGAGACTGAATTCTCTTTCTCCTCCTCCTCCTTTCCCAACCCACAAATAATTACTACTGGAAGTAAAAGTAAGAACTGGGAGCGGGTTTTCTGGTTTAGTTGTAACTGGAAAACCATAAAAGAAACTTAACCACAGAAACTGTCCTATAGAAACTAGCTGCAGCAAAGGATTCTGGGAGTTACGTTAACTAGCATAACATGTTCTATAAGCAAGGATGGGCTGGTACTTTGGAAATGATACCAGTCCTAGCAAAGACCATTTTGTTTTTCAGGCCGGGGGTGCTCCAGGGTCCATTTCACATTAGGCCTGTTACCTGCCCCCCACCAAGACCCCTGGCTGCAGGCAACCCCCCTTTCCCTGGATTACGGTAAGTGCATTTCTTTTTCTTAATTTAGCCTGGCAGCCTGCCCTATTTGAAAGGCTCAGGCTAGGTGACAGTATCTTCTTTCCTCCTTCACAAACGCCTCTTTACCCCCATTTTACAGAACTGGAAAACTGACCCTGAGACAGGAAATCTTGTAACAGTGCTGGCCATGGCCAAAAGATTCTCAACACGGTCACACCTCCCTGCATCAGCCATGAATCTTGGAGCAGTTTTTGAGGGGAGTGTGTGTGTGTGTGGGGGGGGGGGAAGCCAGAGGGCGGAACCGGCAGTCTGGAAAACCCGGACTCCTGGGTCCAGGCCCGGTCTGCTGCCACAGGCCTTCCCATTGGCTGTCTGGGTGGTCTTTTGCCACTATTGGCTGCCCAAACGGATCAGCCATTGCAGACGTGACGGCTGCCAGGGGGTCCAGGGGAGCGAAGGGAGTGGGGGGGGGCCCATCAGCCGGCAGTAACACAGCTGTGGCTGGTGGGGGTGGAGCCAGTGGCGCTCACGTGATGGACTCTGTACACACTCTCATGCTCATAGCTGCGCATGGGTTGCGAGTTGCGACGCGAGCGTGGGGGGAGGGGGGGTCTCTCCTCCCCCCCCACCCCTCCGGCCGTCCCTGCTCTGCTCTGCTTTCTGTTCTCAAGCCTGGAAGAGAAGAACCTAAGCAGTTGAGGCTTCTGGCAGCCCCACTTCCTGTAGAAGACAGAAAGAGCCGCAGATTAGCTCGTGGACGAAGTTAGGGGGGCTTTGCGCGAGAAGGGGAAGGGGGGGGGTCACGATTCCTGCATTCTCTTCCCGGGCTCTGGTAGGTGCTGGAGCAGGCAGCGCCGCAGCCCCAGGACTCCTGGGTTCCCTGGAAAAGAAGGGGGTGGGGGTGGGGTGGCCATGAGTCACCAGGGGGAGCGTTGTGAGGGCCCCCCCGCTCTGCTGCCAGCCACCTGCTCTCCCCCCCTCCCATCCCCCACCTTGCGTTGTCTTTGCAAGCGGCTTATATAACGTCTGCTGTTAACTTGTCCTGGGTTGAACTCTCGGCTCTCTCAAATCGGCAAGGAAGATGCAGGAGGGGTGGGCGGGCATTGTGGTAGCATTGTGGATCACGCAGAGAGAGAGAGAGAAGACACACCCCTCGGAAGCTGCAAATGTGGGTCAGAAATTCAGTGCTCCACTGGAGAGTTTTCAAACCTCCCCCCCTCCCACCAGCACCGGCAGGCGTGGAAACAACACCTACGGACCCTTTGCAGTTTGCAAAAATCCGCTTTTGCAGGTTGTCGAACCCACGTCCCAGCAGGGGGGGAAGACAAGGAGGGCACAGCCCTCTGCCCCCCCACATCTCGACCTCTGGCAGTGCCGCTCCCCACCCCCCACCCCGGCCCGCTCCCCAGAGTTCACCCTCAGACCTGCGTCCCGTATTCCAGCCGCCTCCAGATGCACTGGACTACAACTCCCATTGTCCCCGGCCAGCATGGCCATTGGCTGTTCTGGGTGGGGATGATGGGGAGCTGCACTCCCAACACAGCCGGAGGGCGGCCAGCTTGGGGAGCTGCAGAGCTGGACCACCGACTGCAAGCGAGGAAGGAAAGGAGACATTGCAAGCAGAAAACGTCACTGACACAAATCAAGCGGTCCCCCCCCCCGCTCCCCGCAGCAAGAAATCCAGTCGCCTCTGGAACAGAGAGTCGGCCGCTTGATTTTGCAAGGGGCGCTTTGAGTTGGAGCCTGGATTTTGTGCCACGGCCGTGGCACAAAATCCAGGATGAGGGTGCAGGGCAGGGAAGAGAAAGAGAGGCTGGGGTGTTTATTTCACCCAGAGTGCCCCCCCCACCGCCCCGTACATCTGTTTCTCTCCCTTGTGCCGTGTGGTCAGAGGTGGGGTGAAAGGTCGCTGGAGATTACGCGGCCTCCGCACGTGCCCTGCAGCTGTTGCTGGGTAACGCAGGAGACCCCCCCTCCTCTGCTCTCCATTCAGGCCGAGGCTATAAATATTCCCCGAGTCTCCCACCCCACCCCGGACCCGTCTAGCTTACTGCGGGGAGTGGGGGGGGTCTCAGATCTCCATCCGGCTTTGCTTGGGGGAGGCAGACCTGCTTCTGGCACATGTGCAGACACACAAAACACACACACACTTGCTAGTGCCCTGACTCACTCGGTAACTCCAACTCCCTTCTCAGGAAGAGTCCCCACTAATGCCTGTTCTCTCCCACTAGGCATCACTGCCCTCCCTCCCTCCACCAGCCTCTGATGATGGAACCCAGGCATCCTGCCCCCCCCCCCAATTCCTTCCTTCAAGCTGTTTCCCTTTGGAAAAACCCCTTCCCCCCCCCTTCCTGAGTTGGTGCCAGGGGTGGGGCGGGGATCAGGAATACTCGATCCCTACTGGGGGTGGGTGGAGAAGGGCACTTCCGGGTCCCCAGCAGTGGGGGCAGAGAACTGGACTGGAACACACACGCTCATGCACAGCGCGACCGGCGCACTGGCTCGCTCCCGCACCCGCACCCGTTGGTAAGGACATGGAGCAGGAATGCGCGTGTAATCTCTCTCTTCTTTCCTGTCCCCTCTGTACGTCAGACGAAGAAGCAGGGCCGGTCCAAGACAGCACCATTGTGCTGCCTGAGGCAGAACAGCAAATCCCCCCCAGCCAAAACGCATCGTGCCCAAAGCCAGGCAAGTTATTTTGGTGCACAAGGTAGAAAAATCCCCATTTCCCCTTACCTGGCGGCAAAAAACAAAACAAAACAACAGAAAACAATAACAACACATTAAACAACTAGAGGTTTGCTGCTATTTCAAATTCCGCCTAACGGCAGGGGCACAGCCCTGGACTCCCTTCAGCACAAGGGCTTTGGGTCTCCCAACCCATCACACAGGCAAAGGGAGCCTGTGGACCGAGCAGTGGCCGACACAGACACAGCATCTCGTCACGATCGCATGATGTTGTGATTATGGGAATTGCTTGCATCTGTGATTCCCATTCCATACACATTATGCTGTTCCTGGATATATTGAGATGTGCACTCTCTCTGTCTCTGCTCTCTCTCTCTCTCACACACACACACACACACTTCTAAAGGAGTGGAGATGTAGACATGCATCACTGTGGTTCATAATCCATACAGCACTTTTAATTTGAAAGTTGCTTTATGATCTTTATTGTAGATTACTGTACCATCTGATGGCTACCACAGCTGTGCCTTTTTTTTTTTACACCTGATGAACCAAGGCTTGGGAATGTGTGGGCCACTGCACAATGGGCAGGATGCAAAATGTCCGTGGCGCTGTATGGGTGGGAGACTCGAACCCGGGCCTCCTGGATTCTCAGCGTCTCTCTCGTATTTACTTGCCGTCTTCTCGCCCCAGCCTTTCTTCCTGCAGTCCCGATGCTCCCTTGCCAGTACCAATTCAGAGGGGGGGAGCCATCTGTCTCCCATCTGTGTTCTGAGCACAGGCGAAATCCGCTTTGTGGGATGTTTGGTGGGATGGGAGATTGTGTCGGACTCGCTTCCCCTGCAGGGGCTTGCCAGATCCCAGCAGAGAGGGAAATATCCCCACGCGGTGCTGGGTATAAACAGAGGAGGTGGCGCAGGGCAGGCAAAGGAAACTCGGCATATATGATGACAGGAATGCCGTCCTTGCAGTGGGGTTCATTTGGGGCTGTTTGCCAGTGGTTGTGATGAGTTCAGAATGACTTGCATGCAGCTGCTTTGGGGGCAGGATGCTACAGGAATGGCCACTGGGTGTCAGGCCCCTGGAGCCCACGGACTGGGGGGGCGGGGGATTCTTCTGCGTAACTGTCTTGGCGGAATTCTATGGACGGGTCGCAATATTTTCTTTTTATTAAGCCTGCTGCTAGTTAAATAGGGGCTGGGAAGTTGAGGGTTCAAGCTTCCTTAGATGTTTGGTATGGGTTCTGATGAGCCGGTGCTCAGTCAGAGGCACTGTCCGTCTCCAGCAGGTGTGCTAGATTTCCATATTCTGCAACTAGAATATATTCTGCAAAAGGACAGAACACAGCAAGCCCCTTTCGTCTACATCTATCATGCTGCTAGCCTGGCCTGTTGGAGGCATCCTGAAATGTCCTTTTTCTTGCTTGGGTGGGCGGGCGACAGTTCGGCAAGGACGCTAACGCAGCTGGAACAGGTTGAGAGAAGGACCGCAAGGGGGGGGGGAATAACGCTTTTAGAAGACAAGGTAGCCAGATCGGGATATATCCTTTTCTAATATTAGAAGAAGAAGAAGAAGAAGAAGAAGAAGAAGAAGAAGAAGAAGAAGAAGAAGAAGAAGAAGAGGTAGCATTTGCAGACAGCTGTTTCAGAAGGATGTTGAGAAAGGAGTTTGGAACCACGGTCCAGCCTTTCAGTAAGTTACGAAGCGCTGGAGCTGGACGACAGAAAGGTTCGGTAGGTTCAGGATGGACACGGCAAAGAACTTCTCACTGTGGGAGTCCAGCCCCGAGAGAAGCTGTCTGAGCAGCGACCCTGTGGGATCTGTCTGTTTCTCTGAATGTTTTCAAGGGAAGTGTGCTTTTAAGTATAGGGGATCCCAGGTTAGGGCACGGAGGCTGGACCCGACATCTATGATCTGTGAAATCTATGAAACCCCAAAATGCACATTTCAGCCACGAGGATTCTGCAACACAGCATCATGTGCTGCGATAAGAGTTTGCGCTCCCAGGAAATGTCTCTAGTCACTAAAACATGGATAGGAAGGAGTCTCCGGTTGTCGTGGGTCCAGATGGGAGAATTTGTGGCTGCCTGTGGCCTCCGGGTCGCCATCCATCCACCCACCTCACGCGCATGTGGTCCAAGAAAGGCTAACACGAACGCATCGAGGCATCTCCCCATCTGTCCTGGTGTGTTACCCACCTGTCCGTCCCGCAGTGCCCAAAATGCGCGCATCTCCACACATACAATTCTTTCCACCCGTGTGCCCAGCCACGCCATACGTCTGCTCCCACAGCCTCCGGTGTCTTCAGCCGTCCAGTCCGTCCGCGCGCGGAAGCCTCTTTCCCTGCACCGTGCCTCCCTTTCCCTGCTTCTAACGACCAGCTCCCTGTGAACGCCTCGGCGTCTGTCTAGCCGCTTACGCCGCGCGCCTCCATCCCAGGGCGCACACCTGCCTGCCTGCATCTCTCTGCCCCCCCTCCCTCTCTTTTCCAGGAAACGCGTTTGTCCCGAAGACCGAGCCCCCCCCCCAAACCGCCCCCTCCGCCGCCCGATAGCAGCCAAGCGCGCTGCGCCTTTCCAGTATCCGCGTCTCCTCGCTTCCTGCCTGCCTGCCTTCTTTCCTTCCTGCCTGCCTTCCTTCCTTCCTTCCTTCCCGGCCTCTCCGTGTGAGCCATCCCTGCTTCTCCACCAGTGGGCTCTCCGGCGCAGGAGAGCATGTGAGTGAGCTGGGAACATGGAAGTGAGGCTGCCGGAAAGGGAGGGGGAGGGGGAGGAGGTATGTCTGGGCTTGGGAAGGGGGGGGGCTGAGAGGGGGTTGGGCACGGAACACATTTCTTTGTTTGAGTAGAGACTAGGGGGGGGGGAAGCGAGCTAAGGCAAGCCAGCCAGCCATCGAGTGTGGAAGGGAGTTAGTAGAGAGAGAGAGCTCAGAGCGCCGAACCCTGTGGATTTATCCTAGTTGGCACCAAAGTCCGCTCCCAAAGAAGCAAGATTGGCCATTTTTTTTTTTCCCTGCCCTTTTGAATTTTTTTTCCTTTTCGCCCCCCGTGGGAGGTTGGAAAATTTTACAGTCTTTTCCCCCCCCTCCCCCAGCCAGCCAGGCGAGGGGAGATCCCGAGGAACGGAGCCCTCCGCCCCCCCCAACCTTAGCAGTCCCCTTTCTGCAGGTAACGTTGGCTCGGCATCTCTCCCCCCCCCCCATTCTTCCCCGTTGCCGTCTGTCTGATTCCTCCCCCCCCCTTTTTTTCCCCCTCGCCGCCTTCTAGCAGTTTTGGGGGATCTCGCCCTAGTCGGATCGACTTGACGTGAATGTGTGTGTGTGCGCGCGTGTGTGTGTATGTGTGTGGCCAGAGGGGAGCTGTGTGTGTGTGTGTGTGTGTGTGTGTGTGTGTAAAAGGTCTTTCTGGCTGCTTTTGCTGGCTTTTGTTATCTGCTGGGAAGAGAAGCTAAAGGACGGGGTGGGGGGAGACCTACTTTGGCCTAGCCTCGCTCGCTCGCTCGCTGCCGCCGCCGCCGCCGCCGTCTCGCTGCTGGGCTCACCTCGCATGCCACCGAAGAGAGAAAAAAGACGGCGGCGACGGCGAAGGGACCTTTAAAGGAGCAGACGGCGGGCCAGCTGGGCCGGCTCGGACGCCGGACGGACGGACATGCTTCCCGGAGGACGGATCGGCGTGCTTCCCGGAGCTGGCGGCACCCGTCACGCCGCCTTGCCCTGCTCCTCGGACTCTGCCGGACTCGCCCCCGGGCCAGGGGGGGGGTGCGCACGTCGGCTGGAGCCGGTTGGGCCCAAACCCGCGTCCTCATGCCCGGCACAGAACTGGGTTCTGCCACGGCCGGCCGGCCTGCCTGCCTGTTGTCACCAGCCCTGGTGGAAGCCACGGGGCCGTCCCCTGGCGACGACCGGACGGATCCCGTTCCAGCAGCGGCCCGCTTTCTCGGCTGGGGGTCCCCGGCTCGGGCTGGGCTGGGCTGGGCTGTCGCGCGAGGCTCGAGCGCGGCCCCGCCGTCTGCTGTTCGTCCGGGGGGAGCGGAGGTTTGGGTGCCGGTTGACAGAGCTCCGTGTGCGCCGCCGCCGCCGCCGCGTCCCTCTTGCCGGTGCGGTCTCCTCGGCTGCCCCACACGCATCCCTGCGGCTGGCACCGAAGTAGAGCCCGACCCACTCCCCTGGAGGTCAGGAGGATCCCCAGTTCTGGCGGCTCCCTTCTCTTGTTCCAGTTCGTGTAAATGGGGGAGAAGCCCGCCCCGCGCCCCGGTAATCCGTCTTCTCCCGTAACCGGTTCCTGACGATCCTTGCGGACTTGTGGACCAAGTCACGGTTGGAGGCCAGGGCCCCCGGTCCTGCGTGTTGCTTGGTGAGGACCTAACGGGGAGGCGGACCGTCCGGTACGAGACGCTGAACTAACTGCCTTTGGGCTCGGCCTGCAGCACCAAGAAAAGCTGTTCTTGCAGCTGGTGGGAATCGGGATTTGGCCTACGCGACGGGACAACTTTGTACAAACTCCGACGCCGCTGGCTGCGCCCAAATCCTGTTTCTCTTAACTGAGCAGGATTTGACCCCAGAGAATTCCAGCTGCAAAAAGAGCACGGCCGGTTTAAGAGGAACTCTGGGGCGGAGAAAGGGGAGAAGGGTGACTATCTGGCGGGGGGGGGGCGGCGAAGCTGGAGGAGTGTTGGGTTGCGTGATTTTGGGGGTGGGGGATTTTCCTTGCGTTTAGAGTGCGGGGGCTGTATGTGTATATATACCCGGGGGAGGTGCGTGCATGTATTTCTTGGGGGGGCGGCGGCGGTTGACTGGTGGAGACAAGCGTGTTCTTCTGAACAGTGAGGGAAGTAGGAACTGAGTTTTGGGGCTGATCGGAGCAAAGATGAAAGTTTTGTTTGTGTGTGTGTGTGTGGTGGGTGTTGGTGATGCACGTATAGATTAAATACCTTCCTGTCTGGGAACGTCGCTATTCTGTGTCACCAGCAGAACGTGGATTTAATAGTGGATTTGGGAGGAGGTGATTGAAGAATCGGGCATCATCGGGTGGGTTTCTCGTGAAGCTGCGGGCTGAGAGGCCAAGGGAGGCGGTGAGGAGGGGGGGGTGACCTAGCAGAGGGTGTGAGCCGGGTGTGGGGTGGACATAGATGATGGATGTGGCGGGAGTTAAGCAAGTTGAGGCGGCTCTTCCCCTCCTGCTCCAGTTGCCTGCCCCTAAAGCAGTGTTCTCCAACCTGGGGTCCCCCAGATGTTTTTGGCCTACAACTCCCAGCATGCCCCAGCCAGCGTAGCTGGCTGGGGCATGCTGGGAGTTGTAGGCCAAAAACATCTGGGGACCCCAGGTTGGAGAACGCTGCTCTAAAGTGTTCTCTGTCTTTTTTGGGGTGGGCTAGCCTGCAAGGCGAGAGCTGAGACTTTTGAAACAAAATCCATACAAACACAGAACGCGTATGACCTTTTTAGGGAGGGGAGGGGGCCGAGGGGGGGAAAGAAAAAGATGAACTGAGTATTTAAATCCGGTTTTAGGGCTGAACCCTGAAACCTGTTTTCAATGTCACTCATGACCCAGCCCAAACGAAGGCAAAGCCCTAATGAAGCTGAGAGAGCCTCTGAGAGCATGCAGAGTGCCTTTTGGACACGGGCCGCCGAGTAACCGCGCCTGGGCTTTCCCTGTCAGAGGGGGATCCAAAAGGGCAGAAAGCCGGCCGACCCCCCCCCCCCCGCCGCCCCTTAGAAATGCAGAAAGGGTGGAGTGACGCCTCCCCCCCCCGTCAGGTGTGTTCCGGCTCCCGTGTGCCTGGCCCTTTAAGGGTGCCCAGGTGAGACAAGGTGTGCTCTGATGAGGAGGAGGAGGAGGAGGGTGGCACCTGGCGGCTGACAAAACGGGTCAGGCAGGTTGGCAGGCCCTCCGTGAGAGCACACACACACACAAAAGAGCGCGGTGGAAAGGCGCGGGTGAGGCCAAGCGGTCATCTGTGTGTGTACGTGTGTGTGTGAAAAGCGTATGTTTCGTTGTGCTCCCCCCCCACCCCCACCCCACCCACGGCCAGTGTCGAGGGGTGTGGGGTGTCCTGAACCGTGTTCATCCGTGCGGGTGCTTGTTGTGAGAGAGGCGCGTTTGGGCGCGTCGAGTTGGGCCCCCGGCCTTGCGCGGAGCATCCAGCGCAGACTTCGTGAGTGGCGGGCGGGCGGACTCTCTGAACCGCCGCGCGTCACTGTTCAGGGCAGCCCCTGCCCCAACCGGGTGGCACTGCAGGTCCCATCTTCCCCACTGGCGGGAGGTGTAGTCCGAACCATCTGCAGGGCGCCCGGTTGGGGCCGGCCTGGTTCAGTGGGGGAGGAGAAGCCGGCTGGTAGAGGGCAGAGGGCCGCTCCCGGGGCGCGGGTGCAAATTTATTCTCCCCGGAACTGCATTCCCACTGGGGGTGGGGGTGGGGGGCTTGGGTCTCTGTGTGGGTCATGCGGGGTCATAAATGATGCTCCCTAGGTATGAATGGGGATCCTCCTCCTCCTCCCCCCACCCCGCCGCCGCTTTAATGAAACCCGTGTCACATGGTTTCCTAGTGGGTTGGCTCACAGTCGCTGGGGCTGCCGGGAGCCCGGACGCCTGGGTTCTGTCCATACACAGTTGCAGCTGGGGTTACAGAAGGTTGTCGATTATGTTTTTCCTTGCGAGGGGGGGGGCACCTCTGTTCCGACGCGGCAGAGGCCGCGGGCAGGGAGGGGAGATTACAGGAGGAAGAGAACGGAGCCAGGACTCCTGGGTTCCTTGGGAGCGGATTCTTTGGGGTTTCCACCGAAAGAGGTGCTGGGAAGCCGGGTCCTTCCCAGTTCTTGGTCTATTTTCCCCCTCCAGGATTGCAGTCCTGGGAAGAGGGAGGCTGCGCTGGGAGTGGAATATTTTTCAGGCTTGGAAAGGGTGCTTGTGACCCATGGATTATTATTATTATTATTATTTTCTTTTTAAAATGTTGGGGCCTGGCCCACAACTGAATCTGTGCAGAGGGAGAGCCTGGGCCCAGCCCCTCCACTGCAGCTGAGGGGGGTGCCTCCCCCCCCCAGTTCACCCCCTGGGAAAAGATTATTTGAAAGCATACACCTTTAAAGTGGCAAGAGAGGAGTAGATGCCCCCAAACCTCAAAAGATGAAAAGTCACCCCAAACATCTCCATTGAGTCCCCAAAGCCTTTTTTCAATTAGTGCTTCATTGCACAGAAAACTCCAAACATTTCCATAAAAAATAAACTAAAGCCCTCTAACTTCACTCAGCCCCAGAGCCTGGAACTCCCCCCCAGCATGTCCTGAGATCCCCTTAGAATAGATTTTAGCATCCCCCACCCATATATTTCTATCAGTTTGCAAGTTGCAGTTGGCTTGAAGGGGGTTTGCTTTGCACATCAGTCTCTCACTTCCCACCTCCATTCTTCTAGCTGGCAGGATGTTGTTTAGAATTGAAACCCCAAATTCCTTTACTCTTATGGTGTGTGTGCGTGTGTGCGCGCGTGCGCATGTTTGGGCACATGTATATTTGCGTATGTGGCAATATTTGGGGTTGCTTAACACCGTTTTGCCTTTCTGCCTTGGAAAACCCCTTCCGTGTAGTAAAAGGGGTGGAAACGGTCAGCGGTCAGTCGCAGTGGGCGCACCTGTGCGTGGAACAGGCACGGCTTCGTTGCACCAGAGGAGTGGCGTGGGGTTGGTGCTCCTTCCTGCATAGAAAAGCGCAGCGTGTCTCGGTATAATTCTCATGTAAACGTCCATGGAGACCCAGGCGACCGTTGCGTGGCTGTGAGGCCACACGCTCCTCGCACGCTCGAAAAGTCATGTGGCTGGCCCTGATGGCTTCTGGGTAGGAATCCCAGCTTTCCATTGCTGAATATTCCATGTCCTGTCAATAATAGTGATAATATTTATTTATAAATTTATTACATTTATATTCCACCTTTTTTCCCTTTTGTAAGGAACCCAAGGCAGCTTACATAGTCCTCCTCCTTCTCCTCCTCCTCTCCGTGTTATCCTCATAACAACCCTGTGAGGTAGGTCAGGCTGACAGTCGGTGACCCAGTGAGTTTCATGGCCAAGTGGGGACTAGAACCCGGATCTCCTGAGTCCTAGTCCAGCACTCTAACCACTGGCTCTGAAGAATCCTGAATAATGGGATTCAGGTATAAATATTGGTTTTTTTTTAACTGGGACGCTTCTCCTTAACTGGAAGGTAAGAAGCAGCATTTCTCCTGCAGACGGGTCCGTGTGATTGTGCAAATTCAGAGTGTGTTAGCAAAATATAGCCTTCCCCAGCCTGGGTCCCACCAGATTCGTCTTGACTACAACTTCCATCATCCCCTGGCTGTTGATTATGGGACTTGTAGTCCAGCACATCTGGAGGGCGCCCAGTTGGGGGAGGTTGTGCTCCAGATGTCTGTAGGTGCCCATTAACATAATGCTGGCTGGGAATGATGGGTGTTGCAGTCCAACACATCTGGAAGGCGCCCGGTTGGGAAGGCTGGTTACGCAGCGTGGTCATGTGGCAAAACCCCAGAGAGCAAGATGGGGAAGTGGGCCCCTTGAGCCGCTTCTTCTTATCACAGCGTTCTGCTGGCCTGGTATCTCCAGAGCGCTGACCCGCGGCGGGTTCGAGTTGCTTGGGGGGGGTGGGGGCTGACTGGTAGGATTTGAGGAGGCTGTGACCATGAGGAGGACGCCAGGACCGGCGGGGGAGGAAGAGGGTGGCCGTTTGCTCCAGCCTTGGCTTCAGGCTGCAAAGAGGGACCCTTGACGTCCCATGCTGGGAAAAGTGCATAGCGACAAGGAAAACCAGCCCTGCACAGGGGAACAGAAGCTGAGGGTCTGTGACACTGTTGGGCCCCGAGGGAGGGTGTATGCAGAGCAAGGGTGCCTTGTGCATGTCTGCCCCCCTCTGGATTATTCACACCCCCCACACCAGCCAGGTGTTGTTCCTGCCCTGCCCTGTCCCATCCTCTGCACTTCTCACAGAGAGCAGTTGCCGTGTTGATCCCCAAAGGCAGGAGAGGGAAAGTTTCTTTCTTTCTTTCTTTATTATATTTATACCCCGCCTTTTTTCCTGCAAGGAACCCAAGGCGGCTTACAGAATCCTCCTCCTCTCCATTTTATCCTCACAACAACCCTGTGAGGTAGGTGAGGCTGAGAGTCAGTGACTGGCCCCAAGTCACCCAGTGAGTTTCATGGCCGAGCGGGGACTGGAACCCAGATCTCCCGAGTCCCAGTCCAACACTCTCGCCACTACGCCACACTGGCTCTCCAGTGATGAAATAATCCTTTCTTGGGGCCGATGGAATCTTCCCCCCCCCCCGCGCCCAATGAAGAGTTCTGTGCGACTCAAATGTCTTTTATCTTCTGCTGCCAGACTCAATTGGCCCAGTGAAAGAGAGAATAAAATCGCATTTCTTCAGTTCTGTGATGATGGGCTGCTCCTCTTTCTCGGGGGGTGGGCCCCCCCCATTGTGGGTCAGGAATATCAGCAGGGCCCCCCCCCTGCGCCAGGCCCAGCTGCCTGCGCCACTCTAGGAAGCCGTTGCACCATCAAAAGCGCAAATTGCCCTTCCTTGCATCATCGGGAAAAGACACCAGCTGGCATGCCGTAGAGCGCATGTGGCATTGTGGCATGGATTTCTGTGCGCTCCCCAGGTGAAGCCGAATCCCCCACTGCTTTGCTCCTCTTCCCCCCCCCCACGGGCCCCACACACACACACACGTTGCCAGAAGCTCCACTACCGTGCCAGTCGTCACTTATCAATCTGAGTGTGAAAATAGGAGCGTATCAGAAGTTACAGAGCATTTGCTTTTTCTATTTTCGGAACGGTGGCAGTGAGATCCATTGGGAACCCTGGGGGGGGGGTGTTTAGGAGCCCGGAGCCCTTGGTTCTTTCCTCACTGGCTACAGAGCCTCAAGTGGGGAGTTTTGGAGAACCTGGTTGTCAAAATGGGAGGGGAATGAAGCCTCTCTGTTTTAGGGCCCGGGTCCTGTGGGCACCCAGGTCGTATTTACAGCAAATGATAAAAGCTGGGTCTTGGCATTATTAGGGTGCAGAGCCCAAATCGTTGCACTGGAATAAATGAGCTTGGAACGGCCTGTCCTACTCTGGTTCCCACAGCCTTTTGAGTCACCGACATGGGTTTATGTGCCCGGCGCAATAAGGGGTTTTGTGGGCAGGGTGAGAGTTGTGAATTCAGAACTGGAGGCAGCCAGAACGGGTCGTTCACTGTAGATTTCCTTAATCTAGGGCCCGTGTTCTCCAACCTTGGGTCCCCAGATGTTTTTGGCCTACAACTCCCAGCATGCCCCAGCCAGCGTAGCTGGCTGGGGCATGCTGGGAGTTGTAGGCCAAAAACACCTGGGGACCCAAGGTTGGAGAACACGGCCCTAGAGGAAAAGGGTGTGATCTTTGGTGTGCAGCTTCCAGTAACGTGTCTGAGCTGCGTGCTATGGATCGGCTGGTCTGGATGAAGTGACCACGCGCGGGTTAATGTTGGAGGGATCTGGGTGCCGTTTCCAGGGGGAAGGTGTGTAATCTGGCGGCTAGAATCGGGAGGAGGCTGGCCTCTGACCCGTGGAAGCCCGGCTTGTGCAGGTTATGGCACTTTGCATATGGTCAGGGGTATCCCACTCATTACCTCATACGTTTCCGGCCTGCATTGGTGCTGAATGGAGGAGGCGCGGAGGTTAGGTCCTGCGATCCAACAGAAGTTGAATCCCAGCTGAAAATAAGCGCTGCTGCTGCTGCTTGTACTCGCACTCGTATTATTTATGCACGGCGCTTTGCAAAGTACAAGAGAATAGGTCGCTGCCCTGAGGAGCTTCCAGTCTAAAACTCGACATGGGGGAAACGACAGAGGAATGGGGCAGGCAGGGGGGCTAAACCGAGGAAGCCGTTTGCCAATGCTCTCCAAGTTGGTGCCCTCTAGATGTCTTGGATTACAACTCCCAGCATCCCCCCCCCAACTGGAGGGTGGCCCACGTGGTTGTTTCAACTGCACGTGCTTCGGCTGCGTTGCAGAGCTGGGGGGCCAGAGCCCTGGAAATGGGGCTGCTCCTCTCCCCCTCCCCGCGACTCCCGCCCCCACCAGGGATGTCTGAGAGAGTCTGGCACTGTCTGCAGCTGCTTGGCCCCCCACCCACGGAAGGGATCTCCCTCGCCCGCCCGCCCGCGTGGGCACCTCTGAAGGGGCGCCTTGTGCTCCCTGGGCCGGCCCCTTCTGTGTCCTTTGTCTCCGCACAGTGGGGCCTTTCTCTCCGCCAAGACGGGCTCCGCGGTCCTCTGCGGACCCCACCCCACCCCGCTAGTTGCGACCGTGACGTCACGCGGAGAGCATTTTTTGCGTCTCTTTCCTGAGCTCTGTGTTCACCCTTCTCCAGCCACCTCGCTTGTTCCCATTATACAGATGAGCTGAGGGAGGAGGAGGGGAAACTGAGGCCGAGGGCGGGAGAGACCCACACAGAGAGTGTGTGGGTTTCCCAAGGCTGTGGCACAAAGGTGGGGCCGGAATGCCATCTCTCTCTGTCGGTCCTGGGGCACGCAGACCTGCCCCCCCCCCCCAGTTCTACCTCTGCCTTTTGGCCTGCCCTCTGGGTTCTCCCTTTTCGGAGTTTTGAAACTTCAGTGGCTCAGGCAGTTTGGGGCAGGGCAGGTTCAGTGGGGTATGTGGGGGTTTTCACTTCAGGCCTACTTAATTCCTCCCCCTCTTCCCTCCCCATTCCTTTTTCCCTTGTGTGTTGTGTCTTTTTAGATTGTAACCCTGTGGGGGCAGGGACTGCCTTGTTTTACTGATTATATGTAAGCAACTCTGGGAGCCATTTTGGCCCAGTCCCGGCGGGATCAATGTGGGATGGGTTGGGTCAGTTTTTTTTTTGCAGGAAGCACCTCTGAACAGTCTGGCCCTCGGTGCCCCCACCTGAGGCTGTGGCATAGAGCCTGCATTGGAGAAGGAGGCCATGAGTTTTGGGGTTTCCCTGCAGGACCCCTTGGGTTCAGCATAGCTCCCCCCCCGCCCCCGTGGCACGAGCAACCGAGACACAGTGTGCCGTGGGCTGCCGTGTCTGGGCTTCGGTAAACCACAGCTCTTGCCTCCAGCCAATGGCGCAGGGAAACCTTGCCGCTCACGCCCAGGCGTCAACCGCGGTGGTGGGCAAAACTATCAAGGGGGTTTTTTCTGCGGAACAGGGGTGACTTCAGGCACCGTAGGAGAAAGTCTTCTCCCGCCTCACATGTCCGCCGCCCAAATATCCTCTTTGGGGTTTTCCGGTACCCCCAGAAACGCTCCCCCTGCCGCCACGGAGGCCACGCCACGATGCCAACGCAGGCCCCCTCCCCCCAGCCTGGGGCCCTCCAGGTGTGCTGGACCGCAACCCCCATGCCGGCTGGGGGATGATGGGAGTTGCAGTCCCACACCTCTGGAGGGTGCCAGGTTGGGGGAGGCTGCTCTGCCACCGTGGCACGGCCTCCGTGGCAGAGAGGGTAGGGTGGCCCCCCTTTGGCATCGCCCAAAAAATGCATTCCCCAAGTGGCTGGACACTTGCGCGCGCGCTCATTTTAAATAGGGGTGGGGCAAATTTAGAAGCCAGAACTATGATTTAAATAGACTTGCAATGCCTCTCGCCCTAGCGCAGTGTTTCTCAACCTTGGGTCCCCAGATGTTTTTGGCCTACAACTCCCAGCATGCCCCAGCCAGCTATGCTGGCTGGGGCATGCTGGGAGTTGTAGGCCAAAAACATCTGGGGACCCAAGGTTGAGAAACACTGCCCTAGCGGGGCAGGCTGTGGCCAGGTGACGGCTTCACGGCGCCCCTCTTCTCTCCTGGCACTCCCTGGGTGGGCAGCTCCCAGGCCCCTCGCTGCTTGCATCTTCTATCTGGCTTTCCACCGCAGGCAAAAAGTAGATGCAAGTTGATGGCCGTTTGCACTTTGCGCGTGGAATCGCGCTGCATGTTTCCCCTGCCTGTACCCTAGGCTGCACCGCTCGCAGGGGTGGTGTCTGGCCTGCTTCTTCTGGGCAGGGACGCGTGTTTGCGCACAGCCGACAAGGAGCTACGTGCGGATTGGAGCGTGTGTGCGGGAGCGTGCGAGACCCTGGTGTGTGGTGGTCTCTTTCTCCAGGGCTGTATGGAGGGAGATGAGAATGGGGCCATTCCACCCGCCCTGCTGAAAGCCTACTTAATTCCCCCCCCTCTTCCCTCCCCATTCCTTTTTCCTTGTGTGTTGTGTCTTTTTAGATTGTAACCCTGTGGGGGCAGGGACTGCCTTGTTTTACTGATAGAAATAAATAAAGGAGGCGGTGTGTGGAATGTGAGGCCTACAAGAATGGGTGTGTGTGTGTCACCCTGTGAGATGTGTCCTCTTATTCCCTGAAAATTGGGAGCGTGGGGAAGGTTAAATTCGGGCTCTTCAGCCAAAGCCCCTCCCGCTGTAACCCTTCCTTCCTTCCTTCCTTCTCCACAGGATTGGGTCCCACGACATGGCTGGAGCGTAGCCGTGCACCCGCCCCCCCCACCAGCCGTGCCTCGTGGGTCCAGTGTGGGGGGGGAATCAGCCAATGAGAAAGCAGCGACGAGAACCCCCCCTGCTTCGGTGAGTGAGTGAGTGAGTGAGTGAGTGAGTGAGTGGCCGGCGCAGCCGGGCCTGGCTTGGCTTTTCGGTGTCCTGCGAAGGAAATGTTTGGCGTGGGTGGGTGGGAGGCGGGGAAGGGATTTCTGTTTTCCACACCTTTGGTGGGTTGTTTGTTATTTAGCCCTCGGGCGGGCGCAGAATATATGGGCAGCGGGAGGATGAGCTTGAGGTGTGGCGTGTTTCGGGTCCACGCCTCTCTTTCAAACCATGTTCTAGAGCAGCCTCCCATAACCCGGTGCCCGCCAGGTGTGTTGGACTACAACTCCCATCTCCCCCCGTCTGGGGAGGATGGGAGTTGTAGTCCAACACGTCTGTAGGGCTTCCAGGTTGGGGGGGAGGCTGTTTACAGGCACCCAAGAAGGATCCAATGGCCGGGGGGGTGGGGTGGGTGCTGGGAAATTCGGGGTTCAGACGGTGGAGGAGGAGGCGGCGACCAGTTCCGAAGCGTGGCCTCGTCCCCCCCTCGGTCGGGAAGGGGGCTTTGCAGGGAGGGCGCGTTCTGTTGGCGACGGGGGAGTGCTACAAGCGCTGATAGGCTTGTAGACGGAAGCCTCCCGTTTTGGAAGCCTCCGTTTGCGCATAAGTGTGCACGGCTAGCTTTGCCTTTCTGTGTGTTCCTTTCTGCCCCACTGGCCGCCTCTTGCAAGGAGCCACGGCACATGCTCAGATGCTGGAGCCACGGCACATGCTCAGATGCTATCTCCTGTTCCCTTCCTTATTTCTGCCCTCGGCCTGTGCTCCCGCCCCCTGGCACTCCGCCAGCCGAGCAGCTGGGCATGGGGTGGGGGTGGGAGGACGGAGACAGGGGGGGGCGCTGAACGTAGGGGGAGGTTCCTCTACGTAACTGCTGCGGGGAGGACGAGGGAGTGACTCACGCCTGCCCCAGAGCAAGCGCCTCCCCTCAACGCCGCCGCCGCCGCCACTGTGACCTTAAAAGGCTCCTTGTTGGAGGGAACAAACGGTTAACCCGACACTGCCCTTCAGCGCTGGGATGCTTCCCGAGCCAGGCCCATAGACGGCCTGCCCCCCCAGTTGCTCCGTACCCCTGGCTCCCTGCCCGCCTACGATCTGTTTCAGCCCCTTGTGTCTGGGCTCTGCATTTTACAGAAGGAAGAGAGAAGCAGGAGCAGCCGTTGGAAGCTGCTGAGGCTTTGTAAATTGGCGTGTCCCTAACTAAGGTGTGACCGTGAGGCAGTGTCGGTGGAGTGGTGCCTGTGTGCGATACGATTCCCACTTTCCCCCCATGCGCTCGCGCTCTCTCTCTCTCTCTTTTTCCACCTGGTCTCAGAGAGGATCTGCTCGTGTTTGTGAGTCGTGCACTTGAGCCTGCGCATGTTCCTAGGGCTGCAATACAGGCAGCTCTGGCTGTGGGAGTGAGCATCGCCGTGCAAGCGTTCTGGTTCCCTCGCTGCACTGTGGGACTGTGTGTACCCAACTTGTTTGCCCTTGTGGCCCGCGTGATGCCAAGCCACCAAAAGCCCTCTTTGAGTGCACAGACGAGTGCGTGCAGAATCGGCCCTCCCGTCTGGCCTCCCGCGTGTGTCTGTGGCAGCTCTGCAGCCTGGAACCGTTCTCTCCGCTGTGGAGTTAGCCAGGGTTCCCTGGGAACTCTCTTAAACCCGGCAGGGAAAAGGTTAACGGCTGCAGCGGATGACATGAGATGGAGCCGCCAACAGGAACTGGCACGATCCACATGGCCATGGTGTTGTGTTTTTTTTTTTGGGGGGGGGGTGTGTCTTTTAAAGTGCCTAACGGTCGCTTTAGAAATACCGCTACCGATTCCCCAGACAATCCAGAATCTGGAATGGGCTGGGAAGGAAGGTGTCAGAGGAAAAAGGGCTGGGCTGGGGGGGGGCGGGGGGAGGCGTATTCCTGGCATGCCAAAGACGTTCGCGTTTCTTGGGTCTGAGTTGGACGCTTGGGCAGTGCCTCTTGGAACCGGAGGAGGTGGCTGAGATGAGGGCGGGACTGGGGCCTCCCCCCCCCCTGTGCGTGTGCGGACAGTGTTCTGCCATTGTTGTGTCACTGTCGGGTGTGTACATACACGGAGGTGTGTCTGTCGGGGAGCTGCGAATGACCTTTCTGTGATACCAACCCTGTTTGGCTTTGCTTCGTTTGCGTTTTTTCCTCCCCGGGGCCCTCGCGCATGGGTTTCACGCGGCCGGCGTGTGGTCATAGCCCTTCTGAGTATGCCGCTGTGTGTTTCTTGGGTCGCATGTGAGCACATGGAAACGGGCAGAACTGCCCTTGGATGAATGAGGGCTCTGTGCGCGGATTACTGGGGTGTGTGTTCCTACGCAAAGTTCTCTGTGTCTGTGCCCCATGCTTGTTCCGGGCTAGTGCATGTCTGATATGACTGCATTGTTTTTGTTGCTTTTGCGCTTGCTGTTTCTTCAGAATGAGCTGTGGGGCCGGAAGGGGGCGGTTGAAGCTGTGATGTTGAGGCAGCCCTGTCTGGGATTCCCAGGCAGGGCAGCGCTGCTGGGGGGGGCGGGGGGAGGAGGGAACTGGGGGGGGGGAGGAATGATGTCATCTCACTCTTTAAATCAGGACAAATTACCAGGGAGGGGGGCTGAGTCACTTGTGGCCGGAATTCACCCCACACACATGCTCCGCTGACTTGGCAGGGACCCTGAACCCCACACAGTGGTAGTGGGGGGGGGGGAGGGAGAGCAGGCCAGGCGCCACCGCCGGCAAGCAGCTCAGAAGTTGCACACTGTGTGCCCTTCTCGCATGAGTTCTGGTTTGGTTACCTCTGCCAGTAAATGCTCCTTGGTACTCCTGGGGGACTACGCCTCTCTCATCCATCCACCCCGTGTGTGCCAGGAGGTAAGGCCGTGCTGTGTGAGGCTGGTGTGCGCGTGTGTGTGTGTGTGCGCGCGCACGCATTTTCTTTGTGTATATGTAGTTTGGGATTGCCTTCTCCCATACAGCAGAGAAAGAGAAAGGATGCTGTGTGTGTGGACATGTTTTGAACGTTTCGCACATGGCATGTGTGTCTTTTGTACGTTCTCTCCAGCATGCTTGAGCTCACTGGTTTACGCCCCTGTTCCCCCTTGAACCCATTGCCCTGTCTCCAGTGTGTGTGTGTGTGTGTGAGTAGTTTGTGGTTTCGTGTGTGTGTATCTGTGACACGTCTCTGCTGATCCTGTGTTCAGTAACTGGGTGCTGGTGGGCACGTTACACACAGAAACGTGTGTGTGTGTGTTTTTGTAGAGTTGCTGGCTGCGTTTGCCACTACAGCCGCACGTGTGTGTGTGTGTGTCATTGTGTCTCTAGCCAGCTGTGATTCTGTTTGTGGGCAAGTGTAAAAGGTAGTTGTGTGTGTCTCTCTCTTCACTGCTTGTTGTGATGCTTTTGGAAGCGGTTCACTCCCCCCACACTGTCATCTTGTGCGAGGGCCACGTTGTGTTGAAACTGTGTGTGTTTGTGATTCCCCCCCCCCCCCTGGTGCTTCAGGGTCTGTTTTGTAACTTGGTGTCCTTCCGCCGTGTGCAGTGTTTGTGTCTGGGCCTCCACTCTGTGCATTTCATAGAAGGCTGTAACTTTTTTTTGTGTCCAGTTCACATATGTCTGTGGCTTTGGCTTTCCTATGTCTAAAGGTTGTGTCTCTTGATGTGATACGCACACATAGGTATCCTCTGTGTGTGTGTGTGTGTGTGTGTGTGTGTTTGTGTGAGAGAGAGATCTGTTGAATTGGTGCCTCGTGTGTGTGTGTGTGTGTGTGTGTGTGTGTGTTTTGTGTGTAAAGGGCATTTTCTGACCACATGTATTTCTCCCTCTCCACCCCCCCCCCTGATAACGTTGGGGGTGAAGCCCCCTGCATTCTGTGTGTTCCCTTTCTCCCTTCAGCTCAACCTTGTAGGCCAAAAACATCTGGGGACCCAAGGTTGAGAAACACTGAGCTATGGGGAGATGGGAACTGGCAGAAATGCGGTCCTCTGGCCGCATTCCCCAACCTGGTCCATGCTTTCTGGGAATGATGGGGACTGTAATCAGGAGCGCACCAGCTTGGAGGGGGCAGGTTGAAGTATGGCAGCTTTAGAAATGTGATTCTCTCTCTGGGATTCCCAAATTGTGTACCTAAGCAGGGGACCTCCCCCCCCCCCCAATCTGTTAACCCCTGAAATGCCTAGGGGTTTTCCTAATGCAGCTAGCTGAACTCCCTGTTGGGGAAGGCATAGCCCATGTGTTGCATTACCCCCCCAACCCCCCCCACTGGCTTACACACACAGACACACACTTCTTGTAAATTACATTGCAAGGAAGAAGGGAGGAAACAAGGCCCACAGGGCAACTCAAGTGTTCACTGCACATGGACACTGGTGCATGCATGCGCGCGCGCACGCACACACACACACACAGAGTGGTTTTCGTGAATTTGTTGGTGCACTGCTGTGTGCGATTTGCCTCTTGTGTGTATGAGAGGGGGTTGTCTTTAGGTATCTGGCAGGTGCCCGGTAGTTGTGTGTGTGTGTGTGTGTGTGTGTGTGTGTGTGAGAGAGAGATCCTGTCTTGTGCTTATATAATACTGTGTACATTGTGGGAGGAAGTTATGGATGTCTGTGTTTGAGGACAAGGAGCAGGGAAGAGGCCACAGCAGGTCACAGTGTGGTTTTTGTGCCTCGTGTGGCACCATTTTTCTGTGTACGGGGATGGGAAGTGACTCTCCGCCCGCCCGCCCTCCCGTCCCACTCCTCAGGAGTTTTCAGGAGAGGGGGCCAGGGGGGGCGGCCGGGCGGACCTCACTGGTGCTGACTCAGCGCTGACACAGCTGTTCTCACCCTCCTGTGTGTGTGAATGTGTGGGGGACCATTCGTTGTCCCTAATGAATCACACACGCACTTACACACCAAAACACCCGACTCCGAAACCCACATCCTGGAAGGGAGATGCTTGCCCCCAGGCAAGCTCTCCTGACCTGTCCACTCTTCCCACACATTTCTCTCTACGAGAGTACGTAGAGGGGATGGATCTGGCAATTGCCTTCTTCCGGTCAAACGACCGCACTCCCCACACACAACGCACACCCAGCACTACTAATATTGCATCGCCTCCTGCACGAGCGCTTCTGTGCACACGTGCGTGTTTCCCCGCGTGTGCTCCTTACACGAGTGAGGCTATCTCTGTATTTTCCACGGTTGTGTTTTACATATGCGGTGCTCTACATTTGTATGCTTGCACACGTTAGGATGCTTCTGACCCTCTGTGTGGGTGTGTATTGTTGTCTCTGTGGGTTTGGGCTTGCTGATGTGTATGGACAGGGGTAGGTGTTCCGGGTATTCTGTCCCACCCGGGTTTTTTTTGTCAGTGGGTACACCAGAGATGCACATGGATGCACGCATGTACAGCAAACGCATCTGCCTGGCACACCCAGACAGTGATGGCGCCTGCCTGCCTGTGCATGACCCATGTGAGGCCCACAGCAAATAGGACCTGGGAACTTCTCACAGGATGGACAACCCTCTCATGTCTTTCTGTGCCCTGTTGTGTGTGTGTGTGTGTACATGTTCACTCTTGCACACTTGTGCAGGGCAGCTGTGCTCTTGCCTTGTGCCCTCGCGCACTTGGAACCCAGAGCTGCTGCCACAACCCACCCTGTGGTCGGTCTCTTTCCTTGACTATATTCCTGTGCGTGCGCGCTCCCAATCTATGTGCATCTCTTCCATGGTTCCTGCCTTCATGCTTTTCCACAAGCTTCCATGTGGGTTTGGGCTTATTGTTAAATGTGCCCGTGTTCACCTGTGCCCATTACACACTGCCCTCCCTCAATTTGTATCTGTGCGATGGCTTGCTGCACTTACGCACACCTGTGCTTTTCCTCACATCTCTTGTGGCTCTCTTATGCTTTCATCTGCTCTATGCTCGTAAGCTGTGTGGCCATCCACACTTTTTGGGACCAATCTGACGGCACCATTTTGCTGTATGTTGTGCGTGAATGTCTTGTTTGCTCTTAGACCTTTGCGCCATTCTTGCCCGCCATGCTCCCATGCGCTGGCGTGCGCATTGCCTGTGGCACGCTACCTCTCTTGCTCCACCCGACACCCACCTTTCTTGTTCACTTTCTCTTCCTGCTCACCTGCTTCGGGATCCGTTTGCTCTCGCTTCTCACGGCCCTTTTCTCCTCGTGAGTCCTGGGGGGGGGCAGGGGGCTCTCTGTGTCTGCGTGAACTTACCCATGACATGCTCACGCTCTTGTGAGTCGCTGCTTCCTCTGTGGTCGGTGCGAGTGCGCATCCTTTGGTGCTTCCCTTTTCTTGTAAATCCACTGTACCCGGGTAGAGCTCCACTTCAGAGAATGTGACCATGATGGGGAAACTGAAAGGGCCATTTCCCAAAATGCCCAGCTCTGTGGAGAGTGGGTGGGGGGATCCCATAAGCCCGTCACCGATACGGGGACGGATTTCTAATCCTGCCAAGGAGGGCGTTGATCCGTGATCTTCTGATGCCGGGGGTGGGGCGCGGCGCGGCGGGCACCATCTCCACCTGCGGAAAGCCTCTGGGGGCATTTTGGGGAAAGCGGGTGGCGCTGCCCCTTCTGCCCCAGTGCCTTTCCAGGTAGCCACCCCCGCCTGCGGTGCTTTCACCTTCCCAGTGGTGTGGGAGGGGCAGAGATCCCCAGCGCATTGTCAGTGTGCCGTATGTGGGTGTGGCTTGCGTGCATGCACTGGGAAGGGGTGGGGGGTGTCCACCTCATCTGCTTACCCAGAATCCTATGTGGTGTTAGTGGTGGGTGGAGAGGTCATGGGGTGTGTGGCCGTTGATAGAGCAGGGCTGCGATGTGAGTGGGCAGCCACCTGTGTGTGTAGGAGCAAGGGAGTGAGCACATGTGCGCGGCTGTGCGCCTGCCCTCTGTGTTTTCTAACTTCTAGCCTCAGCTAGGTGTCTATGTATAGTCCGTGGGGCCATAGTTTCCTCTCCTGGGCTGTGTGTCTACAGCTGCTTACACAGGAAACGGTTTCCTGCAAGGGCCCCCGTTTCCTGCCCCTCCCCCCCTTCCTCCGCTCACATGCGCCGCCCGCCGCTGCTGCTTTGCTTCCTCCCTGGGTGTACAATGCTGGATGATATCACTGTTCGGTTTCCCACAATGCAAAGTGAGGCGGGGGATTGTCCTCGCCTCGCTCCAGCCAGGAGGATTTTCAGCCTGGCTCTCCCAGCCGCCTGATGGAGCCATTAAAACCCACATGTGCAGGCCCCGCAGGCTGTGTGGGGAGGGGGGGCGTGGGGGGCACCCTCGCCGAACGTGGTGGTAATTGGGCCACCGCCGCAGTCCAAGCGAGGCTGGGTGTGTCTGACATGGGCCAACCTCGCCCTCCCACGCCAGTTGCGCTGGGACTTGTCCCCCGTCGCTTCCTCTTGGCTCATTCGTGCCTGCGTCATGGCTCAGCCCAAAATCCCCCACGGCCTGGAGACTGTGACGAGCGGTAGACCGGGGAGAGTGGCGGGGGGGGAGGGGGGAGATGCCGCGTGTGTGTGCAAGTCTGCGGGACACATGTGTGGCGTGGCGTGGCCGGGTTCTCTTGACTTGGAGATTCCGTGTGTGTCTGTGAGAGAGCGAGAGAGCACGCACTTATCACGTGTGCGGACGTGCAAGGCACATGCATGGCTAGGCGTGGGAATAGCATGCCCTCCTGAACATGCAGCTGACACCAAAGGAGAATCACGGAAATACAAGTTTTACCAAAAAAGTGTGAAAACACCACCGTGATCAGAACTTTCTTTCATCTGTTTTTAATTTTTTTACAATGCATGTTGCAATATTAAATTTGTTGTATTAATATAAACTTTCAGTAATCAGTCTTTACAAATTCTTCAATACTCATGCTGTAACATAGAGTCTTAAACATATACCGGTGTACCGTAATTATACAAATAACCAGTGGTAATTACCCCCCTACAATCTCAGGGGTTTAGCATCCACCCAACTTGCTGTATTGTGCTTTATAGAGTTAATGTGTGTGCAAGTCTGCGGGACACATGTGTGGCGTTGCGTGGCCGGGTTCTCTTGACTTGGAGATTCCGCGTGTGTCTGTGAGAGAGCGAGAGAGCACGCACTTATAACGTGTGTGGACGTGCAAGGCACATGCATGGCTAGGCGTGGGAATAGCATGCCCTCCTGAACATGCAGAGCAGATGTGTAGTTGAGCGCAAAGGGAGACCTGTGTGTGGTGACCAGGATTCAGTACATGTCTGGAAAGGGTTGTGTGTCAGCATGACCATGTGGAGGTGGCCAGGTTTCGAGGAGATCGTGTGTTTGTGAACACTCAGGGAGACTGCACATCTAGGAAATCTCCATTTGTTTGTATTTTTTAATTTATATACCACCATTCTCTACTGTAAAAAGGGCATTGGGGGGCGGCGGGGGAAGCAAGGCACCTCAAACGATGTGTGGCCAAACACACACACACACACACACACACACACTGTGAAACCAAAAACAAATTAAAAAGCAAGGAAGAGCTAGGCAATGTTCTCCAACCTTGGGTCCCCAGATGTTTTTGGCCTACAACTCCCAGCATGCCCCTACGCTGGCTGGGGCATGCTGGGAGTTGTAGGCCAAAAACATCTGGGGACCCAAGGTTGGAGAACACTGAGCTAGGAGTTGTTCTAATGCAACCAGGGAAAATTCCTCAGACCTGGAATTTGGAATTGCAAACAGAAGGAGCTAGGTGGGATTGCCCTCAATGCTGTCACATTTTAACCAGGCCAGGGAAAGCCAGCAGAGATCCTGGGTGTGTGTGTGTGTGTGTGTGTGTGTGTGTGTGTGTGTGTGTGTGTGCCTCAGCTGGCAAAGCGATCCAGGACGTGGCCTCCATGGTTGGAAGGTGTGGCTGCCTCCCCATGGCAACTCCTTCCCACCTGTAAAGATTGGGACATGGCATAGCCCAGTTTTCTCCAACCTGGTGCCCTCCAGATGTGTTGGGACTGCAATTCCCTTTATTCCCAGCCAGCACGGGAATGATATGACTTGCGGTCCAACACACCTGGAAGGCACGAGGTTGGGGGAGGCTGGCATGCCCGCCCCCCCCCCGGATTTGAGGGAGCAGAGTTCTGGAGATGGGGGGTACGGGACATATCCTGCGTCTCACTGGACGCCCGGAGACGGTACGAGGAAGAGGGAAGAGGCCGAGCATCGAGGCTTAGCTGGTCACAAGTAGGATCTCATGGATGCGTGAACGTGTGAGACATGTGGAAATGGTGCGTCCGTGAACGTACAAGGCAGACACGGCTGGACACCAAGAGGTTGCGCGGAAGCGGGGAGCGCTGAGATCCTGTTTTGGGCACGCGGGTTTGGAATAGCTCTGCGAAATGGAGCATGTCTGATCCAGCGAGGAGGGGCTTTAGTCCGCTGGGGCTCTTGCCAGCATCTCGTTGTCTGGCTCTGTAGAAGGCCGCTTCCTCCGTTCCGAACACCGGCAGACAGCGCATCCCAGGCCTACCTCTTAACACGCCGTGCCTCCTGGATGATGCAAACGTTGCTAAAGCACAACACACCTCACTTTCCCTGGGCTTGCCTGTGTCAGGACAACCTCTCCCTGACATATTATTATGAACACGCGTCTGCTCTGTCCCCGAAGTCGTCTGGTTTGCCTCTGGAGCTTAGGAAGCGCGTGGCGTCCGTGGCCCTTGTGGTCTTGCTTGTGCGCTTCGCCCGAGCCGTATTCGTGAGCATCTAGCTCAAGCGTTCAGTTGGGGCGGAGGGCGCCACCCTCCTTGGCCGTGGTGCTGGCGTCCAGCATGTGCCGTCCGTAGCACGTGGCCGGCGTGTGCTGCGATTCCGCCATGAGCGAGTCGGTATGTTGAAAGCGGGGACGTAACGCCACGCCAACATGTGCGTTTGGATTTCTGTGACTCTGACCTGCTGATTCTGCAGCGGACCGGCTGTTTCTGAGTCTTGCGGACCGGTTTTTTTTTTTGTTTGTTTGTTTTAAACCATTTCGAAGAGGATTTGCAGTAATGTGCGCTTGCGCAGATGGAATAAAATTCTCATTGAACCCTAAAGAAGATCTGATTCTGTCCATGAAGCGGCGACAGAATGAAAGACAATCTGCGAAACACAGGCGGAAGGGATTTAACAAAATCCATACATCCCTATAATATTTTTATATATATAAAAAATGCCAAGTGGATTAGAGCGGGGGGGGGGAGAAGATGTCCCTGGGGGTGGTCTCCCCCCCCCTCTCTCTCTCTCACACACACACACACACACACACACACCCCTATGTGAGGGGGAGACTGGTTCCCACTCGGACTCGTCTTTTCCCTGCTCTGTCTGCTCCGCTTGGCAAGCCCAGAGATGGCATAGGGAGCCCCCCGCCCGCCCGCCCGCCCGCCTGCCCGCCCTCACTCGGTCTGCAGCCGCCGCTGCCGCCGCTGCCCCGCCCTGCCTCGAGCCAAACTTAGCTCTCTGGCCTCAGCTCTTCCAGAAATAGCCACGCTCTTTGGCGTCTGGGTTGCTATTTGGTCCAACCATAAATTCACGCCCGCTCTCCCTGCCCAGAGTGAAAGGTTGGGAGGAGGAGGAGGAGGAGGAGGAGGAGGAGGAGGAGGAGGGTGCTTTAATCCCACAGCTGTGTTCCGGGGGTCCAAAGTGCAGCCGTGCCTGGGGGAGGCCAGTGTGGGTGAGAGCGGCCCCCCTTCCCTGCCCTCCCCCCCCCAGTCCGCTTCAACACCCTCCGGTGGTGCCGTGGGTGGGCGCACGAGACACTGTCTGGCTCACGCCCACGGCAGGAAGAGCAGAGCGGCTCGGACCACATGGCTACCACAGGCTGTGTGCACGGCGGGTGGGTGGGTGGGACACAGGCCGGTGTGTCTCGGCTTGTGGCGGGACATGGACTCAGTCACACCTCGGATGGGGGCGGTGTGTGTGTGTGGGGGGGAGTGTGTGCAGGGGGCGGGTGAGTCACAGGCGCGGGTGGTGACTCCCGAGCCCCGTTTCCTTCCCTCCCTGGGAGTCTTATGGCAGCGTGGGAAATTTTTTTCCTCCAGTTCATGTTTTTCAGGGGCCGGCCCTTTTTCCGTGGCAGAGGCTGCGGGCACGGGAGAGAGAGAGAGAGAGCAGAGACCAACCCAGACTATGGCATTGCAAGCCTTGAATAAGGTCCCCGGGATCTCTCTTCACTCCCTTGGCGCAGTCCCAGAACAGATGAATAGCCAGAGTTGCAGTTTTTTTTTTTTTTACAATGCTCTTGCCAACGTGCAGAGTGTTTTTTTTTCTCTTGCCGTTCAGTAACCCAGCCTTCCTTCAATCGGGCGGCCTCCAGATGTGTTCGTTCTACAAGTCCCATCATTCCCAGCTGGCTGGGAATGATGAGAGTTGTGGTCTGACACACATCTGGAGGCCGCCCGATTGAAGGAAGGCTGCAGTAAGTAACCCTTAGCTCAGACAGGGAAACGGGGCTCAAGTTTCCACACAAGCCACAGAGTCTGTTGATTTTGGGTGGGGTAGGTTGCCAGGACTGCGAGCTTTATGGCTGCACAAAATTGTTCTTCAGGAAGGAAAACCTTCTAGTACACAACTTGCCTACACACGCAGAGCACTGGTCTAAATACCCTGAGCTGTAGATCCCAGCTCCCAAAATTTGGAATATTTCTTGCTTGTGAAACACGTCCCCGTCCCCCCCCCAATTAACTTCTTGGTCTATTTCTACCATAGACCTAAGAAAGCTGTAGAGTCCAGTGTTCTCCAACCTTGGGTCCCCAGATGTTTTTGGCCTACAACTCCCAGCATGCCCCAGCTGGGGCATGCTGGGAGTTGTAGGCCAAAAACATCTGGGGACCCAAGGTTGGAGAACACTGCTGTAGACTGACAAATTGTCTGCCTGTAAACCAGATTTCCATAGTTATTTTTGAAGCCCCACTTATCTCTTGTTTGCTGGACAGATAAGAATAACAGGGGACATCATACTGGCTATCCTGCTTCCTGGGGGGGGGGGGGGCCTCCGCTGTCTGCTAATGCAAGGCAAACTCTGAGAATGTGACACTGAGTTTTTAAAAATATAACCCATTGCTGCATTAGGAGGGGAGAAATTAACCTGTTCAATGTTATGTATGTATTTATTTATTTGATTATATTTATACCCCGCCTTTTTTCTTGAAAGGAACCCAAGGCGGATTACATAGATAGCCCTCCTCCTCCTCCTTCTCTCTATTTTATCCTCACAACAACCCTGTGAGGTGGGTTAGGCTGAGAGTCAGTGACTGGCCCAAAGTCACCCAGTGAGCTTCATGGCCGAGTGGGGGACTAGTAACCCAGACCTCCTGAGTCCCAGTCCAACACTCTCACCACTACGCCACGCTGGCTCTCAATGTATTCTCACCCCATACTGCAGATTGGGTGGGTGGGGGGTGGGGGGGAGAGGAACTGAGGTTAAGAGTGGCTTACATCAACCCTGCAGTGCAGGCCAGTCCTAGTGCAGCTTGGAGTGTGGGTTACAACCTCCAGTGGCCTTTGTGAGGAGTCTAATCGGGGAAGACTGACATGAGAAACTGTAATCCTTTATTTTGTTTCATTTTTGGAGGAAATAAACAAACAAACAAACAAACAAAAAACCACCACCAGTGGCCATGGTGGCTGGGGATGGTGATGGAACATGCAGTCCAATACATCCAAAGGGCCCCAGGTTGGGGAAGACTCGGGACCAGGGCAAGCCTTAACCACTGGTTCTGGAACAATTCTGCAGCATTTCATTTCATTTCATTTAATTCATTTATATACCGCCCCATAGCCGAAGCTCTCTGGGCGGTTCACAACACTCTCTACATAAAAACAACATTAAAACATACAAAACAGTTTAAAAAATTAAAAACCAAATTTAAAAACACAGTTTAAAATAACAATACAAAAGCCAATAAAACTGAGCCTACAGGTGACAATCCCCTCCGTGCTATTCCAAGCTCCTAACTACGGTAAATGCCTTGGCATAGAGGGAAGTCTTAACCTGGCGCCGAAAAGATAGTAAGGTTGGCGCCAGGCGGGTCTCAGTGGGGAGCTGATTCCACAACTGGGGGGCTACCACCGAGAAGGCCCTCCTCCTCGTTGCCACCAACCGAGCCTCTCTTGGAGGTGGCAGTCGGAGGAGGGCCCCAGATGTTGAATAATACAACCAAAGGGAGATGTAAGGGGAAAACCCTGTGCAGCAGCTGGAAACATCTGGCAGTTAAAGCTCAGTTTAAAAGAGGAGCTTTGAGACACAGCAATGCAACTTCATTATCCAGGGTGGTTTCCAGCAGGAGAAACCCATATTGTGCCCCATATAGAGATCCCAGAAGACTAATCTTGCCTTTTCACTTCCACCCCCCCTTCTATGATTTCAGACCCCATTAGGTGGCTGATGTGAAAGATGATTGGTGGCCACGTGAAGGAGGTCGTGTGATTGGCTGTCTTCTAGGAGAAAGAGAGCAGAGAGCGAGGAGAGCACAAGGAGAGAGACAGCGCCAGGAGCACAGTAGGTGTACTCAGGGTGTGGTTTGCCTCCTGAGTGGTGGCAGGGCAGGCAGGGGTTAACTCTGGAGCAGGCCAGAGCAGAGGCCCCGCCTCCCTTCTCCAAATGAAGGAATTCCATTGGAAGAGGGCAAGAGGGGCCCCTTCCCTGCCGGGGGCGGGGCCTGTGTTCATTGGAGGGGCACCCACTGCTTGTTAACTCCTTCCTTCCTGCACCTAATTGTGTAGTCTGAGAATGGGGAAGGGTCTGGGACTATGGGAAGAATACGTTCAGCCCAGTCATGATAAGGCAACTAATTGCAACCCAACCTGGGGTGCAAGCATTTAAAAGGATATGTCTCCACCCATTCAATCTGGAGATGCAGTGTCACTTCCCAAAACCTTGCTGCAAACTGACAGCAAAAATACATTGAAAGAAGAAAGAAAGAATGAGATAACTAAGGTAAAGCAACCACTGCTGAGTTTTTGAAAATCCTACAAAATGTTAGCTGCCCTTTATACACTTTCATTTAAATGTGGTAACTTCAGAATCAGTTTGCTTTATACTGGTTTGATCTAAAATTGTGATGGCTTGTTGAGGCTAAAAAAAAAAAAAATTGGAATGAGTTAAATATGCCTGTTAAAAGCACTCTTGTAAATTGCTCTAAATAGCATGATATCCAAGATACGAATGTATTTATCGATTACGAAGTTATCATATTTCTGGTCCTGCCTTTTTCTAGACTCGACGTGAGTTACAAATCCATTCGGAATGACGGAAATAGATTATTCCATGAATGCCTAGGGACCCATTCTCCCTCTCTCTCTCTCTCCTTTCTCTCCCAGCATTATATGTGGCTCTGACTGGAGGAGAGAATAAATCAGAGGAAACGTCACTGAGCAGTGACCCGTCGCTCAGATCCTGGGGGGTGGAGGGGGGGTACCGAGACGCGTCCACGGCGGCAGGAGAGGTAAGTGTTTGCCTTGGGGGGGGGGGAGACATTTAGAGCACAATCCTATGCAAATTTAGACAGGGAAAAAACAGGCCTACAACTCCCAGCGTGCTGGCTGGGGCATGCTGGGAGTTGTAGGCCTTTTTTCCCTGTCTAAACTTGCATAGGATTGCACCTTTATTTATTTATTTAACTTTTTATTTACTTCCAAATATTCTGTTTTTTTCCCCCCCCCATTTAAAAAAAGTCCCAAAGTGGCTAAACCCATTTTTAAAATCACAGCGCACAAGTTTAAAAAGCCCCGTGCCACTTGGGACCTGGCTACCTGAAAGACCGCCTTCTCCCGTAGGAGCCTGCCCGCGTTTTAAGGTCTTCCAGGGGCACGTTTGGTGGGCGATGTAAGAGAGGGCCTCCTCGGTGGCTGCTCCCAGACTCGGGAACTCCCTGCCGAGGGAGGCTCGGTTGGCCCCTTCTTTGTTGTCCTCCTTCCACCAAGCGAAGACATTTTTATTGAGGCAGGCCTTCGGCATATAAACTGGTCTGTTGCTGGAGAGGTTTTTAATTGGCTGGTGCTGCTTGTTCCTTTCACTGCGTTGTGTTTTTAATCTATTTGTTTTTTTATGTTTTATTTTTTTAATTAAGATTCTGCTTTTAATCTGGATCTTAGCTGCCTTGAGTATTTGTTGTTGTTGTTTTTTTTGGGGGGGGAGGAGAAGGACGGGATATAAATAAAGTAAAGCGAACAGTGATTTAAAAAAAAGATCTCTAAAATCTCTCAACAGCAACACGGATTAATTGTCTGGCTACATAAATAAGGGAATAAATGTCTAAATAAAAATTGTGAAGGGTGGGAGGCCTCACTTGGGAGGCTGTGTGTGGATGGGGTAGGGTGGACTGCCCCGGGGGGGGGGGGATTTGTCAGGGAGGTTGCTAGATGTGAGAGGGGAGAGGCCAGTTTCCCCGGGGGGGGGCGGGGGGGGCTTCAGAGGGGAAAGGAGGCGGGGCTGTCCTGGGGAGAGGCGGAGCCAGGAATGCTGAGTGTCTGGGCACTAGAGCAGCCTTCTCCAACCTGGTGCCTTCCAGATGCATTGGACTACAACTCCCATCATCCCCGGCTGGGATGATGGGATTGGGCATGCCTGATTGGACATGCGCGGTGGTTTTGGGCGGCGAGGGGACAGGGCTGGCCCAGGGATGTGTTGCTGCCCGAGGCAAAAACAAGAGGGCGCCCCCCCCTCCTGCTTCCTGCACAACACTCAAATGGGCCTGGCAGCTGGGATATCTTCCTTCAGCCCCGATGATGATGGGACACTGCCCTCCGGCGTACTTGAAAGCACCAGGTTCGCTTACAGGGGTCTGGGCGGGGCCGGGCAGGCCGCGTGGCTCACAGCTCTCTCCCGCGACCCCTTGCCGCCACCTCCCGGCATCTGCCGCCCGAGGCGACTGCCTCGCTCTGCCCAACGGCTGGGCCGGGCCGGGCCGGCTGGCTGAGGATGGCATCGGAGAGGAGAGAAGGCCCAGAAGGAAGGGGAGGCCAAGGAAGTTGGGGGACGGACACCGCTCCCGGCCTGGCTTCTAAACTGCATTCTCTCTCTCCCCCCCCCACCCGACACACGCCAGGCTGGATGCATCGCACAGTGGAACAGTTGGGGGTCCGTGCTGGACGGGACCCTTTTTCTCTCGGCAACCTGGGCTGCAGCGGGCCCTGGAGTTCGTGCCATTCTCGCCCATGGCTCCCGGGCGGCAGGTACCTCTCTCTGTCTAGGGCGGGCGGATGGGTGGGCGGGGATGCGACTTTCCCTCCCTGCGCCCCCACCCGGGAGAAGCGGCCGTGGCTTCTTTTAGGATAATTTGAGGGTTGTCTAGCCCTCAAACAACGGGGGGGGGCAAAAACTGCGCCTGTGGGTGCGCGGCACAACAGAACAGCTCCTGCAGGTAAACTAAGCCACGGCGGGCTGTCATGATGTGCAAACAGGCTCGTCGACTGGGTGCAGACAACACGGTAACTCGCACTCCACGGCCGTTGAACTGTGGCTTGTCGTTGAACAACAACAACAAACTGTGGGTTCTCTTCATGGGTTCCTCATGGTCTGAACCGAGCTGCTTGTTGGCGCAGCTCGGTTCAGACCAATACGATAACCCATGTCCAACCCTTGAGTGTGGGTTCTCGTGTTGTCTGAACCCAGTCATGGTGTCTGTTGTTCCCCTACCTTCTCCCTGTGATTTTTATTTTTCCCAAATGATGACTTATGGGATAATGACTTATCATAATGATAAGTAATAATGATGATAATGATAAGTAATAATGATGATAATGACTTATCATAATGATAAGTAATAATGATGATAATGATAAGTAATAATGATGATAATGACTTATCATAATGATAAGTAATAATGATGACTTATGTCACACCCACCTTCCCTTACCTACCTTGGAAGTGGCCTGTCGTTTCATGAAGGATCGATCGTCCCTTCCTTGAGAATTTTCCCTCGCTGCCCTCATGAAATGACATGGAATCAGAACTGGTTGAAAGTTGGCTTGGGTGCCGGTGTGCACTTCAGTACCCTTGGAGACGCTTCGCCCTTTTTCTCCCGGCCCCCATTTGACTGAACTCGGGTTGCAAAACTGCCCAGGAGTTCCCCTGGCTCCGGTCCTTCTCCTGGCTTAGCCGTGGGCCAGGGCCCCATTGGGCCCCGGGCCTTCTGCAGAGCTGGAGTTCCGCCCTGGGATGTGTCGGAGGGATAATGAACAAGGGTGCCCGTGAGCGTGTGCAGAGTTCATTCCCCCCGTCCCCCGCAGCGTAACCGCAGCCGGCCGCCTCATTGGGCTCGCGAGGCCGGTCTGGGCCTTGGCCAGCCTCTCTTGGACGAGGTGTTTGCTTGCCCCAGCGCGCCTCCCCTCCGGTGACGTCTCTTCCTTTCCCCCACACCCACCCCCAGGTGCTCTGCCAGCGTCGGTCAGCCTCCGCTGCCCCCGCACCTGCCGCCCAACCATGGCTCTAGCATGGGGCAACACGGCAAGGGCTATTACCCGCCAGGGTAAGTGCAGCTCCGGGCGTTCGGAGCACCCCGCGCCCCCCTCGGCAGTGCATGCGTGTTTGGGGGCGGGGCGGGACTGGAGTGGCGCCTCCTGGCTCCCGGCGGCCCACCCCCCCTACCCGGCATATTGGTGAGGGGCTTGGGAGGTGGGGCACGGGCGTCCCAGCTGTACCAAACAGGGGGCACCATCCTTCCCCGCAGAACACGAGAGCCCGGTCTGCTAATCTTGCTCAGGAACCCTTTCTTCCAGCTTTCCTCCTATTCCTGAGGAGTCCAGGTTAGAGCGCCCTCCTTGCCTTGTCCTTCCTAAACCCCCCACTGCCTCAGTCCGTCCGTCCGTCCCGTCCCCCCCCCCCCCGTTCCAACCCACCAGGCCCTGCCACTCCTTCCTGGGAGCCCCGCCCGTCTCTACATCCCCGGCTGCCCCCTCGCGCCCGCCCTGTCACTCACCGCACCTCCGCTTGTCGCTCTCCTCTCCACCCCCTCCAGGAATCTGGCCCTGCGCCCCCCACTGGGGAAAGTGGAGGCCATCAACGGCTGCGTGCAGGCCCTGCTGCGAGATCAAGGGCAGCCCCAGCTCTGGGAACAGCTGGGCGAGATCTACGAGTCGGAGCAGGACTGCGAGGAGGCCGTGCGCTGCTACCAAAACGCCGCCCGCTACCAGCGAGACTACGGGAGTTACGGAGAGATGCACTCCCGGATCGGACGCCTGCAGCAGGTGTGTGTGTGTGTGGGGCGGGGGGGGGGGAAGAGCTGGGGGGCGGGGGTTGGCCGTAGGAGAAGGAGCGGCAGGGTGGGGTGGGGGCAGCATGGGAGGTGGGGGGGGCAGCAGGGGCGGCTGCTTGGAGGTGAAATCCAGTATGGGGAGGGGATTTTTGGGAGGGGGCAGCTCAAGGTTGCCTGGTGCCCCCCCCCAGTTAATCACAGCTTTCCATACACCTCCCCCTGCCCCCACCTTTCCAGGCTCAGCTGTGGAATTTCCATTCCGGGTCATCTCATCACCGAGCAAAAGCATTGTTACCCCCCCTGCAGCAAGTCTGGAACCAGTTTCATCTTGAGGTGAGCTGAGGTCAGGGAGGGAGGGAGGGTAGTGACCCCCCCCCCATGCGCCCAATGCTTGATCCAGATGATGCGGGGAGAGTTGGGAACAATCCCTGGGAGAGCTCGGACAGATCCACCCCCATGCTTCCCCCTCCGTCACCTCTCCCTTCTTGACTGCTCTGCTCCCTTGTTCTGGAGCCCCAGACCATCTGCTCCCTTGTTCTGGAGCCGTAGACCTTGCATCCCTTTGAACAAACACCTCTCCTGATTAGCGGCCTCCTCCGAATGAGTGAAGGCGTGTTGGCTTCTACCTCCCTGAAAGAGAAGTCTTGACGCGGACGTTACCATCCTGTTCTGTAGCCCAGCCCAACAAGAGGCCTGCAAATTATGCCCAGGCTTTGTGGCCACGTGTTAGTTTCCACTAGCCAGCTATGAAGTCCAGTCCCCCCATGGTAGTGCAATAATATTATATATGCATTAATGAAAACAGATGTTGGCAGATGAATGTATATATAACTCAGGCTTTATGAGCACATGGAATTAAGACTGTTCTCTCCCCAGAATAAATATATATGTTTTATATAAGCTCAAATAGTAAACATAACTTTTCATGGTTATTTTCTGGTACAAACCTCAAAATGTGGATTTTGGCCAGTAAAAGTGCAATCCTTTGCAAGTTTAGACAGAAAAAGGGGCTACAACTCCCAGCTGGGGCATGCTGGGAGTTATAGGCCTTTTTTCTGTCTAAACTTGCATAGGATTGAGCCCTAAGATGTCTATCTTAATTGCAATTGTAATTTTACTACAAAAATAAAGGAAGAATGACCAGTTTTTCAAGGAGGAGTTCCTGTGGCACCCTGAAGACATTTTTGGGGTGTGTGTGTGTGGCATGACTGCCGTCCTTGTACAGTTACCTGGGAGTCCCCGCCATGGCATTCAGTGCTGCTCGAGTCTGATTGCACAGGTTCAAGTTGCAAAATGCATCAAAGACCTTTTGGGCAGTCCCAGAATGCAACCTTTCGCTTTTAATTAGAAATGCAGATGATCTTGCAGACGGATCTTGCAAAGATGTGATGCTGTTACGCCACTAGCCTGAATTAGAGACCCCATCAAAGAAAAGGAAAGAAATTCCCAGCCTCTGCTTCCTGATTTTCCTCACTTTTTCTCTTATGGCTCTTTCTGTCTTGTTTAATTAAAGGCTTTCCCTTCTAACCTGTCCTCCAGACGCCGCCCTCTCCGTTCCCTCAGCCTTGTCTTTAATCTGGGTTTTCTGCTTGCTCCAGTCAATTAGCATAGATAAGATAACTGAACAAGCCTTCCACCTGCCTACGAGTGCTCAATTTGAGCTAATCTGCTGCAAACAACGCAAAGTCTTGTGTCACATTAAAGATAACAAATTTAACTTGGAAGCCTCTCCGCTATCACAGCGAAATTACCCCATTACCCCTTGGTCCCAAGCCTTCCGAAATTGTTTGACTTCCACCTCTCTCTAGTAGGAACCTCATCGCCTGCATTTCATGGCTAAAGGGAATAACTCCTGGCAAATGTTTCTCTCTTCCACCCCTGTCCCTGTCCCGCTCCAGAAGAGGAACTTTCCCACCAAGCGCAACCCCCAGCTGAAGCGGCCTGGCCCCCCGATGGAGCCCCCCGTGGTCCAGCCCATCCCCCCGGTCCAGCACCCGCCCCACCCGGGGCACGGCGAAGAGATGCCCGCCCCCATGAAGAGACGAAGGAGCTCCAGCCCTGACCAGGTACCAGCCCGGGGGCTAAGCGGAACACCCCCCATGCGGCCCGCCGGAGAGGGCGGGGTCGCACCTGACCCGCCTCCCTTTCTCCCTCACTCCCCTCGCTTGCGCTTCGCGCCTCGCTCTCTCTCTCTCAAGGGCTTCTGGGAGGGTCCGTCACGTCACGTTTTCTGCTGCCGTGGGCCGGGTTTGATGGTTGCTCTGCGTCACCTGGAGATTAAAAAAAATGAGGAGGGTGCATTATGGATTGGCGGCGACCGTTGCAGCGCTTCTCGGTGCAGGGAGCACTCCAACCGGCTTCTTGGGGGGGCCGTCCCACTTGGCTTGGGCACTCGAGAGAGTCATTCCCTCCTCGAAGGGAGACGGGTGGGCGCTTGGGTGCCAAGGGAGAGAGCTCTGAGGAGGCCGGGCACGCTGACGGTTTCTCTCTGTCTCGCTCTCTTTCTGAAAACTTCTACCCTGGAGCAGAGTGGTAACGGGGTGGGCCTCCCTGGCAACCTCCACTACCAGCTGCCTAAGCCGGGATTGTGGAACCCGCTCCACGGAGACGCGTGGGGACAGGAGCGCAAGAATGTGGCTGCCCCAGAGAGACAAGTAAGGCTGCCCCCTCCCCCCGCCCCCGGGCGCATGGGTCCAAAGTGCAAGACGCAGGCACCCCCGGTTGGGGGAGGCTGCGGGGGCGCTTATCTTCCCCCGGTGACTGTCACTAGCTCATCCCAGATAGCAGATGGAGGAGTCCTTTGAAGGGAAATGGTTGCGGCCCTTTCCCGCCTCACCTTTGCATTCACAGGGAATAACACTACCTGCACATCCGGCACTGGATCTGATAGGACGGAATCGGCTCCCGATAAAAAAAAAAGAGAAAGTTGTGTTAACTCAGTGCTTCTCAAATAGTGGGACGGGCCCCCCAGGGGGGGGCGCGAGGCTCCGTAAAGGGGGGCTCGTTTGACCTCAGTTAAAAGTTTTATTGATCCACATTTCTTTCTTTTTTTATTCTCTTATACGTTAATAAGGATACAGTGTTATGCAGAGGTGTACTTATAACAATTTTATAGACAAATGATACTATTTACAGTCGCGCGGGGGGCGCGAAATGTTTTCTTCTTCCTAGGGGGGGCATGACAGAAAATAATTGAGAAGCACTGTGTTAACTACAAGTTTCCAGCTCTCATGACTTAAGAGGTCAAATAGGCACACGAGTCTGAGGCTTTTCTCCTGCGGCCTTTCCCTTGCAGGGGGAAGCTTGGATTGCTTGCTTGCTGGTTTGCTTGCTTGCTTGAGCAAGCTTCAGCTCTTTGCTCTGCTTCTGCAGCGCTCTTGGCTTGGCATCTGGAAAGGGATGGATTGCGGGGGGGCGGCGGGGGCGGCGGGGTGACTTCAGGCACACCCTTGACTGTTCTCCTGGAGCATCCTTTGCACCTGGTGCCATCCAGATGTTCAGGACTGCAACTCTCCATCAGCCCCAGCCAGCATGGGCAGTGGCCAGGGATGATGGAAGATGTAGTCCAAACCATCAGGAGGGCGGCAAGTTTGGGGAAGGCTGCCCTGGAAAAACCTAAAACGCTTCCTTCACAGATGCACACAAAAGTCCCTAGTTGTTACCTCTCTCAGGATAAATCACATCTGTGCGTGCCGAAATTCCCGGTCCAAATCCTTGATTCTGATTTCAGGACTTTGGAGGGGGCCAAATTATTCCGTTGCGCCTCTGTGCAAAACGCCTTCTTCCTCTTCCTCTCCACCCCCCCCCCCCAGGAGCAGAGGAACTCGGTGGCTCACCCTTTCCCGTACCCATCTCCCGCCTACGGCTCGCATCCGCCCCCGCACCGCCCGCCGGCCATGGCGCCCAGCCCCCGCACACCGCCAGCACACCGCCCGCCGCCGGAGAGCCACGGCTGCCTGGCCCGGCCCAACGGAAGTGACCTTAGAGACAGCCGAGCCGCCCGGGCGCGCCCAGAGTCCACCGCCACACCAGCAACCGTCGCCTGCGTGCCTTACGCCCCCCGCCCAGCCCCGGCAGGGCTCCCCGTCACCAGCAAGACCGCCTCGCGGGGGCAGCCGGCCCCAGACAGCCTTGTGAGTGCGGGAGGCGGGAGGATGGGGGCGGGGGGGGGCTCTGACCGTTCCTTTGGCGTGAGTGTTGCCCGACACCTGGGGCGAAGCGCTGGGATCATCCGCTGAAAGGGGGTGTTGGGTTTGGATCGAGGCTGAGCCGCTCCAGTAGGGGGGGGGGGATGGGGATGGGCGGCCCCTCCCGGCCCTTTCCTGCTTCCTGACTGTCCGTTTTCCCTGTCCATCCCTGCAGGGGTCTGACCATTACCAAACGCCGGCGTTGGAGCAGTCTAGTCCTGCCCCGGAGAGCGGCGAGGGCAAGCGTGCCCCACTGCCACGGCCGGCCCCCGCCTGCCTCGGCCCCCGCAACCTGCCCTGCTCCCGCCTGCCGCCACCCCCGGCCATCACCAGGGCGGCTCCACCAGTGGTGGCACGGCCCCCGCCCGCCCCGCAGTGCCCGCCGCCCCCTCCGCCCCCGCCGCCCCCTCCCCCGCCGCCCCCGTTGCCCTGGCTGAAAGGTGCAGCGTTCGGTAACAAAGCTGGGGAGGGGGAAGCCAGCGCAGACCCCCTGGGCGACCTGTTGTTTGCCTGTGGCGAGCCCCGTCGGGGGGAGCTGCCACCGCCACCTCCCCCACTGGCGGCCTGTGAGTCGGGACGCAGCTTCCAGGATTCCAACACCAGCGGTCAGAAAGGGGCCTTCTCTCACCCCCGGGAGGAGGCCGTCGACAAGGCGAGCCCCCCCCAGTCAGCTAGCCCCGCGCCCACGCCAGCCCCCGAGTTCTGGCTGCCAGAAAGTGGCCGGGAGGAGAAAGGATCGGGCGACCCCAGGGCCCTGACTCCAGGCCCCACAAGTACCTCAGGAACCTTCCGGTCCCCCGAGAGCCCCCCACAGCCACCAGCGCTACCCCCACAGCCGCCCCGGGCCTCCTATCCAAAGACCCCGGACCCGCCGGCGGTGCCCCCAGCCGTGGAGGCCACGGCGGACCGCCTCTTTGGCTTTGCCAGCCCCCCGCTGGAGGATCAGTTTGAAGAGCCGCCCGAGTTCTCCAAGATCTTGCCCGACGGCCTGGCGAACATCATGAAAATGCTGGACGAATCGATCCGGCGGGGAGAAGAGGAGCGGGAAGAGAGCTTCCCTCCACCGCCACCGCCCGCCCCGCTCCTCCCAAGCCCCCCGCCCTTGGCCAGGCCCAAACCACCCCCCTCGTCGACCGGCTCCTTCGATTACCCCAAGCCGCCCGGGCAGGATCCGCCGGAGCCGCCCTGCCTGTACCGTTTCGGCAAGCGAGATGGCGAGGAGCGGCCCCCGCCAGTGGTGCCGCCGGCTGCGGCCGCGGCGACAGGAGGCGGCGGCGGCAAGTTCCCTCACCACAGCACCGCGTCTCTGCTGAAGTCGCTGGCCAGCGTGCTGGAGGGGCAGAAGCACTCCTACCGGCCCAAACCGCTGGGCCCCCCCGGTGCCAAGCTCCCTCCTCCTCCTCCTCCTCCGGCTGGCGGCAGCCCGAGCGCTGCGAGCCACTTCTCTACCTCAAGCCAAGCCTGGGTTGGAGGAGCGGGAACGTTGGGGGAGCGTGCGGCCACCCCACCACCACCCCTCCCGGCCCCCCGGCCCATCAAAACCGAATCGGAGGTACTGGAAGAGATTAGCCGCGCCTGTGAGACGCTGGTGGAGCGAGCAGAGCGGGAGAAAAGCCCCCCAGCGCCACCCGCCTCCCTGCCTCCCCCCTCTTCCCCCCCTCCGGCGCCACCCCGGCCCCCCACCCCGCCTCCCCCTCCCCCTCCCCCACCCCCTCTCGCAGCTCCCACGCCCCTTCCCCCCCCTCCCACCCCACGCCCCAAGGACGAGTCCCGGAAACGGGACCGGGAGCACCGGAGGCACCGGCGCTCCAGCAAGGACGGCTCCCGGCGGCACCGGGACGGCAAGGCCCGCAAAGAGAAGAACCGGCAGATCCTGGGCAGCCTGGACGTGCAAAGCAGCGAGAGCCAGGCCCGCGAGAACGGGGCCAAGCCCCCGCCCCCGCCCGCCGCAGCCCCCCAGCCCGAGCGGAGGCCCCCGGGCAAGAAAGAGGAGGGGTCCGTCGGGGCCGGCTCCCCCGTCGTGTGCTCGGCCGACCTCCTCAAGCTGCGCTCCTTCACGGAGGGGCCTCCCAAGGAGCTGAAGATCCGCCTCATCAAGGTGGAGAGCGGAGACAAGGAGACCTTCATCGCCTCCGAGGTGGAGGAGCGGCGCATCCCGCTGGGCGAGCTCACCATCGGCCATTCCGCCGCGGACGTGGTGCGGTCCTGCAAGTGAGTGCCTCCACCACCACCCCCCCGTTGCAAAATTTGCCTCCCGCTGCTCCTTTCCACGTTCGTTTTTCCCCCCTGTCGTTTCCCGGGCGTTGAGAGCAGAAATGCCGCACGTTGTCTAGACTTCAGTGCAGGGGCCGTGCGTGGCAAAACGTGGGTGCTGGTGGAAGTTTAAGCGGGGGCGCACAACCTGCGGCCCAGAAGCTGCATCCTCCCCCCCCCGCAAGGCCTTTCCTGTGGCCCTGCCCCTGCCCCCCTCCCCAAGTCTAAATTGCCCCCTGCCTCCAGAGAGCCTCATTCAGATTGCCCCTTCCCTAGCTGCTGCCAGTGAGGGGAAAGCACCAGGCATGAGGACGTGCGTCTGTGTACAGGGCCGGCCCTCCCACGAGGCAGGTTCAGTCTCCCTCCTCAGGCGGCGGATCCGGAAGGGTGGCGTAGGCGTATCACGTCCCCGCTGGGCGAGCTGCACACCTCTCGGGGCCTTTCAGAGTGAGGCTGAGGGCGGACGGCTGGAGGACGAGGACGAGGAGGGCTGTGGTAGTGGAGAAGAGAGGGTGGTAGCCCATCCTACCCCGCAGCTAGGGGCAGGTCCTGTGCCTAAGTGTGCATGTGTGAGGATGGATGTGCGCATGTATGTAAGCGTGCATCTGTGTGCATGCATACATGTGCGTTGCAGGGCCCCCCCCCCCGACCCTGCGTCACATGCGGCGCTCGGGGCAAAAAGATCTGTGTGTTCCCCTGCCCTGTTTTCAAGTCACTTACTGCGGGACAAAAACAGCACTTGCTGTTTATTTTAGGACTGACTGTAAAGAGAAAGTCGGATCATGTTGGCTTTGTGTGGCATTATGACGCAATGTGTGTAAAAGGCTGCAGCAAAATACATAGACGAGATGTGAAATAGCCTGTCGCTGTAGGAGTCCGGTGTGATGCAACCCCTCCAACACGCTCGGCTGAAGGCCTTAGAAGTTGTTCCGAGGCTAGAATGTGGTTCACTTTTCTGATTTGTTTCACATTTCCTGATATTTTGTGCTGCCTGGTCATTTGCGCATGCTGCGCTATAATCTGTTTGTGTACCGCGGCACTCTCCCGTTTAAAACCAAGCAAACCCCCAAACAAAGCAAAAACGAGTCCACACCGGAGCAATAGAATGAAAAAAATTACAACCAAGGAAAGCTGAACTCTCCGACCTACATATATTACATACATTTCCCTTACTCTATTTGGTCATTGAAAAAATTATTTTGCATAATTTGTTATGGTCTTACTGTTCAGGGCACTGCTGGCCCCTCTTAAAATCTTATTCAACCATCTCTCTGGCTTCTAAGATCAGACCAGGCGGCATATCTGAGCGGCAATAAGGGCCAGAAATGTGCTTCCTTTTTTTTAGAAATGAAAGTTGCGGTGCCCAGGAAGCGAGATCCTGACTCCTGTGGCTGCGTCTCCACCCTCCCCTGGCATTGCATAGTAAACAAAGCCCGAATGTTGCTCTCGCAAGATAGGCCGGATATCTCTCTTGCCACTCGTGAGGCGACAGGGCGACATCTCCCAGATGACTGCTTTTTTAAAAAACCCCACTTCTGCATCTTAGACGGCAACTTAGGCTTGGCGGTGGCGGCAATGTTGGGCCCTTGATGTGCTTTGCGCTGCCTGTTGGGAGTCGCCGCTCCTTCTTGTTGGTTTGTTCTGGAACCCGCAAAGGATGTGGTCCACTCGGGGACAACCTGCGTTAGCTGGAGGAGGCCGGTATGGGGAAGATGGGTCCAGGGGACAGGGCCCAGAGATGCTGGGGGTTTGGTGCCTACGTGGGGAGGCCAGTGGCGACGGACGTGTGGCCGAGATGGGCCTGTCTGGGGCGGCCTAGCCGGAGAACTCTGGACAAACACGCGAGCCGTTTGTCTAAACCTGGATGTGTCCCCGGTCACGTATAAAGCAGTGGATTGGGGGGGGGGCAGTTTTAAGAGCAGAAGGGGCACGTGAGTGAGTGAGCCAGCCAAGCTCTCCCCCACAGGCAGCATTTTTCCCGGCTGCCTGCTCCCGGTTCAGGTCCAGAATTGGTGAGAGAGGGGATAGTTTGTAACACCCATTTGCCCTTCAAACCAGGCCTCCAAACTGCTGATAGAGACCTGCTTGGGCAGAGTCAGGTTTAAGCAAAGGTCCTGTGTGAGCGTTTGTGTGTGTGTGTGTGTGTGTGTGTGTGTGTGTGTGTGTCTCAGGCGTGGGGAGCTATACGAAAGAAAGAAGCTGTGGAGATCACGGTGGGAGGAAGGGCATTGATCACAGAGATGGTTTTGCGAAACGGAGTACGTAGGAGTACATTTTGTGCTGGGTTTCTTCCCTGCAAGGTTTTTGTTTCTGGAGAGTTCAGTCTGTCCCCTCTTTCATTTTTTCCCCCCCCCAACACCCTCCACCCCACCCCGAAGTAGTTCTGTTTGTCTGGGCAGATATGAGAGCAAGGGCCAACCCAGATAAGGGATTCGGCACCGTGACGGAGGCGGGGAGACCTTGGCCAGGAAGTCTAGGAAAGGGGGGGGGCCTCTGAGCCAGGCCTAGCACCCATATCGAGGTGCCTTCAGCCCAGGTCACAAAGCCCCACAGAGGCGACCCGTGGGTGTGGGTCACCATTTTGTATGTTTTCTCCCCTGGCCAATATTCTGAAACTGGCCCGAGTCCACGGTCGTATCTCAATGTTTATTCCTTCCAACCTTCGCCTAGTGCAGTGTTCTCCAACCTGGCTTGGGGCATGCTGGGAGTTGTAGGCCAAAAAACATCTGGGGACCCAAGGTTGGAGAGCACTGGCCTAGTCCGAGCGGCTTGCTGGTGTTACGGCACATGCTCAGTCAGTCACGCTCTTCCTGGAAAAAGTGGCCCCACCGAATGTGTGGCTTGCTGAATCGGGCCTTGCTCGGAATCCCACGCCAATGTGCGTTGAGCTGGGGGGGGGGGGGGAACAAAAGGATCTCAAACTCTCAAAGCAGAAATTCTCCGGAGCCGGCTGTGTGTTGGGCATGCAAAATGCCTGAATTCTCTGGAAACCCCCCCGCCCCCCCCCGGGAAGGCTCCCAGTCCCCGCTTAAACGAGTGTTGCTGAAGGTTATTCTTTTCCTTTCCTCTCCTTTCCTCCCCCCCCCCGCCCCGCTCCTTGCAGGAACGCCAAGGTGAAAGGCAAATTCAAGGAGTCCTACCTGTTGCCCACCCACTCGGTCAAACCTCAGATCAACGTGGACGAAAAGCTCCCGCGGGACAAGCTCAACCCCCCGACCCCAAGCATATATGTGAGTACCTGTTTTGTGGGGTGACAGGGAAGGATGTGGAGGCGGCGAGAATACTGTTGCACGGAGCGGGGGTTTGCGGCAGGGCGGGCCGTGAAACGGACGCGGAGGGGTCATAGACGGGGGCTGTGTATGTTACAAGTGCACACAAACACGGGATTTAATATCCAGAATATTGATTTAATTTTAAAAGCCCGGGGTGAGGGGTGGCGGGGGGAAGCAGCCGCAAAGATTCTAGCCCTCATGGCTAGGAGAGAGAGGTTTATAAATGTGTGATGAAATCTCAGAAGCCAGAAGGGGGCAGATCTCAGAGGCCAGACCCATCCTGTGCGGAGGGGTGGCCGGTGGAAACTAGGTCAAGGAGATCTCAGCGACGCAGCTGGATGCAAGCAGCTCTCCCCGGTTGCGTTGGTAGCTGCTGAATCGGGCCCCTTCTCGGCGCAGTCATCCTGAGCACAAGGCTAGTCACAGTCCCTCGCCACCGGGGGTGCCGAGAGCACAGTGACCCCCTTGCAGTTGCTGACCCCATGGACCCGGAGTTTAATAGGACCCCTGAGGGCGTGGGGCTGGGTGCTCCCTGGGGAGGATCATGATTGGTTGCTGGCACACTCAGAAGGAGCCAGCCTTGTGGTTTAAAAAAGAGAAAAAAAAAAATCACTCCTGCCCATAAATGGGTTCACAAGCACCTTTTCTGTTGAGCCAATAATTTTTTAAACATCTTTCTTTTGAATCCAATTGAGACAGCTTCTCCTTCAACAGAGCTTTTTGTGGTGTTCTGTTCTTTCTCTTTCGGGAGTTACAGTCCTACTGTACCAACACACCCCACAAAGAGGACTAGCCTCTTAAATCTCACAGCAGAATCCATTCTCAGGGCTCTCTCCTTGCATCTGCATAATTTAACTTTTAGGAGGGTGCAGCGTCCCCAGGATTTGTGTCTGGAGGGGACATCTCGCGCCTTCTGTGCTGTTCTCTCTTCCTTTTCCAGAGGCATCCGCCCTCTGACCCAACAGCGCTGTTGCTCCTTGTTCCTAGATGGGAGGTTTGACTTACTTCCACTCAGTGTAACTTGCCCGGTTTCCATCTTTGATTTGCCTCTTTGCCACTGCTGAAGGCAACCACAGCTTTTAATGGTGATGACCCTCTCTCACCCCAGGATAAAAGCCGTTTTTTAAGACCTTGGAGCCTTCAGCCTGCTTCTGGCTGAAATCTTGCTTAAAGTCTCCTCCCACGGGTTGCTGGTTTCTTATTCACAACTATTTTGTGAGGTCTGTTCATAGGCCAGTTTGGGAAGTGCTTCCTTCCTGTTGGGATGGTCCTTACCTTTCACTTGGAGTCAATACTTCTTAAGTAGTTTTTATTGTGATATATAGTGGTGTGTGGTGGTGTTTTTTTTTTCAACCTCTCGCATGTGTTTGGGTGGAAGGAATCCTTATCACATTTACGGACTACCCTTGGGAGGGATAGTCCACGCCTGAAAAGACAGGAACAAAATTCCAAGATGATGATGGCAGAATGGAAAAATTGGGCTGTATTTAAGGGCAAAACAAAGAATCACATGCACAAGTATAGGATGGGACATACCTGACTTGGCAGCGGCACATGTAAAAAGGATCTCAAGATTCTGGCTGATCATTTCTCAAGCCAAACGTGAGCCGGCTGTGTGATGTGGCTGCAAAAAAGGCTAATGTGATTTTAGGCTGCATTAAGAGAACGTGATAAATAATACTACTCTTCAGATACCTGAAGGGCTGTCATGTAGAAGAGGACAAAGGCTTGTCCTCTGTTGTCCTGGAGGGCAGGACTAGATCTCATGAGTTTTAAGTTGCAGGAGGGTAGATTTTGGTTGAACATTAGGAGAAACCTCTTGATGCGAACAGCAGTTCAACAAAGGAAGCAGCCCACGACCTGGAGGGGTGGTGGGCTGTCCCTCGCTGGACATCTTCCGGCAGAGCTGCCTGTTGGGGAAGATGTCCAGCGAGGGACAGCCCTCGCTGGACATGGTTTCCTGCACCATTGAGCAGGGGTTGGACTAGATGCTCTTGAAGACCTCTTCCTCTCCATTGTCCCCCACTTTCCAGTGGCTTTAATCCTCAGCCACCAGCCCCAGGCTAACTAGACCATATTGTAGGGGCTTCACCTTCTTCCAAACTTTGGAACGTTCCTTTGCTCTTCAAAGAGCAAATGGATAAGATTTTCCTCGCTCTGTTCTTCTCGAACTCTGGAATGCAAGCGGATTGGGTCTGCCGGCAATCTGTGAGTGCCTTTTAAAAACAAACGCTAAACACTAGACGAGAGCTCTCTGGGCTCCCAGTCTAAAATGCCATTGGCCTGACATGATGCTCTGCTTGTTCACCAAAATAAAGGAAAACCTATCGTGAACATTTCCGTATTTGGATGAGTTGCTCTTTTATGTCTTGTAATAATAGGGACCACTTAGCAGTTTTGTCCCTCTGCAGGATCCTTACATCTGCAAATGATCAGGTTTTCTGTGTTCCTTTCATGGCCTATTTCTTAAAACTGTCTGCATCTCTCAATTTACGCTTCTTTTTCCTTATTTTTTCTGTAGCAAAGTGGTTCTAACATTCCAGATTATGGAATTGCAGCATCCAAACCTCGGCTGATTTCTCTCGTTGGTCCAGAGTAAATTTTTCATCGCACAGCCGTGCTGTCATTCTTTTAGAGGTGTACAAAACTATGCCTGGTGCGGAGAAAGTGGACAGGGAGACATTTTTCTCCCTCTCTCACAATGCTAGAACCCAAATGGGGTCATCACCCCATGAAGCTGAGTGGTGGGAGATTCAGGACAGACAAAAGGAAGGACCCCCTCTTCACACAGCACAGAGTTAAACTGTGGGATTCACTTCCACAAGATGTCGTGATGGCCACCAAATTTGGAGGGCTTCAAAGGGGGATTGGAGACATTCACGGAGGAGAGGGCTTATCAATGGCCGCTAGTCCTGATTGCCTATGTGCTTTCTCCAGTATCAGAGGCAGAATGCCTATGTACACCAGTTGCTGGGGAACATGGGCGGGAAGGTGCTGTTGCACTCCTGTCCTGCTTGTGGGTTTCCCGTGGGCAGCTGGTCGGCCACTGTGTGAACAGAATGCCGGACAGGATGGACCCTGGGTCTGATCCAGCATCAGGGCTCTTCTTCTGCTCTTACGTTGTTCTGAATTCTGGAGGCCAGGAAGACACACACACACCCGATTCTGCCCCTTCCTTAGGCTCGGGCGAACACATCAGTCCCTTTTGCCTCCCTGGAACAGACGCAATTGCCCGGCTCCCTTGCACCCAGGTTTGTTGCTCCGAAATGACCCTCCGGGGCGGCCGTCCTGCAGTCCGTTGCCTTGCCGCCCTTTCTCGAGGCTCTGAGCTTCAACACTGCCCCAGGCTCAGCTTAAATCCTGTTGCTAGCGAGCGTTGCCCTTTAGGATCTTGGAATTGTGGTAGATCACAAACTGAATATGAGCCAGCAATGCGATGTGGCTGCAAAGAAGGCAAATGCAATTTTGGGCTGTATTAATAGAAGTATAGCTTCCAAATCGCGGGAAGTGATAATTCCCCTTTACTCGGCACTGGTTAGGCCTCATCTTGAGTACTGCGTCCAGTTCTGGGCACCTCACTTTCAGAAGGACATAGACAAACTGGAGAGGGTTCAGAGGAGGGCAACAAGGATGATAAAGGGACTGGAAACAAGGCCCTATGAGGAGAGACTGAAAGAACTGGGCATGTTTAGCCTTCAGAAGAGGAGACTGAGGGGAGATATGATCGCACTCTTCCAGTATTTGAAGGGATGTCACACAGAGGAGGGCAAAGATCTCTTCTCGTTCATCCCAGTTTGCAGGACACGGAATAATGGGCTCAAGTTACAGGAACCTAGATTCCACCTAAACATCAGGAAAAATTTCCTGACTGTCAGAGCAATAAGACAATGGAACCCACTACCTAGGGAGGTGGTGGGCTCTCCCAGTCTGGAGGCATTCAAGGTGCAGCTGGACAGACATCTGTCAGGGATGCTTTGACCTGGATTCCTGCGTTGAGCAGGGGGTTGGACTCGATGGCCTTGTAGGCCCCTTCCAACTCTGCTTTTCTATGATTCTATGATTCTGCTCTGGTCTGAGACATTGCTGAGGTGACAAGGCCGAGAACTGTCATTTGCCTGCAGGGCAGGTCGTATCCAGCTCCCTTCCACTACCAGCCAGATTTCCTGGCAGATTTCCTCCACTTTGCTTGTGTGGTTCAGGACTTCCAACAGGGAAAGAGATCACAAATGGTTTCTTCTTTTCCCCATCTCAATTCACCCTCAACTCATTGTCCTGTTTTTCTTTTCTTCCCCCCCACCGCTTTTCCTTTTTTTGCAGTGACTTCCTTGAGTTTCCATCTGTGTGTCTGTGCCCTTATACCCCCAGTTCCCTCTCCCCGCCCTTCCTGCTCTTAGCTTAGTGCACCACCCCAGAAGATTGGCTCCCCCACTTCTGAGATCTAGGCCTCCGTGCTCCTGGGAACCAGAGCAAAACGGAAGCCCAGAATGCCCAGCTTGGATCACTGCAGTGCTTTGTTATCTTTCATTCCTGGGAGCAGGAATGTCTCTCCTCCAAGAAGACTTTTGGGATTTATTTTGGGATCCCCCCCCCCCCCGCGCGCGTCCTCCTCTCCCCATTTCCGCGCCGCTTTGCGACAGCTGCTTCCCCACTGCCGGCAGTCTGAGCGTTATCTGCTGGCGTTCTTCTGAGCGAGACCGTTTTGTCTCCATCTCTTTGCGTAAGACGTCACTGTTTGGCCGCTTGTCCAACATTACGGAGAGCAGAAATCTTTCTCTGTCTTGGATATGTTGGATGTTTTGGGTGAATTGGAGTGATCCGCTGTTAGTGCAGCTCCTTGTTCCTGTTCCTTCGAGAACAACTCCCGCTTCCGACACAGAATCGCAGTCCACTCTCATATCCAGATTTCTCCCATACCTGCACTGGGCGTTGCTTTCAAGGCTTCCGGAACTACTTCTGTGGTCTGTCTCAACCTGCCGGGACGTGCACAAAGACGTTTCCTCTTCCGGCTTGGCTACTTTGCCCATCTGGAACTCCGCAGTGGGAGGGGGGGGGGAATAAAAAGGGAAGGAAAGACCCTCCTATGCACACTGCCTGCCCCCATGTTCTCTCTGCTTGTGCTTGAATTGATCTGGCTACGTTACCGCACCCTCGCCAAGAGAGGAAGCCACGGGCTTCTGCAGCCACTCAGTGGGAGACCTGCGTGGCCGGTGGAAAGATATCCTTGTTTGGATCGAAGGGGGGGGGGGAGGGTCACTGGTTGATGAAGAGGAGGGATATTGAGCTGAACTGGGGAACGCTGAAGGAGCAGAGACCCTCCGGTCTCGATGCGGGGAATATTCAGCAGACGGGCTGGTTTCCGGCGCCGTGGCCTCATCAGGCCGACGTGAGTTGAAGCGGGGCCGGCAGCAGTGGGCCACTGGTTGGAAATAGTAGATTTCGTAGATCATAGAGTTGGAAGGAGCCTGCAAGGCCATCGAGTCCAACCCCCTGCTCAGTGCAGGAAACTAGAGGAGGGGGTCTCCCATCCAAGTAATAACCGGGCCTGACCCTGCTTAGCTTTCCACGCTCAGACAAGCTGAGCCAGCGTGAGCCTTTCCCCAATGTGGCGCCCTCGAGACGTGTTGGACCACAACTGCCAGCATCCCCAGCCAGCTCCTCTAATTGCCGCCGCCGCCTCTTCTTCTTCTTCTTCTTCAGCTGGAGAGCAAACGGGACGCCTTCTCACCAGTGCTGCTGCAGTTCTGCACCGACCCCAAGAACCCCATCACCGTCATCCGGGGGCTGGCCGGATCGCTCCGTCTCAGTGAGTGGGCAACCCCAGGGTACCCCGAGGGTCGGGCTGGTGTGTGTGTGTGTGTGTGTGTGTTCTGCTGCCGGGGTTGAGAGCAGCTCTTGTCAGCTGGCCGGGGCTCTTTGGAGGAGGGTTTGAGTTTGAGATGGGGGGGTCTTTGGGGGAAGAGCCAGTGTGGCCTAGTGGTTAGAGTGTTGGACTGGGACTTGGGAGATCCAGGTTCTAGTCCCCGCTCGGCCATGACACTCACTGGGTGACTTTGGGCCAGTCACTGCCTCTCAGCCTAACCTACCTCACAGGGTTGTTGTTGTGAGGAAAAAATGGAGAGGAGGAGGAGGAGGATTATGTAAGCCGCCTTGAGTTCCTTGCAGGAAAAAAGGCGGGGTATAAATGTAATAAATAAATAATAAATAAGGGAGATGTCAGAGAGAGGGGCGTTGGCCGCGGGCAGTGTTATGTGGGGTGCCGCAGGCCCTGTACTCTTCAACGTCCTTGTGAATTTGCAGGTGACACAAGATTGGGTGGGATTGCTAAATACTTAAGAAGGCAGAAACAAAATTCAGAATGCTCTCGGTAGGTTAGGAAACAGGGCAGAAAATAACAAGAGTGAAATCCAGCCGAGACAAGTGCAAAAGTTCTTCATTTAGGAAAAAAGAAATCAAATGCGCAGGTATAAGATGGAGGGATACTTGGCTTGCCAACAGTACGTGTGAAAAGTATCTTGGGAGGCTTAGTCGATCAGAAGCCGATTATGAGCCAGCAGTGTGATGTGGCTGCAAAAAAGGCAAATGCAGTTTTAGGCAGCATCAATAGGGGTATAGTTTCAAAATCACAGGAAGCGAGAGTTCCGCTGTACTGTGCGCTGGTCAGACCTCGCCTCGAGTCCTGTGTCCAGTTCTGGTCACCACACTTTAAGAAGGATTCAGATAAATGGGGACGAGTTCAGAGAAGGGCAAGAAAGATAACCAAGGGACAAGAAACAGAGTCCCATGAAGAAAGATGGAAGGAACTGGGTCTGTTCAGCCTCGAGAAGAGAAGGCTGAAGGGGGGATATGACGGCACTTTCCCTAAAGGGTCATCACACAGAGGAGGGCTGCAACCTGTTCTCTCTCATCCAAGACTATAGGGCAAAAAGTAACGGGCTGAAGTTACAGGAAGGCAGATTTCGGTTGAACATCAGGAAAAACTAGCTAGTGGTCAGAGCAGTCAGACCAGGGAACCAACTGCCTGGGGAGGTGGTGGGCTCTCCGTCCCTGGAGGTCTTCAAGCAGAGACTGGTTGGCCATCGGTCAGGGACGCTTTCAACGGGATCCCTGCACTGAGTGGGGGGTTGGTCTGGATGGCCTCAATGGACCCTTCCAACTCCAGGACTCTGTGTGTATCAGGGGCTTTGGAGATGGATAGATGTTTCAGGGGAGGCTGTGTACATGAGTGAGATGTTTTGCAGAACTGGTTTCTGCTGGAATGTGTGTGACTAAGGAAGTAGTTCTTCGGTCAGAGGGGGCTGGATGGAAGAAGTTGTGTTTCTGTGATGGGGTGGAGGAAAGGATCAGATGATTCCCAGAAGGGGGGTGCCTTGGATCGGAGGGCCCACGACGGGGGGGGGGTGCCGTTCCCATCGGTGGCGACGGGGGTGGCTAGAGGGCTTTCCGCCTCTCCTCCTGACACCCCGCGCGGCTCTGCCCCTCAGACCTGGGCCTCTTCAGCACAAAGACACTAGTGGAGGCGAGCGGCGAGCACGCCGTGGAGGTCCGGACGCAGGTGCAGCAGCCGTCGGACGAGAACTGGGACCTCTCGGGGACCAAGCAAGTCTGGCCCTGCGAGAGCAGCCGGTCGCACACCACCATCGCCAAGTACGCGCAGTACCAGGCCGCCTCTTTCCAGGAGTCCCTTCAGGTGAGCCGGCTGGGACTCGCTCTGTGCCGCCCCAGCCCCCCTGGCCGAGCGCCCTGCGGGGGTGGGTGGGTTCCGGGGGGAGGGGCGGGTGCCCCAACCTGAATATTGCCCTGGGCGTGACGGGGGGCGGGGAGCAGGAGGGCAGTTCCCATTCTCACCTTTTCCCTCTGTCGGAGCAGGAGGACAAGGAGACGGACGAGGAGGAGGCCGACGAACCCGACAGCACCACGGAGACGCCCCCCAGGTAGAGCGCCCCTTGCCAAGGGTTGTTTAATTGCTTTTAGATGGCTTTAATTGCTTTTTAGGTAGCTTATTAATCGCTTTTGCTTTGCTTTGTTTTGTTATGGCGTGCTGTGCCTGTGCCGCCTCTGGGGGCTTCTGCCGGAAAGTGGCGGGGCTCGTTTTAAAATCCGTGAAAAAATAGAGGGAGGGAATATTGGGATGCGGGAAGGGGGGGGGATGCCGTGCCGTGCCGTGCCGTGGGGCCCCCTCAAGCCGTGTCACAAAATGACCCCGGGGCGCTTGGAAGAGGATGAACTTTCGAGAGGTGCAGAACGGGAGGGGTTACATAGATTCTGGAGGGGGCCCGCTGGGAATTTGCTGTTCGTTCGTTCAAGCCTGGGAGGAGGAGGAGGGGTGGCTTTGACCTACTTTTCACATCCTAACTTTTCCCCCCTTTCCACTCCTCACAGCAACCCTGACCAGAAACCGCACCAGATTATCAAGTTTGGGACCAACATCGACCTGTCCGATGCTAAGCGGTGAGAACCGAGGGAGGGGAGAATTCTGGACTGAAAACTCGCTCTCCCCCCCCCCCCATCTCCTGCAAGTGTTCAGCGTGGGGCAGCGGAACAGCAATACCCCCCTTTCCTCCCACAGTGCAAAGGGCGAAGCCCTTTGCACTGTGGGAGGAAGGGGGGGGTATTGCTCTCCCGCTGCCCGGCCCTGAACAGGCTGCCTTTTTTCAGCCTGGAGCTGCTGCGAGAAAATGGGGCGATGGATCTATTTGAATGCGGCCTGTGCGCACCTCTGTACGCCTTGTCTCTGTGGTTCTTTGCTGTCGCCGTGTGGCCATACCGGGCACTGCAGAAAACTATTGCTCTACGTCGCCCCCTTGTGGCCGCACGGCGGAGCTCTGGCCAGTGCCGCCTCCCCGTGGTCATGCCTGGCCGTCGCAAGAGGATAAGGATCGCGCCTCCAAGTGGCCACCAGGTGTCACTGCGGCGTTGGGAGCTCTCTCCTGCCCCCTTGTGCTGACCATTCGCCGCCGCAAGCGGGTGTCACACAATGTTGCCCTTTGCTGCCCCTCTATGGCCATGCTTGGAACTGTACCACAGTGATATTTCTCTCCCCCCCCCCGGCCCCCGCTTCCTCTGGAACTGTCCCCAAGAGCGGCGCTCCTCCTCTATGATGTTGCTCTCTGTTGCCTCCCCGTGGTCATATGTTGTCTCTGCATGAGAAAAGTAGCCTCGCCTGCAATGACCAATTATGACCACTGGAGGGCAGCAAAGAACTATGTTATGCCGCAGTGACGCGCTTAAGCGCATGAAAGCTGCATAGAGAATTATGGCCTTGTTATTCTGCAGCCAGGCTTGCCACAGACACAGCTTTTCACTAGCATTGGGAACACACCGCTCGGTTTTGTTCGTTCCACACTGACCCGGCAGGTGGCTTTCCTGGGTTTCAGAGGTCTGGAAATGCCGGGGATTGAACCTGGGACCTTTGGCATGCCAAGCACGGTGCCTCTTACCACACTGGCTTTCCTGAAGGCGGTTGTGGAAATGGCTCACGCTGGCTCAGCTTGTCTGAGCAGTGGAAAGCTAAGCAGGGTCAGGCCTGGTTATATTCCTTGGATGGGAGACCCCCCCTCCTCTAGTTTCCTGCACTGAGCAGGGGGTTGGACTCGATGCCCCCTTCCAACTCTATGATCTATGAATTGTGGCTCAGTGCTGCCCCTGGTGGATGACATGGGTGCTGGTGCAAGGCGGATTCATTAAATTGATTATTTATTTTTTTTAGTCTTGGTTTTAAATATTTTAAACCTTTTCCCTGATGGATTTTTTTTTGTATTCGTGATCATGCATTTACAATTTTTGATTTTTGCAAACCTCAGTGTTTCTGTGTTTTATTGCCACAAGTATCGAAATAATAATAAAGATTTTAAGAGATCTTTTTTTGTTGTTGACAAAATCTTGACTCTTCCCCCTCCCCCCCCCCCCAATTCACTGCAGGTGGAAACCACAGCTGCAGGAACTGCTGAAGCTGCCGGCTTTCATGCGAGTCACGTCGACGGGGAACATGCTAAGTCACGTGGGTCACACCATCCTGGGCATGAATACGGTGCAGCTCTACATGAAAGTGCCTGGCAGCCGCACTCCGGGTGAGGGCTGTTCTTCATCTCCTGGCTGCGAGACGGGAAGAGGAGGGGAGCTCGCTGGCTGCCTGCTAGCCCCGATGGCTTCCGAGCGGCGTGCCCCTGAAAACGCTTGCTCAGAAGGGCTGTTTCCTCCGTGCCTCGGGCTTCTGGCCTTCCCAGATGCATCGGGTTCATTCATTCATTCATTCATTCATTACATTTCTGTGCCGCCCAATAGCCGAAGCTCTCTGGGCGGTTTACAAAGATTAAGACCTTAAAAATGCATTATAAAAACCACAGTACATACAAACATATAAACATACAACACAGAGAAAGGGACACATGTATCTAAAAACAATTTGAAACAATCAACAAGAAAAATTGAAGGCCTGATCAAAACTTATTATTATTATTATTATTATTATTATTATTATTATTATTATTACATTACATTTATATCCCGCCTTTTTTCCTCTTGTGAGGAACCCAAGGCGGCTTATATAGTTGTCCTCCTCTCCATTTTATCCTCACAACAACCCTGTGAGGTAGGTTAGGCTGAGAGTTAGTGACTGGGCCAAAGTCACCCAGTGAGCTTCATGGCTGAGTGGATCTCGGATCTCCCGACTCCCAGTCCGACACTTTCACCACTACGCCACACTGGCTCTCTTTTATTCAAAAATAACATTTCAAATAGTTGTATCAACTGGAATGGCTGATGGGGTGATATCGGCCCAAGGGGGAAGGGGAAGCAAGAGGAAGCGAGGTTTAGAAAAAGTCTGGGCAAGGCAATGAAGGCAAAGCAAGGACAGGGCTGAAAAGAGCAGATAACGACTTGATCTGATCTACTGGGTGTTCATATGGCTCTTGTATGCTGCCAAGTGCCTGAGAGAAGAGGGAGGTCCTAACCTGGTGCTGAAAAGATAGCAGTGTTGGCACCAGGCGGGCCTCGTCAGGGAGATCATTCCACAATTGGGGGGCCACTAACGAGAAGGCCCTCTCCCTTGTCGTCATTGTGGGAAACGGGAAGGTGGACCGGGTGGACCTTCAGAGTCGGATCACACAGGGCTCCTTGGATGTTCTTATGAGGGGTTGTTGCACGAGGAGAGGCTGGGTTAAGGAAGGGGGAGTGCTGGTGCCAGTTTTAGACCACGAAGCGTGGGCTGCGCTGGACACCGCAACCTTGCCAAGCCTCAGTTCCACGTGGAGCGGGGGCAGTTCCTCTGTATGAGGGCCATTGAACCTCAGGCCTGGGGTCCGTCCCCACAGGGCCCCCCCCCGTGGTTCCCCAGAAGCCCCCCCCCGCAACCACCAATCATTTGGTGGCTTCCTGGTTTTTGCACACTTTGCTCCCCGTTCTGAAAGGATTGAATTGCCCCTCCCAGGGCTTGCGTTACTGGCAGGAAGAGCGTTCAGCTAAAATAGGCTGGCATTTTGGGGGGTGACTTTGGGCCCCACCACCACCGGAATGCGTGCCCCCCCCCCTCGAGAGCTTCCCCCGAATTGCACCCGGCTCTCGGGCTGAAAGGGGTTCTGCCCCCCCCCCGCTCCACAGGAATCTTCCAGAAGCACTCATTGTGCCCGAGCAGCCGAGCATCAGACGATCCCTCTTACCAATGCTATAGTCACGTGACTGTCACCCCTTGCCGCCCCTCTCCGTTTGCAGGCCACCAAGAGAACAATAACTTCTGCTCCGTGAATATCAACATCGGACCGGGAGACTGCGAGTGGTTTGCCGTCCACGAGCATTACTGGCAGAGCATCAGTGCCTTCTGTGACAGGTGCGCCAGTGGGGGCCGCAGGTGGGCCGGCGTTTTTAGGCCCTGGTTGAGGGCGGGGCAGGGCGGGCGGGCCTCCCCCCCCGGGAAGGTGCCGGGTATATTACATTTGGCAGGCCTGGGCTTGCTCCTACCAGTGTATGGCAAAGGAATGGGATGGAGATGGGGGGGATCCGGGCTCCCCGGGGGTTATCCGTCAGAGGTGGGTCGCCGGGCAGCGTGATCGCCACCCGCGTGCCACGAGAGAGAATGCCGCAGATCCTCCTGTCGGCCACTTACAGTATCGTGCCCTGACACATCTGCTCCTTCGGACGGGGCTCGTGGCGGAGAATTTCCCGCTGGATTTTTGCTGTGTGTGAACGCGCAGGCGCTAAACGCCGTTTGGGTTTTTTCTGCCTCTCAACGCCCGCTTTCTCGCAGGCATGGTGTGGACTACCTGACCGGCTCGTGGTGGCCCATCCTGGAAGACCTTTACCAGTCCAACATCCCCGTCTACCGCTTCATCCAGCGCCCCGGAGACCTCGTGTGGATCAACGCCGGGACCGTGCACTGGGTTCAGGCCACGGGGTGGTGTAATAATATCGCTTGGAACGTCGGCCCACTGACGGGTAAGGCGCTGGGCTGATCTCCTTCGAAGCGGAGGAGGAGGAGGAGGTTCGAGGGGGCAGGCCGTGCCCTCCCCCAGCAGTCCCCTTTGAAGGGCAGTCAGAGCCCCCCTTGCTTACTGACTAAAAGGTGTATTGCAGGGGGGCTCTGATTGCAGGGGGGCTCTGATCAGTCCCCTTTGAAGGGCAGTCAGAGCCCCCCTTGCTTACTGACTAAAAGGTGTGTTGCAGGGGGGCTCTGATTGCAGGGGGGCTCTGATCAGTCCCCTTTGAAGGGCAGTCAGAGCCCCCCTTGCTTACTGACTAAAAGGTGTGTTGCAGGGGGGCTCTGATTGCAGGGGGGCTCTGATCAGTCCCCTTTGAAGGGCAGTCAGAGCCCCCCTTGCTTACTGACTAAAAGGTGTGTTGCAGGGGGGCTCTGATTGCAGGGGGGCTCTGATCAGTCCCCTTTGAAGGGCAGTCAGAGCCCCCCTTGCTTACTGACTAAAAGGTGTGTTGCAGGGGGGCTCTGATTGCAGGGGGGCTCTGATCAGTCCCCTTTGAAGGGCAGTCAGAGCCCCCCTTGCTTACTGACTAAAGGTGTGTTGCAGGGGGGCTCTGATTGCAGGGGGGCTCTGATCAGTCCCCTTTGAAGGGCAGTCAGAGCCCCCCTTGCTTACTGACTAAAAGGTGTGTTGCAGGGGGCTCTGATTGCAGGGGGCTCTGATCAGTCCCCTTTGAAGGGCAGTCAGAGCCCCCCTTGCTTACTGACTAAAAGGTGTGTTGCAGGGGGGCTCTGATTGCAGGGGGGCTCTGATCAGTCCCCTTGAAGGCAGTCAGAGCCCCCCTTGCTTACTGACTAAAAGGTTATTGCAGGGGGGCTCTGATTGCAGGGGGGGCTCTGATCAGTCCCCTTTGAAGGGCAGTTCAGAGCCCCCCTTGCTTACTGACTAAAAGGTGTGTTGCAGGGGGGCTCTGATTGCAGGGGGGCTCTGATCAGTCCCCTTTGAAGGGCAGTCAGAGCCCCCCTTGCTTACTGACTAAAAGGTGTATTGCAGGGGGGCTCTGATTGCAGGGGGGCTCTGATCAGTCCCCTTTGAAGGCAGTCAGAGCCCCCCTTGCTTACTGACTAAAAGGTGTGTTGCAGGGGGGCTCTGATTGCAGGGGGGCTCTGATCAGTCCCCTTTGAAGGGCAGTCAGAGCCCCCCTTGCTTACTGACTAAAAGGTGTGTTGCAGGGGGGCTCTGATTGCAGGGGGGCTCTGATCAGTCCCCTTTGAAGGGCAGTCAGAGCCCCCCTTGCTTACTGACTAAAAGGTGTGTTGCAGGGGGGCTCTGATTGGGCATTTACAGATCAGTGGTGAATTGGGCAGGAGGCGGTATCGAAGGTTTCTGGAACAGCTGCCGAAGGACAGCTGCAACACTGGGCCTCTCGGCAGTAGAATTCCATTGGCACCCAACACTCTTTCGCATTCTTTTTCCTTCTTCCTTTTTAGAAACTTAATTTTTCATCAGGGGCTGCTGGGAAAACCTGTGAAGACATTAAGATCGCGTTGCTGTTTTTTAAGTCACAAAAACAAAAGAGAAAAACTTTCTCAGAAGCCTGGGAAGAATATTTATTTTGCCCAGTGTGTTCCGGAAACAATCTTTTTTTCCTTCGTCAGGGGCTGCAATTAAAATTCCGCCATAAAACATTGTTCGCATTTTGTGTCACTCCTAGAATTGCAGCCCCTGGCAAAGGAAAAAAGATTGTTTCCGAAACATGTTGGGCAAAATAAACATTCTTTCCAGGCTCCTGATAATATTTCTCTCTCTCTCGTTTTCGTGATATACACGTGCCTTCCCCTTTCGTTGTTTTTTTCTGTTCTTTTTAAGTCACCGGTGCCATAACGTGGTCTGCGGTTCAAACTGGTCTTTGAGCTCCCAAGTTCTCCAGTCCCAAAGCCTGATACTGAGTCCCCCACTTCATTGCGCCTCCGTTTGGCTGTTGCTCGCGCACGCACACACACAGAGTTTTAGTTTAACGAACACACACCGTTCCTTTGCTCCCTGTTGCATTGAACACACACCGTTCCTTTGCTCCCTGTTGCATTGTCCGTGGTGAAGGCCTGAGAGTGAGGAGGGCGCGGGGGAAAGGGGCTCTTTCCAAGGACGGATCGGGGGCCTACACCTGAACTGGCTTTGTTCACGTGGAAGATGTCAAAGTAGGGTCTGCTCTTCCCATTCCAGCTGACCGTAGAGAGGAAAAGGAGAACGCTGGGATACCTTTCACGGCGTTCCGCTCCTCGCTGAGAACGTGCTCGTGTGCAAAGGCCACGACAGCGAGAGGCACCCTTCTGGGTAGCCCCCATCCGAGGACCTGGCTGGGGTTTGCTTTTGTACCTGGGGATGTGTTCTGTGACGGCCCGTTGAACGCCTCCTTTTCTCCCCAGCTTACCAGTACCAGCTGGCACTGGAGCGCTACGAATGGAACGAGGTGAAGAACGTCAAGTCGATCGTGCCTGTGATCCATGTCTCCTGGAACGTGGCCCGCACCGTCAAGATCAGCGACCCCGACTTGTACAAAATGATCAAGTGGGTTTTTCCCAATCCCTCCAACCTGGGTGGTGTTGGCCAAAGCATCTCTCTGCTTTCGGTTGCCCACACGCACACACGCACGCACGCACGCACGCACAGAGTGCCTTTTTGCTAGGGAGAGGGGACACTAGGGGGCCACCCAGAAAAGACACTGGTGCTGGGCATTGGTACCCTGCTGCAATCCGCTGGGGGGTGCGTGTGCATGCAGTTCTGAGGATCTGTGGCCAGCATCAGTGAGGTGGATGCATGTGGACTCTGTACACATTCCATTTTTGGTGGGGGGGGGGTGTCAGACCTCCAGAGCCATTAAACAGCAGCACAGTAGGCAGAAATTCAAGGGGTGGACCTGTGGTATTGTAAGGGAATACTGGAAAATCAATTACATTTATCCATAGGAAAGATAACAGGAATTATATTACAATATGGTCCATTCTTGGTTGTTGTTAACATACACTAGAAGTGTCCTATGACAAAAACAGCAGAAGAGAGAACTGAGCACATCTGTGATAGCAAAGCCAAGCAGTCGTTGTTACGCAAGGGGCTGGAAGACCGTCACAGTGCCTCCAGTTAATGAGTGGGAAAATAAACTCTGTGATTTTGCAATAGGGGCTAAACTTACAAGTTATATTCTATCTCAGCAAGAAAGGTTTTCCCCTCCCTGCAAAAGTGGGCTATGTTTATTTATTACTGCATAGAGAACATCTATACAGGCCTGTGGCTCACGCTGGCTCAGCTTGTCTGAGCGTGGAAAGCTAAGCAGGGTCAGGCCTGGTTATTACTTGGGTGGGAGACCCCTCCTCTAGTTTCCTGCATTGGGCAGGGGGTTGGACTCGATAGCCTTGTAGGCGCCTTCCAACTCTATGATCTATGAAATCTATGAATTGCACCCAGCAAATGGTTCACATTTATTTACATTTATTTTTACTTAGTTAATATTAAACAAAGTCAACATATTTCTGTCAAAGAGTCTTGTGGCACCTTAAAAGACGAACAAATTTATTATGGCATAAACTTTTTGTGGACTACGCCAGAATAAAACGGTTAGCCTGTAAGAACATAAGGAGAGCCCTGATGCGGGATGAGACCAAGGGTACACATCCAGTCCGGCATTCTGTTCACACAGTGGCCAAGCAGCCGCCCCCCCTGGGAAACCCACACGCAGGACACGAGTGCAACAGCACCCTCCCGCCCATGTTCCCCGGCAACTGCTGTACATGGGCACACTGCCTCTGAGACTGGAGGTGGCATAGAGCCAACAGGCCTAGTAGTCACTGACCGCCTCCTCCTCCTCCTCCTCGACTTTGTCCAATCCCCTTTTAAAGCCCTCCAAATTGGTGGCCATCGTTACGTCTTGTGGAAGTGAGTTCCCTGTTTTAAAGTGCCATGAGACGCTTTGTTGTTTTTCCTGCAACAGATTTTAACACAGCCACCCCTCTGGAAACTGTCAAAAATGTTTATGTACTGGGCTTATTGGGTATGCCCCTGAATCTATATCTGTATAATGAAAAATATACACATATCCAGGGATGAACACGGCGCAGGGGTGGGATCTCCCCTGGGATCTAGATCAGTGTTCTCCAACCTTGGGTCCCCAGATGTCTTTGGCCTACAACTCCCAGCATGCCCCAGCCAGCGTAGCTGGCTGGGGCATGCTGGGAGTTGTAGGCCAAAGACATCTGGGGACCCAAGGTTGGAGGACACTGAGATAGAGGACCCTTGCTGCCCAATAATTCCATTTTTCTCTAAGCTCAAAGCTGGCCGGTGTGTGTTTGTGCGGCGGGTGATTTTGTGCAGGCGGCTGGGGGCTCTGCACCGCCCCCTCGCCCCACGCCGTGGACCCTTCTCTCGACGTGCCACCCGCCCGCTCTTCCTTCCAGCGTGCTTGTTTCCGGCGTCTTTCCCGCACGACGCAGGCAGACGTGTCCTCACCGCTTCTCCCTCCCTCCCCCAGGTACTGTCTGATGCAGTCTATAAAACACTGCCAGGTGCAACGCGAGAGCCTCGTGCGGTCTGGGAAGAAAATTGCCTACCAGGGCCGGGTGAAGGACGAACCAGCTTACTACTGCAATGAGTGTGACGTAAGTCCTCCTGGTGTTCTCCATCTGTTCGCCACAGTGGCTCGTGGTGGGCTCGTGCCAACTCCAGAGGGGCGAGGGTGTGCATGCACTTGCACGCTCTCTCTCTCTCGCTCTCTCTCGCTCTCTCTTTCGCTGTCACGCTCTCTCTCTTCTCAGCTGGCCATTGCCACGTCTCCACAGGTGGGCCCTGTGCCACGGAGCAGCTCTGTAGGTAGCACTCCCTTCTCTGAGGCAGCGCCGGGCCCAGAACGCCAAAACGCTGCGTCCGCATGAGTCAGGAGTCGCCCCCGTGGCCGTTTTGACTGTGGGACAGGCTTTGCCTTCACTCCACCCTCACATGCTGTTTCTGTGCCTCACCTCAGACGTGGTCCACATTTCCAGCAGCCTCCCAAGTGATCAGCCTCCGAGGCTGCCCAGCAGGAAGTGAGTGGCGGGTTCTCCCGGCTCGCTTTCATCCCCTGCCACAGACTTGTCTCCGAAAGGGACCCGCCTTTGGCGCCCGACCGGGGTTCTCGCTAGGGCCCCTTCGGTGTGGGCAGTGTTTTATGAGGCCTGTTTGTCTTTAAAATACCTCCTGTCCCACCTCCAGTTTGGGATTTTCGTACCTCCTTCGTGCCTGACAATGCTGAGAAGCGGGGCCATAAGAGAGTAGAAGGGTCAAAACAGTGAGTATGAACCGCGTGTTTGTAAAAAGCAGCGGAAGAGAAGGCTGCGGCGTCCACGACGGACTGGGGCTAGCTGTGACCCTTTGAAAGGATAAAAGAAGCCACCGACGACGACCGGTCTGAGCAGTGACTTGTCTGAAACCGCTGCTGAAACCAGAGGCCTCGCACATAATTTTTTCCCCCAGCACCCCAAAGCTGAATTGGGTCATTGATGTGAGAAGATGAGGAAAAGGATGTCCGCTTAACCCTGTCTGAAGAAGGGGAGAAGATGTCTGAAGATGGGGCCGCATCTTGGCTATGCCAGGGAAGATGGCGTGGCTGGCCCATGCGGAATGGGACCTTTGAGATGCGGGTGAAGATGCTGAAATGGGGGAAGCGTCGGGGAAGGAGCCGCAGCGGGTCAGCGGTGCAGTGACTCAGCATAATAGCAAGGCAAAGGCAGTCATGACTCGGCTAACCGAGGGAGAATGGAGCAGTGACTCTGCTCAGCCAGGGAGCAGGTACCCAGTAGCTTGGATAGACAGGGAGATGGCAGAGCAGTGACCGGACAGGCTGGGAAGATGGAAGCAGCAATGCAGCCTGTGGCTAAACTAGTGAGTAAGGAATATCTGCCGGCCAGCCTCCCTTGGAGAGTGCATTAGAGTTGACTGAACAGCCCTGAAATGCCTTGAAAGGCATTGGTGAAGCTTCTTTCACCTGAGCCAGGTAGAAAGTGAGCAGGCTCTTGCAGGATTGGGGACGAGGACTTGACTAACTCAGGAAAGCCGCACAGACTTTGGCTAGGCCGGGAAAGGACTGAGCGACCGCCCTTGTCAACCAGGAGCACGCGTGGAAAAACGTCTTGGGTAGGGAGATGGTGATGTGGGTATTTATTTATTTATTAATTTATTTATTATTTTTATATTCCACCTTTTTTCCTGCACGGAACCCAAGGTGGCTTACATAATCCTGCTCCCCCTCTCCATTTTATCCTCACAACAACCCTGTGAGGTAGGTTAGGCTGAGAGTCAGTGACTGGCCCAAAGTCACCCGGCGAGCTTCATAGAATCATAGAAGAGTAGAGTTGGAAGGGGCCTACCAGGCCATCGAGTCCAACCCCCCTGCTCAATGCAGGAATCCAGGTCAAAGCATCCCTGACAGATGGCTGTCCAGCGGGCCGAGTGGGGACTAGAACCCGGGTCTCCTGAATCCCAGTCCAACACTCTCACCACTACGCCACACTGGTGAGGGCAGGTTTTTGGCTGTGCTGAATCAGAAGAGGTCAATTCAGCCAAACGGTGCTCAGGGGATAGAACGTCTGAAGACCAGCCAGGCTTCCGAACCCGGATGCAGGAAAGAAGCGGCTTTTCCCAGAGTTCCCCGCCACCTGGCACAGTGCCCAGGCTGTCAATCCTGGCCCCAAGCGGAAGCCCAACACTTGACCTCCCTGGCCGCATCCCCCTGGCCCCGGCAAGCGATTCTTCCAAGAGGCACACAGGGAAGAGCGTCCCTAGAAGAGGCCACAATGTGAGAATCTGGCCCTTTCACTGGGGAGAGGCCTCGGGCGGAACACGCTCTACTCTGGAGCAAGGCTTTGTGCCGAAGTGACCCCTGCGAGATCCAAGATGACGTCCCCAACCGGGGCAGGGGGCGGGCTCGGAACCGAGGGCCTGGGTTCGGTCACGTAGGTTGCGTTCGTGATGGGGAAGCAAAAGCGTCGGTGGGTTTTTACTGATGGATTGACTTTGCCAGAGAAGAAATAAACTCCTCCTCCTCCTCCTCTCGCTTCTGTGTCCGTGTGCTTCTTCCGCGATCCCACAGCAGCCTGTTTCCCGGCAGCGGCGCCTCGGCCCTGTTGCGAGAAATCCGCCGTGGCCTGCGCACGTTTCCTTGACGGCATGGCAGCAGCTGAGCCGTCCTCCGTGGACACGCCCAGCGGCGGCCAATGGCGATCCTGGGGCCACAACTGGAAATGGCCGCCCAGCCGTCGCTGCTGGCTGTGTCCGCGCTCGGGCAAGGTTCCCCGCACGATGGCCGGGGATAGCCTGGGCCCCTGCGACCGCAGAGCTCAGCCTTCCCTGACGGGGCGCCCTCCGGACGTGGGCTGGGGGATGCTGGGAGTTGTAGTCCGGCCCATCTGGAGGGTGCCAGGTTGGCGAAGGCTGCTCTGTGTGAAGCGATTTCTTCCAGTTTTCTTTAAAAAAAATGCTTTTGTGGATTTTGACCTGTTTTGCTTATTTAATCCTGGAGCGTCATGCTAAGGAAAGGTGAGGTGTTGGGGCAAGGTCTGGAAAATTCTAGTGTGAGCCCCAAAGCAGGGCTGTGTGCATATTTCCAGAAATTGCACGGGGGGGGGGTAGAAAAGTATTTGATGGTCTAAATTTGAGACACGGGCGGGCGTTGGGATCTGCAGTGCCATTTGCAAAGGCACGACAAGAGGCACTTCGCAGTAGTGGGGCGAAGTTTGGTGCTGGGGGATTATGGGTGGCGGCAGGCTCCAGGCCCCCCGACTAGGTAGGGCTGGCCTTCGCTTGTGTTCCCCCCGCTGGCCGCGCCATCCACCCGGGCGCCTCCCTTCACTCCTCTGGCCAGCTCCCGGCGGTTCGCGCTTCCCGGCCCCTCCCCTTCTCCAACACTCTCACATCGCTTGGCGAGGGGGCCGGCCACATTGCCGGGGGCAGGCCCTGATGTCCGTGTGTTGCCCACAGGTGGAGGTGTTCAACATCCTCTTTGTGACTAGCGAGAATGGCGGCAAGAACACGTACCTGGTGCACTGCGAGGCCTGTGCCCGGAAGCGGAGCGCAGCCCTCCACGGCGTCGTGGTGCTCGAGCAGTACAAGACGGAAGAGCTGATTCATATCTACGACAGCTTCACCCTGGTGAGTACCTTGGCGGGGGGGGGGACGACGACACCGGGGCGGGAGGAGAGCCCGGCCGGCTCGGAACAGAGACCCCTCCCGGCCGGCATTCTGCTCCTGCAGCGACTCATCCCGGACGGCCCCATGGGTAGCCCACAAGGGGGACATGAGTGCCACAAGACACATTCCCTGCTTGTGTTCCCCAGCTACTGGTATACAGGGGCATTCTGCCGCTGGTAATTTATAGCAGTGTTCTCCAACCTTGGGTCCCCAGATGTTTTTGGCCTACAACCAGGGATGCTGAAGAGTCCTTGGTCTCGAGTCACGAGTCGAGTCACGAGTCTTTGGACCCGAGTCTCGAGTCCGAGTCCTTGGTCCAAAATGGTGACTCACGAGTCCCAAGTCACTCCCAAAGCTGACTCCACGAGTCCCTATTAAAATCAATGGGTTTTTTTCCCAACAAAATAAGGCTACTTCAGATGTGTGGCTTAAATAAATTCTAGGCACAAGTGTGTCTTTTTCTCTCAAAACTCTGCCACTGATTTTGACAAGAACAGACCAGGCAGACAAACCCAAAATAACCAGGCAGGCAGAGGAGGCAGGGAACCCCAAAAAGGCAGGCAGAGGCAGCCAAACCCAAAATGTCTGAAAGGTTGCATTTTAGGAAAATGATTTTAAAAAATAAACTTGGATTGTTACTGCAACTGGGTCCAGGCAGCACCTGCAGGTGGCATCAACGCAGGGATGTTGACGAGTCCTTGGTCTCGAGTCGAGTCTCGAGTCCCATTAAAAATATTGGGACTCGAGTGCGACTCAAGTCAGAGGGGGGACTCAGTCCGACTCACGAGTCGAGTCCTGGAGTCCGAGTCCCCATCCCTGCCTACAGCTCCCAGCATGCCCCAGCCAGCATGCTGGGAGTTGTAGGCCAAAAACATCTGGGGACCCAACGTTGGAGAACACTGATTTATAGCCATCAGGACTAGTAGCCATTGACAGCCGCCTCCGCCTCCTCCTCCTCCTCCTCCTCCGCCTCCTCCTCGAAATCCCCTTTTAAAGCTGTCCAGATTGGTGGCCATCACAACATCTTGTGGAAGTGGATTCCAGAGTTTATGTATGCCCTGTGCGAAGAGAAGCCCTTTTTATCTATCTGTCCCTGAGTCTCCCACCAACCAGCTTCATGGGGTGACCCCCTATATTTACGAGAGAGGGAGAAAAATGTCTCCCTCTCTACTTCCTCCACGCCAGGCACCATTCTGTACCCGCCTCTCTCACGTCTCCCCCTCACTCGCCTTTTCCCCCAATCTGAACTATCCCGGCTGTTGTAAATGGGAGCTTTCCAGACTTCCAGCGGTGGCAAAACAGCGGTGGCTGCCCCCTCTGTTGGCAGATAAAAGCAAACCTTTACCAGCGGACTTCAAGACACTTCAGGGCTGTTCAATCAACTCTTAAAAGAGGCTGTCTGGCAAATACTCCCCCCCCCACCCACCCCCGGATTGGTGGTTGGGAGGAGCAGAGTTATGAGGATCCTCTGCCTTCCACCAGCTTCATCTAACCCGGGATTGGAGTTGGGATGGGGGTTACGGCAAGAGTTTGGAAGGCTATTAACTGCTCCTCTTCTCCCCCTGTTTTCTTGGCAGTCTGCGTCACCAAGTTCAAGATGAGCCATACCATGCCCGGACACAGATGTCTGGGCTTCTCTCTCCATGCTGGCCTCTCCGCTGCTCGCCATGTGGGCCTGCGGTGGAGGGGGTGGCGCCAGCCTGCCCCCCCACCCCCACCCTCTCTCCATCGCAGCTGAGCCTCTGATCTTAACTCATGCGTGCCCCGAGTTGGGGCAACGCAGAACTGACGTACCTGGACGTTACTCCCAACGGACCCCTTTCTAATTTATTCTTCAAAAATGAACCTTCTTTTTTGTTTTCCCTGCGTGGTGCTGATTTTGTATTTTAAAAAGAAAAAAGAAAAAAAAAAAAAGAAAGGGAAAAAAAAACTGAATTAACAAAAAAAACAAAAAAACAAAAAAAAGGGGCAGTGAAATCGATCGAAAAGGTAGTGGCAACCTCTCTGGACGTCCTGGGAGCGTGGCCCTTCTCCCCGGAGGCTTCGTGTCAAACTCCGCTGTGCCTGCTTCCCCTTGGACAAGGATCGGGGCCTTTGATGAACAGATAAAAAGAGGAGATGGAACTGTTTCCTTCCTCACCAGAGCATTAATTTTTGTCTCCCTCTCACCCGGTGGGGTGGGGAGCAAAGGGGCAGACCAGAGAGATGGCTGTTAACTTGGGGTGCGTGGACTTGTTTGGGTTTTCTTCTTCTTTTTTTCTTTTAATTACATTTTTTCTCGTTGGAAACTTAAAGGAAAAAAAAAGAGAGAGTTTGGAAAACAAAAACGCAAGCAAGCAAAAAAAATTAATACGGGTTTCTTAACACAGGACTTTTATGGGTTCAGTTCTCTCGGGGTGAACTTCTTGTTGGGAGGGGGGGGAGTGTACATTGATTTATATATATTGGCGGGGTGGGACGGGCCAATTTGCGCGTGTGGTTTTTAATTATTCTGATGGACATTTGATTTCTTACATCCTTTTATATATTATATATATAAATATAAGGACAAAAAAATCTTGGTTTGTATTAGAAACTGCTTTTAAAGACAAAAAAACGCAAAACATAAAAAAAAAATATACGAGTCCAGTTGAAATGTTTGTGCGAAGCACGGGATAATCCCTGTGCAGGGAGGTTGAAATGGTAAAAATACGACCCTGTGCAAAGGGTGTGGTGCTCGCCCCAAATCAGACACACGGGTAGATGGGAGATTATTATTATTATTATTATTATTTTATTATTATTATTTTGCAAAAAGGAGGAGGGAGCTTGCTTCTACTCCCCCTCCCCCTCCTCCTGCATTCTCATTGCCCACCTAACCCCGTTAGGCCAACTGGGTAAGGGGCAGTCTAACAAGGAACCGTGAACTCTGCTCCTCTCAACTATTAAATACCCTTAACTCTGACCCTTAACGCTTCATCTTTAGCTGATAAAATTGTTTAAACCTTAACTTTTAACCTTTATTTTCCCTTGCTGAATCGGTTGCCCCTCCTCCTTAAATGCTGCATGCTTTTGTGGCTCTACAGTTCTCACTCCCAGTTCATTCAAAACAATGGCAACAACAAATGTCTCAGATTTGGGGTAATTTTTCTTTCCTCCCTACTTTTTAAATGTGTACCTCCATGCCTCAGAATTGTTTTGCAATTTGTAAATGTTCTCCCTCCCTCTCTCTCTCCCTCCCCCCCCTTTCTCTAATTTATATGTCTATTTTGGTAATGATTTCTCTATTTATTGGTCCTTTATTGGGGTCTGATCCAGCTTTTTCTTCATTTTTTTTTTTTAAAAAAAAAAACATTTTACAATGTTGTATCTGTTTTATTTTTTATTTTTTTAAGTATTTCTTTTGTGTTGTTCCTTTTTGGCTTCTCGCTGGAATTTTTTTATTGAATTTCTAAATGTTTTATTTTTGTACTGTCAATGTTTTCTTTGACATGGTGCTCAGTTTTCTCACTGTGGGTGGGGGGGGGGGAATAAAGCTTGACCCTGGTTCATCCGTTGATTTCCTTCTTTAGCAGAATCTCACCCCACCCTACATTGTAAAAAAATCTCTTCCTTCCGAAACTGCACTTTTTAATTCCCTGATCCCCCCCCCCCCACTCTGGAAACCAATACACACACAAACACACACACACACAAATGGATTCTTATTGTACTGTAGAGGACAAGAAGAAAGCAAATCTTATTTTGTAAATGTAAAAAAGAAAAAAAATTAAATTAACTCACAGAGATAAAAGAAACCAATGTCTCTGTTTTCCTTCTTTTCAGTACAGGATACAAGAATTGCCTCTGATGTTGCAATGCGGGGGGGGGGGGGGGAGGGGCCCTCAAACATCCGATCTCTCTGCTCAGCTGTTACAACTGGGCTTTTCTTTCTTTTAAGGGTGGGTAACGACGTTTACTAAGAAAGGAACGCGATTTAAAAGGCCTAAGTCTGGTCCCATTTGGAAAGTGGTGCCCTGGGCTCCTTGGAAGGGTGTGTGTGGGGTGGGGTGGAGATAACATTGTTGGGTTGTTTTCAGTAGGGGTCCTGAGGCCTAAACCCCGGCCTCCCACCCCTGGGGACACCCCCCCCCACCACCCATTGGGGACTGCAGTAGTCAGCCAGCACTCCTGCGTGCCTCCCAGTTCATTCCAATGGCTCACGAGAAAGTCCTGCACGCCAGCCGGGGGGGGGGGGGGCGGCAGGTCAGACCTTCCTCCCACCCCCACCCCCAACCTTTCGTTGGCACCCCAAACCACCCACCTCGCCGAGCCACATGGCAAGACACCCCCCACCCCACCCCACCCCCCCGCTCTGGAACCACCAGTCTCTCTAGGTGGGGGTCCACCACTGCGCACGCCCCCGCCCCACCCTTTTTTCTTTTTCACTGTACCAGGAAGGGGAGGCGGGGGCATCGCAAAGCGAAGCATCTTTGGAATTTGGGCCCCCAGGCAGGGAGACCCTTCCCCCCCTCCGGGAATGACGCGGCGCGGAGCCTGCATCCCCGGGGCGGACAAAAGTTTGGAGCTTGTTGGTTGGAGCGCGCAAGGCGCTGGTGGCTTGTCTTTGCAGGGGTGTGTGTGTGTGTGTGTGTGTGTGTGTGGAGGCCGGGCCAGGAGCAGCGGGGGAGTGGGTGGGGATGGGGGCGGACCGGCGCTTATAAAGGAGGATGCGGTGATGCCCGCTTGAGCCGAGCCAGGCTGCGGAGCGCGGCAGCGGGGAGACGCCTGCACGCGGGACGCCGGGAGAGATGGGCTCGGACACGCGCTCGCCAAAGGCCGCGTCGGGGTCCCTGGACTGGCGAGAGCCGCCCGGGGGGCTCCCCGCTGCCGCCCCCTCCCTACGCCGGGGAGGGGGCCTTGGAGCTCCGGGGGTCCCTGGACTGCTGGGCGTGCGCGGTGCCTGGTCACGGTCCAGAACTTGCTGGTGGGGGCCCTCAACCTCCTCTTGGTGGGGGTCACCTTTGGGCTCATCCTGCTCCCTGCGGGGGTCCTGCTGGGCTTCGGGTTCCTGTGCCATTCCAAGGTAGGTGGGGCGCTCCTCGCATTGCTGCGAACCCCCCCCTCCCCAAAACAGGCGCAGGTGGGGTGCCTGGACTTATTTGTGCGGGGCAGATGGATGAGGGTCGGAGGGTGTGGGCTGGAAATGAACTGGGGCGCAAAGTATGCACCCCCTTGATATTCTTTTCAAATGATAACAGGGTCTTCCGACGTTGCTCTTTTTTTTAATATGTGCGTTTGGGGTGCACATTAGAAGTGGGGGCTTTTGCCAGGGTTGGAGAGGACGGCCACAGTGAGGTTCTGTGTGTGTTAAGATGCATTTCCAAGGAGTCCATTTGAGATGGGGCTCAGCCCCAGAATCTATTTTTCGATGTGTAAGGTTGCACTCTGCACAGGCTCAGAGATACTCCCCCAGAGTAACAACCCCCATCGGACCTCAAGAGAGAGACTTCCAGTTCAGAGATGCGCTCTTCAGTCAGCCCCAGGACCTCTCAGTTAGTTAGGTACGGTTAGTTACAATTCAATGAAGTTTACGGGCTTGGGCTTAATTTCAAAGGTGGGGCTCCCAGAGTGTTTTCAGCACCGGGGCTTGCAAAAGCCTGGCAAGAAGCTCTTGGCGTGACCTCGAACGGGAAAAGTAACACTCTGGCACCGCCAGTTCACCGTATCCTTGACACACACACACACCCGTTCCAGATGCAGTAGGAGTTGCGCTAGCTAAACTGGGCTCCCGTGTTTTTCCTAGGAGAAAGAGAATTATTTTTCTTCAATTATTTTAAACAAACTGCTAACGTTTATATGTGTCTAGTATTGGCTTTTACCCCAAATCTCCCCCCCCCATACACAATAGGTCAGTTCTTGACACACACACACACACACACACACACACCGTTTGTTGGTAAACTTTTGTCCTGCCACTGCTCCTGGCTGCACCGCCAGCCTGACTCTCACCCCTCTTCAATTAATCTGCAACGTAATGTGTTTGTCATAAAAACTCTTCTTCCGTAAAATACCCATTTTACAGATATGGGTGACTGACGGCCGCCACGGAGGGAGTGGAGCTCCTCTCTTGGGGTGGAGGTGTTCCCGCCTCTTTCCATGCGCCAAGGTTCTTGTTCTCCTCAGTGCTTTGATGCATTTTGGTGAGGCGGAAAGCAAGTCCAGCTATCAAACCAGGAAATATATTGAATTTCTGGCTCAGAATGTTAATTTCTAAAACCAGAAGTGCTGGAACTTGGGCCTGCTCAGGCGATGCAGAGGCTGCCTGCAGTGACACAAGGGTGAGGAAAATGCCCTCTGCACAGTGCTTTAGCACTGCACTCCGCCAAATGTTTTCATCACTTAATAGTAAGCCTGACGAACAGTAATGGACGTCTTTTAAGTTTTTTCGAAATTAAGAGTTTGTCATTCCCCTGCCAGTGTCTTTTCTCTATTTCAGGAAGGTACACACACACACACACACACACTGTTCTTTTAAGGCCTGGCTTATCGGGGAACTCCCCACCCAGGCTGCTTCTTGCTCCTGGGAATCCTGTTTGCTTCAGCCGCCCTCAAACCCCAGAGTTGGCCTAGCAGCTGTGGAGCTCCAGGGTGGTCTTCCCTGAGGGGTGGGGGAGGTACTGTGGAATGCACTGGGATTAAGCCGCTGGCGGGTCTCATATCTCCCTGCTCTTGGAAGTGCCATGCGGATCTGCTCATTTCCAGCACAACGCTGCACTATTATTATTATTATTATTATTATTATTATTATATTTTGCAGCGTCTTCAGGGAATTGGCCCCTCCATGCAGCCAGCTGCTTGCACACTCTGCATTTTTGTGTGGGATTGCCATGTTATGTTCATTCCCTTCTTACGGGGTGTCCACATGGCAGTAGGTGAACAGGCTGACATGTGCCCATTGGCGTCCGGTATTTCCCCATGGTTCTTGAGTGGGAGACCACGTCGGTCCGGGGCAGGGACCAGCAGCCTGCGTGTGGGAATGAGCTGTGCCTGGGTCAACCACCGCAGAGAGCGGCTTCCTGAGCAGCCCCAAATATGCTGCGTAGCTTTGCAATGGGGGCGCGTGTCCGCCCCTTTGGCTGCAAAGGACAGTCTAGGCCTGGGCCACAGGTTCAACAGGATGCGGTAGAAGAATCTGGAGATGACTGTACCGCTTTTAAAGGTACCCCCCCTTCTAAAAGGTTGAAATGTCTCTCCTAAGACTTAGTCACTGGCACTAAGAGCTTGAAGTTAGAACACAAAGGGGTGTGTGTGTGTGTTGTTCTCTCCCCCGCCTCACTCCTTTTGCCTTCAGCCCTGCCCAGCACTGCAAGGTGCCGCCCCCCCCCCCCCCCGGAAGCATCTCCAGAATGAAATTCGGCCATTGGGCTGAAAGTGGGTCTGCACCTCTGCCCTAAGGCAAGCAGGTGCCCTCCGAATCATTTGGACTACAAAACCCATAATCCCTGACCATTGTCCTTGCTAACTAGGGCTTATGGGACTTGTAGTCCAAAGCATCTTAAGGGCGCCAGGTTATTTATTATGTACCGTATGTATTTATTATACCATTCATATCTCACCCTTTTTGCCCCTTTTGCGAGGAACCCAAGGCGGCTTACATGGTGGTCCTACTCTCCATTTTACCTTAACAACAACCCTGCGAGATAGGCATAACTGACTCAGCCTAACCTATGCGCAGCAGTCGCTGGGGAACATGGGCAGGAAGGTGCTTTTGCACTCAAGTCCTGCTTCTGGGATCCCGTGGGAAGCTGGCTGGCCACTGTGTGACCGCAATGCTGGACTAGATGGACCCTTGACCTGATCCAGCAGGGCTCTTCTCATGTTCTTAAGTCAGTGAGCTTCATGGCCAAGTGGGGACTTGAACCCAGCTCTCCTGAGTCCCAGTCCAGCACTCTAACCACTACACTGCACTATTTCCAAAGTTGCTTGCTCCCTGCCTTATGGAATGGAAAACAAAACAAAAATGCTCTTAACAGATCAAAAAGAAAGGGTCTAGACAAGCTTGCCCCCTGCTCTTCTAGTTTTCTCCTTGCAAGGAGGTGCGTTTTCAGGCAACACACAAAAGAACATTCACATTTGTTCCCCGACCTGAGCCTGGATGGAGAGTTTACTCTGATCTCCTCAGGAATCTGCCACCACACTCTGTGGCATGCGCAGGCCAGGCGCCCGTGAGCTGCTTGCGTGCAGTGCATGAACCGGCCCCCGCAGAGCGCCAAGAGTAAGCACAACTGTCAGGGTGGACTGACTCCAGCAAGAAGGGCACATTGGGTACGCCACCTACAGCTCGCAAACACAAGAGGGGGTGCGTGGGGGGGGGATTGTGTCTAAAATGAGTGTGTTCAGAACATTCGCCCAAAATGAAGGGAGTCGACGGGATAGAGCTGAAGGAGTTCCGCCGGGCGGGAAGCTCGGCCCGTCTGTTCACAGTGACGAAAGCCAGACGTGGCGGCTGGCAGCTTTGATGGCTCCGTGACCCCCCGCCCCCAAATAGAGAAGCACATTCCAGGCATGGATCCATGCGCCGCCACCAACCCCACAACTTCTTCCTAGGGTGGGGAGGGGTGCTTTTTTTCACCAAGAGGGCCTTTCTCCTTCCTCGCCTGCCTCCCACCCTACATCTAGGAAACGTCTATGGCAGTGTTCTCCAACCTTTGGGTCCCCAGATGTTTTTGGCCTACAACTCCCAGCATGCCCCAGCCAGCGTAGCTGGCTGGGGCATGCTGGAGTTGTAGGCCAAAAACATCTGGGGACCCAAGGTTGGAGAACACGGGGTCTATGGGGTTGGGGTGGATGGGAAGGGAACCCTCTTAAAAGAGGTGATGGCAGAACCGGGCCAGGTGTAAGGAGAAGGGCATGTGAGGCGGAACCAGAAGCACTCAAGACCTAAGCGGGGGGCTTCTGGAATTGTAAATATTTGTGCCCCAGTTGTTAAATGCCCTGCCTGCATTGTAGTCCCAACACTTCTGGAGGGCGCCGATCTGGGGAAGGCTGTTTTTTTGGGGGTGGGCGGGCAAGATGAGGTGACACGGAACTTGCCGCTGGCAGAGCGGGGGGGGCAGCGGTCGGGCACACGGGTCCAGCTCTGCCTGCTTCCAGATTGGAGCAGGGGTGTGTGTGTGTGTGTGTGTGGCCTGACACCTGGGGATCCAGAGGCTTGTCGGGGCGGTTCCGTTTTGATCCCAAGGAAAGTGAGCTCGCAGGCGGCACTCAAGGGTCCGAACCCAGCACAGAGGAGGCAGTGGCTTCTTCTACGTTTCTAGTGTTTACACCAAAGCTTGCGGGGTGGTGGTGGTGGTGATGCATCATGACCACGTACGCTTGGAAGCTGACCGCCTGGTCTTCACTAACGGGCAGCAATCCACGATGGGACTCGCGCCCGCCACCAGTTCCCATCATGGCAAGCCCAAAAGACTGCGATACGTGCAGTCACCCATCTCTCCTCGCTCTTCATGCCAAGCACCAATTCAAGCTTGCCCGAGTCCTTTGGCCCATCTCTCGCTCGGAAGCCCAGCGTGGCTGCTCTGTGGCCAAGGGCCTCGCGCGAACATGCTCAGGGCCTGACACAGCGGGGCGGGGCAGGAAGGAGCCCCTAAATACTCCCAGGCGCGTCTGGCCCCGTTTTGATGGTTGCACGGCTCTCTCCTGGCGGGCGGATGCAAAAGCGCTCTTATTTGCGCATGGGCCCCCCCCCCCAGCACGCTTCCCTTTTGCGCATGGGCGCGTGGCCCTTGCCTCTCTCACGTGCGCACTGTGCTTTCTCTCCCCTCCCGTCTCTCTGCAGTTCTTGCACTCCCAGGGTCACTACTGCACGGCTCACTTGCACGACGCGGCCTCCGTTGCGCTTCTCGTGGTGGGCTTCGGCCTCGTGGTGCCCCTCCTGGTCCTGGCATTGGCCGCCTACTGCCGTCTAGCTCGCCGCCTCCAGCTGAACTATTGCCTCATCCCCTACAGCAAAGCTGTCTACAAGAACCTACCGGCGACAAATTACCACAGCTCCGGGTGCTGCTGCAGTCGGGATCTCGACACGGTGGAGAAAGTCTGGGTTTGAGGAGGGGGGCAGCGATCTGGGACTGTGGGGGGCGGGGCGGGGAGATTATAGAAATCACCAGGGGAGGGAGAACGACATGGGACCATGGGTTGGGATTGAAGGACACCAGCTGAGAAACCCACAAACTAGCCAACTTTTAAGGAACTCTGCTTTTTTCCCAGCCAAGGGCAGATACTTCGCCGCAGTGAGATGTGCAACAGTCTGTCAGACTCTCCCTGAACGTGGGAACCACCGCTGCGTTCTGCTAGTGCAACTGCAGAGGTGCTAATTCCCACTGGAAACCCGGCACGTCAAGCACAGGGAGGGGGGGGGGATGCGGTGGCCAATTTTGGCAACCATCGAGTGCCAAGAGTTCCCCTCCAAAGATCGTGAATAATTCTGTCAGGGGAGGAAATGGCAGGGAGGATGTTTGTCCGGCTCATGGTGAAAGAAGAGAAGCCGGCTCTGGCTGGCTGGTTCGTGGACACAAATGTTCACGTCCCAGTGTCTTCCAGTACCACAACGGGCAGACCTTTGATCTCTCAAACAGGCCCAGAGAGATTCTGCGGTACGGTTATCCCTCCAGTTGCTGGATGAGGGTTTAGGACAGTATGGAAATGTTGATGATGGATCCATATTGAATCATGTCTGAATCGGGGGAGCCTGTGCAAGCCTTGGACAGTGGTGGGCTGGATGAGGGCCGATACAGGGAGCCTGGCTCCTGGCAAGACAGAGGCTGAGCAGTTCCCGTGGCTGGGGATGGGATCGGATCAGTCGCCTGTTCTGGACAGGGCTGCACTCCACCGAACGAGCAGGTGTGTAGTCTCGGGGTGTTCCTTGATCCAGGCCTGCCGCCAGAGACACGAGCGTCTTCAGCGGCTTGGAGGCCTTTGGTAAGACAGTCACAGCCGTTCTTGGACAGGGATAGCTTGACCACTGCAGTCCATGCACTGATAACCTCAGCATTGGACTACTACAATGCGCTTATGTGGGGCTGCCGTTAAGGTTGGCCCGGAAGCTGCGGCTGGTGGAGATTGCCACAGCCAGGTTGGTAACAGGGAGCAGCTTATTGCCGGCATATCACACCTCTGCTCACTGTATCAGCGGCTTATACGCTATGGGGGGGCAGTTTTTAAGGTTTGGGTACCTGTTTACAAAGTCCTAAACAACTCAGGGCCAGGACAGCTAAGAGATCGCCTGACTCCTTGCCAGACTGTTTGGTTGTTGCACTTGCCAGGAGATATCCTCCTGATGGTGCCTAAGATACTGGAGGGTCTGGTCCAGGACAGCTCAGAATAGGGCATTCAGTAGGACTGAACCCACTCTCTGGGACCCCCCCCCCCACCAGTAGAAATTAGGCACCAACCCTCTTGGGCTTTTGGCACCTACTGAAAACTTAACTTGCTCCAACAAGCCTTCCCAGGATGGTGGTCCTGTCTTTTCCTTGCTGCCATGCTACTGTTTCTTCCAAATTTTATACTGAATTTTATTATGGTTTTTATACTGTATTATTTGTATATCACTTAGACATTTCTTTTTAATGGATGCAAGTCATAAATATTGGCACATAAATAAATATTGGAAGAGTCATCATCTTTGCTGGTCTCTCTCTGTGTGTGTGTGTGTGTGTGTGTAGAAGAGAGGGGTTAGCTCCTTAGGTGACAATCCTAGACTCATTTAGCTGGGAGTAAGTCCCACTGAACGTAATGGTGCTTTCTTCTGAGTAGTCCTGTATAGGACTACCATATTAGTCTCTCATTTCTTCCCCTAATTGTCTTTTTGTTCACACAGTCAAGGCTGCTGAAAAGTAGAAGGCAATACTTAGTTTCCTAAGAGAGAGGAAAATTACCTATAAGCACTCCTCAAAAGCAATTTACAAAAAAGATTAAAAAGAAATAATCCCCCCCCATTCTCTCTCACACCCCCCCCCCCACAGCTTGCCTCCTGCTCCTGCCATCTTGAGTTCTTAAAAACTAAGTTCTTGTTCAGTTAATGCATTTATTGTCGGTGAAACTAATTTTATAGTTCAGCCCATATAAAGACTGTAATTTTTTTCTGCAAACTTTTGAGTGGTTGTATTTCTGTTTTTGGGGGTGGTGGTGGCGAATAATCTAACTTTCCTTGTTGTTGAATTTTGGCAGGGGACAACACACACGACAGGGAGGAAATTCTCAGGTGTCTAGTTTATAGAAAATGACCCCAGGGCCTCTGTGCATGGTTTGTTCTGAAGAAATGTCCCAATAGAATCAGATCCCCACTCAGGCAAAGCCAGGTCCTGCAAACTAATGGCCTAGAACTGAGATGGCCTAGAACTGAGATAGGGATATGGTTTGTAACAGGCTTTCCTTAGTAGTTATTTTCAGGCAGGAGCAGGAAGGGTGTAAATGTCTCTTGCCAGGAAAGATGAGTACCTGCCAAACACTGAGGGCAAATCCCTAAATTAATTTGGAAATCTGAAAAAGAAAAGGCAAAGAAAAAAGCCAGAGAACAGGCAATCTAAGGATGGCTTTACACGAGTTCCTCCCCCCCACCCTTTTTAAATAGCTGGCTGGGGCATGCTGGGAGTTGTAGGCCAAAAACATCTGGGAACCCAAGGTTGGAGAACACTGGGCTAAACGTTCGGATGGTGCAACCCATGTGGCTTCCCTTTCCCCGACAGCTCTGGTAACACGTGCGTTTGAAACTGACCTTTTGCTCCCAGCTTGCGTTCTCTTTTCTTCTAGCAACTTGTGAACTGGAATGAGAGAGAGAGGTAGGATGCCCAGGGTGCCCTTGTCTTGAATGGTTGTAGGAGGAATATCGGCGTGTTTCACTCAGAAACTAGTTGCAGCTGAAACCAGCCCCCACTTCTGGTGGACAAAAGCTTCTGCCCTAATAACTTGTTGGTCTTTAAAGTGCTACGCAGATCTTTGGGTTTTGCTGCAACAGACTAATGTGGCCCCCTCTCTGGAAATTATCAGGTAGCCGTCCGTCTCTACGCCAAAAGCAGGCAACGGGTAAGTCTAGCACTACGGCTGGGCCTCTGGGTGATTTGCAGCAGATTGGCGAGGGCTTCTGCCTCCCAGTAGTTTTAACCACTGTAAGTAAACGTGCAGTCATAAGAATAATAACGAACTGCCATCAATGGCCTTGTGAAAAAGGCGTCTCTTAAGGCACAATCCTATGCAAGTTTAGACAGAAAAGGGGCCTTTTTTTCAGTCTGAACTTGCATAGGATTGCGCCCTTAGCCTCTGTGCCCCTCAGCTGGAAAAAAGATTTATAATCGCTTGCCTTCGACCAGGTCTTTGGGCAGCTCTCCAGGCCAATTTTAGTTTTGCATTAGAATACCTGATCTGTAGTTACTCAAAGGTAGATTTGTACTTGAATATTCAGAACAAACAGGGTGCAGCAGGTAACTGGCTCTACCAGCTGAGCATCTGCCTTTGGTTAGTGGGCCTTGAGGCAGATCCCAAAAGTGGATCCTGCAAGCCTAGAGTCTACCCACCTCTTTTCTGCAGGACTGCTAAAATGTACAGGAGCCATGCCCAAATATGCATCTGGTCACTCTGACTTCTCCCCTTTGCAGGTCAGGGGTGGTAATCTGGAAATCCTGGCTCTCCTGCTTCCACCCACTTGCACAAGGCCACTTGGTTCCTTCCAGCTGTTTTGGACTACAACCCCCATCAGTCCTAGCCAGAATGGCCAATAGTCAGATTATGGGAGTTGTACTCCAAAAAACATCTGGAAGGTGTCTGCTCCTGAACGTCTGCTCCCTGACTTTGAGACTAGCACACAGGACTTGGTATTTGGTGATGGGAGTTCAACTGAGCAGGCCTGGGTCTTGGAACGTCTTGTTCCAATAGTTCTATCTCAGCCAACTCACACAGGTCCTAAGAGAAGGCAGCTTACAAATGGCTGTTTTTGGTTATGAAAGGGTTGGCACCTTTCTTTCCCCTCTGCTAAAGTTTCTGGGCTACAAGACAGAAGTTCAGGCGGTGGTGCTTTTCCTGGCATGGAGATGTGGCAAGAGGAAAAGCTGAAGCTTGGCCTGTTGTGCTGCTGTCAAAGATGGAAAGGACACCGACAGCCGACTGAGGGGGGTTTGTCACTATTGCTGTGGGGTCCGTGAGAGAAATATCCTGTTTCAAACAGGATAAGGAAGAACTGAATCAGCTCTGGGCGCCAAGAGGTTTATGGAAACTCCACGTTCTGGGGAGGAAGGAACCTCAGATAAGATAACAAGGCCGCTGGCTCCTACAAGCTCCCCATTGTGATGTGGGAGCAAAGAGGAGCCAAAGGACACAAGCCCCTTCTATCTATAGATACCGTTTCCTGCATTGTTTGCTGCCGATGGAACAACCAAAAAGGTCAGTTTGGGAGTAGGTCCTGCTGCGCCTTCCCAGGGAGATTTTGGCAAGACTCTTGGTGTAGATGTGTCACTCAGCGCAGGTGGCCTCCGAGATGTATCACAACCTTTCGGGTCCAGTTGGTAAATTGAACATACCGTATGTATCGCTGGCTGGGCCGGGTAGATTCCAAAATTCCCCACATTGCGGAATTGCTGACATCACTCTGCAACTGCATTCTGCAGTCGAAGGCAGGATGCAGTGGAGGGTGTTGGATTCCACCTCTGGAGATTCTACTCCAGTTTCTAGCCCTTATGGTCTGAACATGTATGCAAAATCTTAGAAGCTGCAGGAAGGCCGAGTGGAATTGCCAAGGGCCGGAGTCCTCAACATCTCACAAAGCATTCTTGACCTGTAACTAAAAAGGCATAATTCTGCAAGTATTTCTTTCACGTTACAAAACACTGCTTTTGTTACAGGGTTTTTTGTTTTGTTTTTAAAAGACAACAGAATATGTGCAGTTCCTGGTTGTTATTCTACAGAATAACAGAATCCTACAGAAAGTGGAGGAAGGAACTAGAGGATCGGCTATCCTTGACCTGATTGTAACCAACAGAGATGACTTAGTAGACAAACTGGAGAGGGTTCAGAAGAGGGCAACAAGGATGATAAAGGGACTGGAAACAAGGCCCTATGAGGAGAGACTGAAAGAACTGGGCATGTTTAGCCTTCAGAAGAGACTGAGGGGAGAGATGATCGCACTCTTCCAGTACTTGAAGGGTTGTCACACAGAGGAGGGCCAGGATCTCTTCTCGATCATCCCAGTTTGCAGGACACGGAATAATGGGCTCAAGTTACAGGAACCTAGATTCCACCTAAACATCAGGAAAAAATTCCTGACTGTCAGAGCAATAAGACAATGGAACCAACTACCTAGGGAGGTGGTGGGCTCTCCCAATCTGGAGGCATTCAAGGTGCGGCTGGGCAGCCATCTGTCAGGGATGCTTTGACTTGGATTCCTGCATTGAGCAGGGGGTTGGACTCGATGGCCTTGTAGGCCCCTTCCAACTCTACTTTTCTATGATTCTATGAGACCCTTGCAATTGAGATTCTAAAGGCTAAAAAAGGATTGGGACGTTGCCTTCCACCTTTTAACAGACATTTCTTTGAAAAGTTAGCAAGTTATACTTGCTGGCACCTTTTGGTGTGCTTCCCGGTCCCCAAACATCATGACTACATGGGCTGGTTCTGCCTTTTCCTTTACAGGAAAAGGGGGAAACCAACAATGCACACACGCACACACACACAGACTAGACAGCAGTAGACACACGACATATGAACTTATGGCTTTTGTTGAAATTTGAAGTCTGCATTTTCATTTGACTCGTTGCTAGTCCTCGTGTGTCGATATGAAAAGGCTGAAAAAACATGCTGTGGTATCTCTTTCATTCAGGAGGAAGTCAGCTTCTAGTATATGCAGTGGCCTGCAGAGAAAGAGCTGGGGCCAAATGAACAGAGGAGCTGGAGAAGTTGTAAAAGATCTTTTAACGGGCTGGGTAATGGGAGGGAGAAGCTGAGGCCGAGGTGAGTGAGGGAAGGGGGGTCTCCACCACGGCCTGCATCTCTCCTGCCTACTGAGCTGCAAGTGTGTGCTTCTTGAAATAGTTGACGGGGGGCACAGGGTGCTTGCCTCAGTCTCCTGCTTGTGCAGGTACCTCTTCTCATCCCGAAAACTGCCTCAAAGTAGCACAGATCAAAGTGGAGTGCCTGTCTGCCAGCAATTTGGAGTCTAATCCGCACCGCTTCAGAGATGCATTTAGCTCAGAGGCCACTAGTTGCTGACCCTTGTGTGGGAAGATCAAGCAAGACGTTTGGGTCAAAAGCAGCAAAGTGAGGATGCAGCAGTTCTGGGTGACATGGGAAGAAGCACCATCCGGGTCAGGGGTGCACCAACACGTGGCCCACAGACCACATGTGTGTGTCCCCCTTGTCCTCTTCTGCAGCTCCTGCTGCCCTGCCGAAATTTGTTGGTGTAGCAGTGACAAAAAATAATTGTCAAGCTATATTTGTCCTTTTTAAGGCTCCATAGTGGGTTATCCAATACTTACCGGCAAACTGCCAATTTTTTTTGGCTGCCGCTGCCAAATTCCAGCAACAGAACAGCAGCAGAGGGGGTAGAAGGTGGCCCCTGGACCCGCTGCAGTTGCCCACCCCTGGTCTAGGTGCTAGAAAACACACACAGAGACACACCACTTTAGAAAAACAACGATGAGTTTTTTCCTAGATTTAACAAACATCTGACAGATACAAGCTGGGTCAACTGCTTCCCAAGTCCTGGCCACAGGGGCATCCTAGTTCCCAGTGTGTGCACCACTCTAGTCCAGCTTTATCAGCACAGGTTCTACTCCTCATGGACTCCAGGCAAAACCAGGGTTGAGTGGAGCTGGAAGGAGAAACGTCTCTTGCTCGCAGTCTTGGTTTTGGTCAACTGTCAAGACCTGCTGCCCTCTGCCAGTGAATCAGAGGTACTGCAAGGAGGCCAGACTCTCCAACTCCACCTCGATGGAGACAATGTGGTGCCCTGGAACCATTGCCAGGCCCAAGACTCGGGGTTCTCCAGCTGAGAAGGAGTCTGCAGATCACAGGAGAGAGAAGATGAGAACCCAGGAGTTCAAGCCCCTCCAAAACCTACCAGCACTCACTGTTGCCTCCAGAGAATCTGGGTGTTCTGTTCCGTCGCTGCACCCCTTTCCTTTCCAAGAGAACCCCAAAGTCCAGCCTTGAGTCTCCCTTCTCCCCAGAGAATTTGGGAAACCTGGCTGCCCCCAAGCCTCTCCCAGCTCCTAAATAATTTGTTATTATTACTTCAGCAGTCCCCGTCCCCCCCCCCACTATTTTGTATGACATCAATGGCCCTGTGGGAAAGAAGATGGAACAAGGCAGGCAAAGGGAACATTAGGTTCTGCTCCAGTTGGACTGTCCCCCGTCCCCCCCGGAGATGAGAGGGTAAGCAGGGTCATTCCACCAGCCCTGGTAAAAGTCTGTTGATTTTTAAAAATCCTCTTTCCTCCACATCCCTTTTTCCTTGTGTGTCGTGTCTTTTTTAGATTGTAAGCCTGTGGGCAGGGACTGTCTTGTTCTACTGATTGATTCCAAACCAATCTGGGGGCCTTTTTTTGGGCTGAGGAATGGGATAAAGATAGTATAAATTTAAATATATATATGTATTTAAAATATCCACAAGTCTACAAGTATCTAAATGAATGCAGAAAGCATTAAAAAGCAAATGAATACATCTAAATAAATCTTAAGATGGGAGGTGTACGGTACAGAAGCACTAACCAGTGGGTTTGAGGTACTCTTGGGCAGAACCAAGGATCACGTTGCAGTCTCGGTCAGTGCACAAGAAACATCCCACCAGGGTCCGTCCATCCGTCATGCGGATACGCATGCTCTTATTGAGGAGGTTCTCCAGCTTGCGGCGAGCGTGCAGGTATGGCGAGTCGGCTTTTTCCTCACCCGAATCCTGGAAGAAACGTCCGGAGAGTTAGTCTTATTGGGCCATCCCATTTAATAGGAAAAGAGAGCTCAGCATGTGGTGTTGGGATGTCTTTTTTCCTTGCTGGTTTGGTTCTTCCATTTTTCAAAAACAACCACCACCAAAGCCTGTAGTCCTCATGATGGGTGATGACAAATTAGGCTGGGTATGGCTGATGCTTGGGAAGACTCCAGGAGGCAGGTTTGGCTTCTATCTCTCTCAAGGCCTAACTGAGCACCACATTAGGGGTCAGATTGGCTGGTAATCCTTATTAAGTCATTTATATAGGATTTAAATTTGCTAACAGCTTTATCCTCTCTCTTCCTCTCTCTCTTACATAGTGAGGTATGTCACCATTTTACATTAAGAACCAAGACTAAAATACAGCTGCTGAACATTATGTGGCAGAATATACCTCGTGAAAGAAATGTGCTTCCCAATTTGCGCTTACTCATGTCTCCTGTTCTCCAACTGTGACACATTTACTTTTTCTGAATGCTACAAGAAAACTGCTGACACTTTATGTAAAAGATTAATCTGGTTGGTCACTGGCTCTGGGGTTATGGGAGTTGTAGTCCAACACATCTGGAGGACACCAGGGTCGGGAAGGCTGATCTAGCACATGGAGATGTTTGCAGGAAGCTGTTGCTCCTTGGTGTCTGTTCACAAAAGCTCATAATACCAATTAGTTTCCACCTCAATATGTTTTTCGTTTCATTTATTACATTTCTATACCATCCAATAGCCGAAGCCCTCTTGGTGGTTTACAAAGATTAAAACCTTAAAAACCTTTGTACAATAATATACAAAGTATAAAAGTTTACATATAAGCATATGGATAGAAAGCATGCGCGCACACACACAATTTTAAACAATCAACAATAAGAAAATCCGGGAGACCAGATTAAAACTTTATCATATGCTGCCAAATGCCTGAGAGTAGAGGAAGGTCTTAACCTGGCGCCGAAAAGGGTAACAAAGCCAAAAGGGTTTTCATACGCCAGTGTGGCATAGTGGTTAGAGTGTTGGACTGGGACTTGGGAGATCCGGGTTCTATTCCCCACTCAGCCATGAAACTCACTGGGTGACTTTGGGCCAGTCACTGACTCTCAGCCTAACCTACCTCACAGGGTTGTTGTGAGGATAAAATGAAGAGGAGGAGGATGATTATGTAAGCCGCCTTGGGTTCCTTGCAGGAAAAAAGGCGGGGTATAAATATAATAAATAAATAAATAAATTTGCTGCTGCTCAGAGTTAGATTAGTTATGGGGTAGGAAAAGGATGCTTTCCCCACAAATCTCAATGAACAGATCTATAGTCTGGATGAGATATAAAATGACTCCAGTGAATACAGAACAAAGAAGTGACTTTGACAGAACTACTCTGAAAGATGGAGATTCCTGTGTGTACACTTGACAGGACTAGGTCCATGTCAACAAAGGATGTCCAGATTCAGTTCTCCAGTTAAGGTGACTGGGGACTCTTGTGGCCCCTCCCTCACTGGCTGTTCACCTACTGCCATTTGTATGGCAGCTCCCCCACTCCCCATAAATCCTTCCCACTTTCTAAAGAGGGACCAAGCCTCTAGTTCTCATGGTGGGTGATCACCATGGGAGGTGGCTAGTCCCCTCCTCACAGCTTGGAGGTCCTAAAGCAACTTTTTTCTCTCTTTTAAAAAAATAATTTAAAAAATCAGATCTCCTGTATCATCATCATCATCAGGCGATCACTCGTGACCGAGTAAGATTGTCTTCCGGGATAAAAGGAGGAAATTCCTGTATCACCACACCATCTCTACCCACCCAGCCCGCCTGGAACCTTCTTGGGCCCCTCACTACCTCCCATGGCTGCTTTCTGCTAAAATTCAACAGAGGAGAACATTGAATCTAACATTCGGCGTAGAGGAGACAACCATGAAAAGGAGGAGGGCGGTGGGGGTAGACCAGCCTTTCCCAGCCTGGTGCCCTCCAGGATGTTGGACAACAACTCCCAGCATCCCCCAGCTAGCTGGGGGATGCTGGGAATTGTTGTCCAACACATCCTGGAGGGCACCAGGCTGCAGGAGACAGCTGGGGCCCATCTTTTTAGCTTGTTTTTTTAAAAAAATGTTGCAATAGTTATAGTAAAATGTTTTATTATCTTTTTAAACATGCGGTTATGTGTGTGCGTGTTTTAATTTTGTGATGTTTTGTAAACTGCCTCGGTTGGCTTCAGAAAGGTGGCATAGAAATAAAATAAATGAAATAATATTGACATGCACATCCTGGCCCCCAACCCGTTCAGTTACTTAGGGCGCAATCCTGTGCACGTTTAGACAGAAAAAAAGTCCTACAACTCCCATCCTTCTAGGAGTTGTGGGACTTGTTTCTGTCTAAACGTGCACAGGATTGCGTCCTCGGGGAATTCATTGCAGCCAACACCCCCCCCCCCACCCCGAGCCCTTCTGCCCTCTTATTCTAATTTGGGCTCCAGCTTCCCCATTTGGGGTCCCGCTCTCGTAATCCCCCCCCCCCGTAATTTTTCTGCTCTAGCCTATTCCCCCCCACCCGATGTCTTTATCCCAGCCCGCTCCGGGATGCTGCTACCCCTTCCCCCATCTTTCCATGGGTGCATGTGTCTGTGTCTCGCTCGCCCCCTCCCCCTACTGAGACCCACTTATTTCCTCCCCACACTTTTGTCCCCTTCCCCCTTACTCCAGGGCTGGGGCTGTTTCCACAGCCATTCTCCTCCCCCCTTTGCTGCTGCTGCTGCTGCTGCTGCGGCACCGGCTCTGGAACAGCAGGGGCCGCCATCTTCCCCACCGCCGGCACAGGAAGAGACTACAGTTCCCAGAAGGCCTCTTGGCGCCCGAGCTCCCAGAAGTCTGTGCGCGGACTTTATTTCCTCCCCCGGTTCCGTGGCTCCACCCCTTCCCTGGCCCAGACTACACCTCCCGTCAGGCACTGCGGGCACGGAGCGGGCGGTTGCCATGGCAGCGGCGTTGGCGCGGCCTGCTCGCGAGCATGGACTCCTTCCGGCCTCGCTTCTACACCCCGCAAGAGGTGTCTGTGCACAACCGGCCGTGGGACCTCTGGGTCTCCTACTTGGGGAGGGTCTATGACCTCAGCCCCCTGGCTGCGGCCAACAAGGGTAAAGTCTGTAGGGGCAGCCCTTCTTGTGGGTCCCTCACCCCCACAGCCACACCTAATTGCCCCCCCCAAGTAGGCTGTAGACTTCCCAGGTGCCCCCCAACCCCACCCAGCCCCCCAGTAAGGGGCGGGAGGCCGAATGCGCAACTTAAGGCACCGTTATTGCTCCTTTAAAAAGGGGGATCAGGCAAACCCCATACTCTTAACCTACCTCACAGGGTTGTTGTTGTGAGGAGAAAATGGAGAGGAGGGGGAGGGCCATGTAAGCTACCTTGGGTTCCTTGCAAGAGGAAAAAAGGCGGGATATCAGTGTAATAATAAATTAAATTGCAGCCTCCCCCGACCTGGTGCCCTCCAGATGTTTTGCACTACAGCTCCCATCTGTCCCAGCCAGCATGGCCATGGGATGATGGGAGTTGTGGTGCAAAGCATCTGGAGGGTGCCAGGTTGGGGGAGGCTGCTCTATTAGCCACGTTTGCTGGAGGTCCTGGGGGGGGGGGCAGCTCCAGATGAAACCTGAAACCAGCCTTCCTCGACCTGGTGCCTTTTGGACTACAGCCCCCACCATCCCCAGCCAGCCATGCTAGCTGGGGATGCTGGGAACCAGAGCCCAATACATCTGGAGGGTGCCATCTTGGGGGACGCCGCCTGTAACCATTGCATCACCTGGTTGAATGTCCAGGAGCCCAATCTGTATGTCTGCAAACCTTCCTCCCCCCAACCTTACCTTAAGACTCTGGCCATCCAGCCATCATGACTTCAACATCAAGTCAGCCTTATTCCACTTCCTATTTCCACCCTCCAGCCTGCTTTTTGTCATATCTTGCCCGAGGAAGAGATCTTGAAGGCTTGCACAATTTTTGTGACCTTTGAGTTGGCCTAGTATTACACTCATATGGAGCCTTGGTACAAGATGCTGAGGACAAACAGCCAGGGAGAGAGTGCTGCTGTTTCCTTCATGCTTCTGTGCCTGGCCCCCCACTTTTCAACACCTACCATTCCTTCCCCACTAATGGTCAAATTAGCCTTCTTTTTCTAATTTGAAAAATATCTTGGTGATAAAGCACTTGCAGGCGGTCCTAGGTTCAGCCCCTGGCATCTCCAGGTTTGTTTGTTTTTTTAAGGATCAGATAGCAGAAGATGGGGAAGACACCCCCCCCCCGACCCTGTGGAGAGACCACCAATCAAAGTAAATGCTGGGCTAGAAAGACTCTGACTTGTCTAAGGCAGCTTCACATGTCTGTATATGTTCTCTGCCTGTCCAGGTGATCTCTTGCTGAAACCTATCCTAGAAGCAGCGGGGAAAGACATTAGCCATTGGTTCAACCCGAAAACCAAAGATGTGAGTACCTGCAGCTCCAGGCACTTGGCGCAGTTTAGGACCGAGGTCTGGGCTGAGGAGGAAGTTCATCAAAGGTCAACAGAGCGGGTCTTTTGGTTTGCTTTATTGTTAACAGTGCTCACACTTCTCTCCATAGACTGACTTATTTATTTGTTTATAAGGGCCCCAGGCAAGCTTCTCTAGGGGAGGGCATTCCATAAGTGGGGCGCCACCACTTAAAAGACTCTGTCTCTTGTAGCCACCTAGCTCACTTCATGTAGCAGGTGCACCTGGATGAAAGTCTCAGATGATGACCTCAGGGTCCAGGCAAGTAAATATGGGAGGAGATGTTATGAGTAACCTGGTCCCAAGCAGTTTAAGACTTTAAAGGTGCAATCCTATGCATGTTTAGACAGAAAAAGGTCCCACAAATCCCAACATGCTGGGAGTCATAGGACTTTTTTCTGTCTAAACATACATAAGATTACGCCTTAAAGGTTAAAACCAGTGCTTTGAATTGGGACCAGAAATGGGCCAGCAACTAGTGCAGATGGTGCAATCCTGGTATTATATGATTGTATCAGTAAGTCCCAGTTAACAATCTAGCTGCCCTATTTTGGACTAATTGAAGTTTCTGGACCATTTTCAAAGACAGACCCACATATTACACAACCTAAGCACATATCATATACCCAGAAGTAATTCCCACTGAGTTCAATGAGACTCACTCCCATAGTAAGTCTGTTAGGGTTGTAGACTTAGGGAGCAATCCTGCAGGTTTAGAGAGAAAAAACATCCTACAACTCCCAGCATTCCCCAGGCATCTGAGTCTCTGCCTCCTACTCCCCACCCCAATTGTCACTGCTTCTGCAGATTTCTCCGCTACTTACGAAGGCTGCCCATTGTACTTTTTCTGTCTATCTACATGCACAGATGTGCACTGACGCACTGTCATAAGGAAACATGGCCAGGGGTGGGATGCTAAAAGCTCAGTGAAACGTGCAAGAAACGTGTGGCCAGGTGGACCCAGTCCACAATTTGTTAGTGCCCTAAAAAACCTCTCAAGTTTCTATTTCCATAAATTCCGTGTTCTTTTCTGCCTTAAGCTATGAACATGACTTGTTGCATGTTTTGTTTATCTCACTTGCGTCATTTTGTGTAATCTTCAGTTAAAAATGGATGCCACCTATCATAGACTTTTCTTTCATCATTACTAGTTTGTTAACAAGTTCCTTGAGTTTTGCTGTCCTAAAATGGATACTTGAATAGCTCCATGTGTGGACTTTCAAAGGGCAAAGTAAAGAGGAACAATGATTTCTGTTACCAAAATACGGCTGTTAATTTTGACACAGCATCACATAGTAAGGTTGTATTCAGTTTGACTTGCATGATGAACCCTGTTATTAGAACCCGCTCCCCTCTTAGCTGAGAATGGAAATCAGGACTCCCAACATTCTTCTCCCACCTTTTTTTCTTCCAGATACTGACGCACATTGATCCTCTAACAGGGTGCCTCAAATACTATACCCCCCAAGGTCGCTTTGTGCACATCCCACCTCCGCTGCCTCGCTCAGACTGGGCCAATGACTTCGGTAGGCCCTGGTGGAAAGATTGCAAGTATGAGGTTGGCATCTTGTCTGCCAAAACCAGGCACATCCGGGTCATCAACACTCTGACCTCTCAGGAACATGCCCTCGAGGTGAGTCCTGTCCCACCCCCATATAGGTAGCTGTGGAGGAAGGGGGGGCTGGCTGACCCGCCACAACCCACCCTTTCCTACCCAAAGGACCCAAGACCCCCAGAGATCTCAAGGTACCAGACTGCCAGCCTCAGCTGTCTGCAATCCTACTCGAATCTCTGTTCAGGGACTTGCCCTTTGTCTATAACCTGGATTTAGTTGCTGGAACCACAGAGCATCACAAACACCATGTGGGGTAAAAAACCAAAAGAAGGTTTATTCAGGTAGCATGTTACACAAAAGTTGGGAAATGAGAGAAGCACATGAAATAGAGAGACACTTTGGTACAAAGTAATAGAGCTGCAAAATAACAAAACCTACTGATTCCTTATATCTCCCAGGCACACAACCTGGGGGTCAGTTCTCTTCAGGGTTGGGTCCAGCACAGCTTTGCCGCCCGGGGAGACTACACACCTACCCGAAGGTCCGAGATGGGTAGCTCTCCACAAGGCTTGCCTTTACCAAAGCCCTCATTCAGCTAATTTCACCAGGAGCTACCTGGGGTCGGATCCCGAGGCCGCCCGAAGGCTTGGACCTCTGCTTGGCTTGCTGCCATTGCTCCACAGCCAGCAACCACGCGACGAACAAAGACAAAACCCACACTTTGGGAAATATACCTTTCCCCCTCTCCCCTCCTTTTTTCTGTAGCTCCGGGCTTCTAGCCAATCAGGATGAACTTCACCTGGTCAGGTAGGGGAGGGAGACTCATGACTCATGACATTTGCATCCGAAAGTAGACCAGCTTTTCAGGACTTTCAGGCGCCATGTCCCATCCGATACTTTATGCACATTTCGCCTCCTCCCAGCCCCCAACCGGCCTTACTTGGTTTACACATGAGGAGGCGTGTGCGTGTGTGTGTGTGCAGGCGTGTGAGTGTGTGTGTAGGAACCCTCAGAGGCTCTTTTTCTCCACAGTAGGATTAGAGCCAGAGTGGCGTAGTGGTGAGAGTGTTGGGCTGGGACTCAGGAGATCCGGGTTCTAGTCCCCGCTCAGCGATGAAACTCACTGGGTGACTTTGGGCCAGTCACTGACTCTCAGCCTAACCTACCTCACAGGGTTGTTGTGAGGATAAAACAGAGGAGGAGGAGGATTATGTAAGCCGCCTTGGGTTCCTTGCAGGAAAAAAGGCGGGGTATAAATAAATACTGTAAATAAATAAATAAAATGTCATGGTCTTAGCAAACGACCCTCCTCCCTTGCTAATGTTTTTGGTGAGATACTGTTGTGGACAACTGACTTGTTCCACCGAGGACATGGACGCTTCAGGGGAATTCCTTGGTTTTGAGATGCATTCCCACCTCCTGTGATGCCACCCATGGATGTAACTAGGAGTACTCTACAGGTATGTGCAGAGGAATCCATGTGGGAGATCTTGCGGCGATACCTACCCTACAATGCTCATGCAGCCAGTTACACATGGAAATATGAAGGCAGGAACCTAGACATGGACAAGAATCTTCAACAGAACCACATTCTAGATGAGGATGAGGAGTTCTACCAGCTCAACATGGACGCAGATTCCTTCACACCAGCTGTCCTGCTCTACTTCAACGATGACCTCACTGAGCTCTAGGTAACATCAAAGTGGAAAGTGGGGGAACAGTTGTATCAAGTAGGTAGCTGAGGAGCTTGACCCATCCCCTGCCATGGTGGGTTTTTTTTCCTCAGCCCCTCACATCTAGAGTACTGTTTTATTCTCTTAACATCAGTGTTCTCCAACCTTGGGTCCCCAGATGTCTGTGGCCTACAACTCCCAGCATGCCCCAGCCAGCTATGCTGGCTGGGGCATGCTGGGAGTTGTAGGCCAAAGACATCTGGGGACCCAAGGTTGGAGAACACTGTGCTCACCCACCTAGGCCTGTATCACTGTTGTCTCCCGTACCCCAAGGCCATACCCTCCCTTCATCACACCAGCTGTGATTATTTAGTGTTCTGCAGTAAGTCACTGATCTGATGAGCCATTCAGTGGTGGCAGGTTGGCCAGTGCTGGCTGGGAATGATGGACGTTGCAGTCCCAACACATCTGGAGGTTGGGGAAGGCTGGGACAGAAATGTTTCTTGCTGAGCTGATCGGCATGAATGATTCCTCGTCAGACCTATGTGGACGTTTGGTGGTGGGTCAGCATTCCGTTACAACTCGTAATTAAAAATAGTACAAGGGCTGCTAGGTGTAGTAGCTACTCAGATGTCAGATGGGTGAACTGTGGAAGAGTCTCCTCCAATTGGAGAAAGGTGGATTGTCTTCTACCAAAAATGTAGTTCCTCTACCAAAATTTCATGAATTATGAGACCCTCAGTTCATATATTTCTCACCCAGGACACATTCTGCATCTGCTGCAAGTGCAAAAATGCTGTGCCTGTTTTTCCTGCACTGATCGTGGAGATGTTGCCTCTCAACCCATCTTGGAATCAGGCACTGAGAAGATAGCCAAAAACATGGCACGGATGACATTTCGCGCTGGATCTGAGGTGATAAAGCTGCTATATTTCATTGAAACATTTTCTGGTTTGGAAGTGTTTGTTGTTTTCATGTAATGAATAGGGCTGCTATATCTCCATGTAGTAATTAAAGCCATCCTTATAAAAGACTTCTGGCCAATTGTGTGGTGGGAAAAGGGAACAAGTACTGCTTGGGCATACTTGGTCCAGTATCAGGCCCATACATGGCACCACCTAGCCCAGTATTCCTAATTACTCAGACACTGGTATTTGCTGGAAATGGATGCACCAAAAACTATTATTTCCAGTGGCTCAGATGTATAGGCCTGTGGATGTGGCTGCATCATGTCTTACAGGTCTTATAATTAGCCAGCAATTCACAACTGTAGCCACTAGGTGTCAGTAGTGGCTCATCAAGCAGCCATTTTGAAGCTACAGCAACTCTTAAAATGGTTTTAAATATAAACATTCAACAGTTCTTTATTCTGCAGGGTCATGACAATTGGGAGCAGCACTACTGCTGCTCTTCCCTTTTCATTTAGAGCGGATTTGGTGGGCGGGAGCATTCTTTTCTATCCAAACTCAAACTTGGTTGTTAAGGTTACCTGCATCCCCTTGGCAATGTATACACTGAGACCCGGATGTTTCCGGACGAGGCTTTTATTGTGCAATTGGCCAGGCTCGTCCACAGAACCTTACGGGAGGTCCAGACAACCACATCTTCAGTGTGTTCCCCTCTAATGTTTTCCCGCTGCTTCTTCCGTCTTTTTTCTTACCAGAAAAAATCAGTTAAGTGGTACAATGCCTTTTGATTGGTAGCACCAGGACTTGGAGCCCGCTGTCTGGAAGCACCCCCAGATTAAAATCCCTTCTCGCCCATGGAGTTCCCTGGGTAACCTTGGCTCAGTTGTTTTCTCTCAGCCTGAACCTACTTCACCGGGTTGTTGTGAGGATAAAATGGGGTTGTGGTGGTGGTGGGGAGTCATGCATGCCACGCTGAGCTCCTTGGAGGAGGGGATGATAAAAATGTAAGAACAAAACAGACTCTAGAGTCAGTACTTTAATTATTATTCGGAAAGATGACCCTTGATAAGTCCAGCTTATTCTGTCATAGTGCTACATTAGTTGGGAAAATGGCCAAAATTCTTCCCTCAGCACATCTGTAAGCATTCTCTTATATCAAATACGTAATTCAGGTTGGATCCAGATTTAGTCATACTTGGAGTAGACCCATTGAAATCAATGGGTCTACTTCAGGTATGACTAAATCGGGATCCAACCCATTGAAATGTTGTGGGGGGAAATACTTATTTGACTGTTAATATCTGGTTATATGCTTTGAGCTCTGAATTAATAGACAGACTGTACAATCTACACGTTAGTCCCACTGTGTTCAGCAGGATTTATTCTCCAGTAAGTATGTTTAGGATTGCAGCCAAAATCTGCTTTGACATCCTGCAGGTACATTTCACATCCTGCATCTGTAAAAAAGGTAAATCAATATACCCAGGTGCATTTGTGGAAAAGTGTGTTTTCCCTACTTTTTATCCAAATGTCGACCCCCCCCCCCCCAATGATGCATGCACAGGGGTAAAGAACTCAGTATTGTGCTAATCCAGTATAAATTAGACTAAACTAGCCACCAAAATAATTCATTTTGATTTTTAAAGAGCTCGATCTTTAACGTCTCAAGGTATCTAATTATTTTAAAAATGACAATTCAGCTTTTAAAATACAGAACTTAAAGTAAACATAACCGCTAAAGGAAATACTAGCTTATGAGGGGCCACTAAGTGTACGTTCCAATAAGAAGACATTACGTTGCATCTGAAATATACTTCATCAGAGTTTTTGGGGAGCCGCCACAGTAAATGTGTCTCTGTGTGCTTTTGCTGCTCAAGCTTGCTGCTGAGAGGTTGCTATCAAAGGTAGTTCTTCTTAGCTAACTATTGAGATCTGGATAAGACACACACACAGAAAAGGAAATTTCAACCACCAGTCCAGCAATATAAAATAGATACATCTGTGGATTATGATGCATGGACAGCTAGTGTAGTAGAAAAGGAAATGTTTAGAGCAGAGTCAGGCTAGACCCCCGGGGGACCAGGGAACCCCGTGGTGAGGTATAACCCCCTCCAGTGAGTGCACTTGTGTGATAATTGCTTGGTGGGTGTTTCTCTCTCAGCATGTAGCAGCTGGGCTCCCCGCCTGCTGACCCGTGTCTGTAGGCAAAGTGGCGGTGCTTTGAGAGAGGTGGTGGGTGGGTGAGGGGATCTTGCTTTAGAAGGAGAACATGACAGATCTCAGGGGAGGTTATTGACTGAACAAAGCCAGCCTGTTAACTTTTAAAGGCAGCTTCTGATCCAGTCCCAAATGTTTGTGAACATTCTGCTCAACACTGCAGGCCACACTTGGAGACTTTCCAGAAATCGAAGGGCCACGGGTGATTCCTATACTTATACAGCATAAAAAGCACATAAAGAGAAGATATTCTCACTAATGTACTTATTGTAACAGAATGGTTTATGGTGCACTTTGAACCCAATAGACATCAAACATCCCTCAACCCTAAACACCTTTGCCACAGCAAGTCGCATTGCTATCAGTGTAACTTACTTTCATATGATGCATTTAGAACTGGGTATTTGTCCCTCCAAAGACTTAGTAAATTCTAGTAATGTGGGTTTCAAAAGGCTTCCTCTTGTTGCAATCCCAAAATATTTGTAGCCATGAAATTAACTTAGAAACTACCTATCTGAGAGAGAGAGAGAGTGCCTCCTCCCATACCAACCTGCCCAGTCGCTGAGGTCATCAGATGGCATGCTCCTGGTGGTTCCTCATGGACCTTTGGCCTGATTGGAGGCCACCAGAAGGACCTTCAGTGCAGCGGCTCCATATCTGTGGAACTCCCTGCCTCTGGAGGTCAGGCAGGCTCCGACATTGTGCTGCTTTCGGTGCCTGCTGAAGACCACCTTGTTCCGGGAAGACTTCACTGCTCTTCAACCACCATTGTAATTTTAGTTTGTTTTCAACATACTGTTTTTGTTTCTTTTATCTCTTTTTGTCTGTTTATTGTTCACCGCTCCGGAATCTGCTTGATGTGGAGTGGTATACAAGTACTGTAAATAATAATAATATTTATCGACATGTAACCAGGAGGGCATTAATTAAAACAGCAACTGGCAAATGCGTTAAGAGGGAAAGGTTTAAATTTGGGGGTACTCTTTTGGAATGATCTCTTTCCTAAAAATGTAAAATAGCTACGTTTAAGGTGTAGGATGTTAACTTTATTATTTAGATAAAGGATGAGGAATGTGTGACCCTCCAGATGCTGTTTGACTGCAATTCCCTCACTATTGGCTATGTTGATGAGAGCTGTAGTTCACCAAACTCTGGAGGGCCACATATTCCCCACCTATGATCTAGGGAAGTGTTCTCCAACCTTGGGTCCCCAGATGATTTTGGCCTACAACTCCCAGCATGCCCCAGCCAGCTATGCTGTGAGTCAGGTAATGATCCTGGGAAGATATATCCCAGGTGTAATCCAAAGCTGCTAGAGAGACATATGCCTGAATGTGTCGACTACAATTGCTGTTTTGTCCCAATTTTAACTCACTGGAGTGCAGCTGAAATCCTACCAGCAAATGTCCTGGTAAGGAGAGGTTCCCTCAGAGTAGCAAGTCAGAGTTCTGGTGGGAGAGAAGAGGTGGCTTGCTCTGTTCCTTCTCAGTCACTAGCTGCAGGTTGGCTCCACCTGCTGCTCCCCTGCACCCATCCTCATGCTTTCTGATTCCACTGTTATTATGGATGTTTTGGGGGTCTGCAGAATTTATTTATTACATCTTAATCCATCCAATAATAAGCATTATTGGTGCAGAATGATCCAGAGCTATGTGAGCCACAATAATGTGGTTGTGGGAATGTCCCTGTTGGGGCTTGTAAACCACAGGGTCAGGCAGACAAAGGACCATAAACGAACTCCATTGCAGGACCAGAAGAACTTTAATGCTTCACTTAGGGCAGGGGTATGGAACCTCTTTCAGCCTGGGGGCTGAATTCAATTTTAGAGCAGCTGGGGGGGGCACATTCCAGTGGTAGGTAGGGCCAAAGGCAATAGGGGCAAAACCAAAATACCAGCATCTTTTAGCTGAAAGCTCTGGCAGTAACTAAACCTTAGGAGAGGCATTTCAACTGTTTAGAATGTGGGGGGGGGGGGGCACACATGCAAAAGCTGGAAAAGGACCAAATGATTGGCCCTCAGGGGAAAAGGAGTGTGGCTAGGAAAAGGGGGCATGGCCATCTGGGGACCCCAGGAAGGTGAGATTTGGCTCACAGGCCTGAAGTTGCCCACCTTTGAATTTGGGTGTGAACGGTCAATTTTTGATGGCTCTGTGACTTACTTATTCCCCAAGTGGTTCAACCGCAAATATTTGGACCACAATTACTTCTGAATGATAAGTTAACATGTTGTCTGAATGATTCTATGTTGTCTTTGAATAAATTGTGGAGAAAGCCAACCTAAGCCCCCTGCCTGACACACACACTCACCAAGGAGGGGGGAAGGAGACCCGGGAGGGGGGGGAGACAGCCAGTCTCCACAGATGCCAAAGGAGACAAACAACATCTGCATAGAATCACCCCAGGGGGGAAGGCAGGAAGCATCCCCAGGTTTGTCAATGCTCTCGCATATCAGCCCCATCTACATAAGACTTGAATACCTCTCTAGAGCAGACACTTCAGCACCCCTAAGAAATGGCCACTCAACACCGTAAGATGGGGCCATTAAGCAAGTGGCTTCAAAAGGACCCCATCCCACGGGGGGGGGGGGGAGCGTCACCCCACCTGACCCAAAAGGCCGCCCCTCAGAGAGGGTGTCAACCCACCTGATCACGGAGGGAAGGGCTACCTGAAACACCAAAGTATAAAACACCCTGCGCAAGGGAACTGGTGGCAGTTCAGCAATCTTGCCCATGCCTGAAGTAAGAGAACGAAGGATCGGCAACCCCGGGTAGCAGCACCCGGTGCGCTCCAGCTAGCTGGAATTACTGGCCGCTTGGGTTGACCGGACCCCCGGGAAACCAAGCTAGAATCACTGGCCGCTTGGGTTGACCAGACCCCCGAGAAACCAAGCTGAAATCACTCACAAGCCGCTTGGGTAGACCGGGCCCCCGCCGGGAACCCAGTTAGCCGCTTAGGTAGACCGGGCCTCCGCCGGGAACCCAGCTAGCCGCGTGCAGTTGACCGGGCCCCCGCCGGGAACCCAGTTAGCCGCTTAGGTAGACCGGGCCTCCGCCGGGAACCCAGCTAGCCGCGTGCGGTTGACCAGGCCTCTGCCGGGGTCCGAGCTGAACTAACTAGCTGAGAGCCCTGAACTCACAGTGTCCTTGAGACTTCTTGCTTGTTACTTTGTACCATACTGATAAGCTGTATTGCTGGCGTAGGTCTGAGTTTGTAAAGGTAATTTTGTAAATAAACTTGTTTTCTAAAAGATACTTTTGTGGCTATAAGTTATCCCTTTGTTCTAGGCTAAGGGTGAGGCGCTAGAGACCTCAGAGAAAGCCCGCCCCAGGACTCGCTACCCCCTTAGCACTGAACCCGCGCAGAAGACCAAGTTGTCGGTCTTCCACTTAAATATTAGGGGATGCATTTGATTAGGGGGAAGGGTTATAGCTCAGTGCTAGAATACATGCTTTGCATGCCAAAGGTCCTGGGTTCATTCCCATGTACCTCCAGGTAGGGCTAGGAAAAACTCCGTTTGGATCTCTGGGAAGCCACCAATGCTCAGTGTAGTAGACAATGCTGAGCTATATGGACCAATGATCTGACTCGGTATAAGGGACTGGCAGCTTCCTGTGTTCCTAAGATCCCTCTCATTTCTCAGCATTTGCAGTCTCACTAGGAACATCACTCCTCCTTCTGTCCCTTGGGTGGGGGCATCAAAATTTCCTCTCAGCTGTGGCAGAAATAACGGGCATCTGTTTGTCTACTACCATGTAATGCCAACAAGGCCCCAGGCTCTCACAATACCCGGCCAGCTGTCCTCTCTCCCTTTTTCTCCTTGGATTGTTGCTGCCCCTGGCAGCTGTTGTAGGGAAAGGAAAAACCTCCTAAGTGTGGGTTATGAAATGAGACTTGAAGGTCGAACATTATCTTGTAGTACTGGCAGGTCCCATAACCTCTGGGAGACTTTCACTTGTATAGAGAACAGATGGGATTGCTACCACCCATCCTCCCGACTCTATCTTTGAAAAGAAACCCTGTCCGTCCACCCAAGGAAGCACAGTTGCTCTTGGCCTATGACCTGCCTTTCCTTTTTCTTCTTGCTGCAGTGCTGTCCCACCACCACCAGCACCACCCGGGGCAAGCTCAACTGACATATGGTAGATGGATATGCAAGCGAGGGCCTTTTTGGTTGCAATTTGGCCCTGTCCCTGATGATCTTTTGCTCTATAATAAAGATGGCTCTTCCACAGAGCATTTGGCAGGGCCCTGTAGAATAATCTATTCTTTATTTCCTCGCAGATTTTAGCTGCTGTTTGGCAACTCTTTGGCCACAATCCTATGCACACTTACCTGGGAGTGAGTCCCTGTGTATTTTGATTTTTTTGGGGTAACATTTTTACCGAGATTTGTTATTCTCCTTGGGGGTATTTTTTAAAGACAAAAAGACAGCTTATAAATGTTTGTAAAAATAAATGAGAAGTTTGCTTGCAAACACACACCTTCTTTCTTCCCAAGTTCATCCTTGAGAAACTAAAAACGTCCCTATGACTTGCTCCTCCCTTATATCCCATAAACAATCATATACCCAGCCACCCTGCTGTTGAATTCTTTACCCTGTGCCTGACATCTTTGCCTCAATATAGCATCGCACAAAACTGGGCACCGAATGGTCAATGCTCAATGGCTGTCACTGTTGAAGATTCTGTGGCCTCATGTGGCCAATAAGCCAGTTTGGCGTAGAGGTTATAGTGTTGGGCTAGGGCTGGAGAGGCCTAGCTGAATGACCTTCAACCAAGTCACTAGCCTAACCTACCACACAGGATGACAGCAAAGAGAATGCTGTATGCCACCGTGAGATCTTTGGAAGAAAGGTGGGATATACAAGGATATAAAAGTAATAAATAAAGTGACTGGGTCCATACAGAAAACAGCAGCCAACATAGGTAGGTAGGTCTGCTGTGCAGTGCTTGGTTTTCTCTTTGCTCTGGTGGGTCTCCTACTTTGAGATACTTTGTGGATGGACAAAGTAACTCTTATTACAGCCAATCAATTTTCTTACTTTTATTTATTTTAAAAATGTATATCATGCCTTATTTCCAGGAGGAACTGAAGGCAGCTAACAAATAACATCATGTAATGTATAAAAACATATATAGTACTCTCCATTCCTAATACAAACAATAATAAAATCACAATATTAACTTAATACACCAACAACAATCACAATTTCTAAGGACAGCAGTTAAAAGTAGGGAAACATTACAAATAAACCAGGAACATATTCAGCCAAAGGGTTTGTTAAATAACCATGGTTTTGCCAGCCACCTAAAACAGAGTAATGGAGCCTGATGAATCTCAGACAGCAGAGTAATTGTGGATTTACGTGAACTTTTCATGTATTTCAAATTGGCTGTCCTTTCATCTAGTCCAATATGAAACAAATAGCTCACGCTGCCCAAGGTCCACTATGTTGTGGTAGAAAATACACCAATTCAGCTGTGGCATTCAGCTGTGGCTTAAGCAGACACTGCGGAGTGTGAACTCTGACCTGGAAATCCTCCCATGTTTCTTGTTTGCTAATGAGCCAAAATAATAATAATAATAATAATAATAATAATAATAATAATAATAATAATAATAATAATAATAATAATAATAATAATTTATTTATTACCCGCCTCTCCATCTTTGGAGAAAATGGTAGAAAGTGTTTGTCTTTAGGCCTGAGTTAACAGAAGTAGTGAGCCAAAATTACCAGGACCAGTTATGAAGTGAGGCAGGATACAAAGAGAAAGAACGATACCCAATGGCCACTCCCAAACCAATTATAATTTTGTCACGAATCTTAAGACACTTGATGCTAAGAGGTGGGAGGCTTCATGTTTTCTGAATGCTGAAAGTTGGCAAAGGAGTCAATAAACTGCCTCAGGTCACAGGAAGTATTTTTGACAGATGCCATCTGCACTGATTTTCTGAATCAAAGTGTGTAATTCCCACGTTTCTGAAGGCTCTCACACAAAGTGTGTGTGTGTGTGTGTGTGTATGTGCGCGTGCATGTGCACGCCTCAGACATATCATAATCAGCAGGGAAAAGGCCTTGAAAGATTTCCGCCCCCCACAAGCCAAACAGCAACAGTTCCCTTGAGGGATGAGTAGGTTTGTGGGGTAATGAGCAACACGTCTTGACCCTCTTGAAAGACAAGATGCACTTGGGTGTGTGTGTGTGTGTGTGTGTGTGTGTGAACTGTTGAAATAAACACTACATTTCCATTATTAGTATCATGCTGTACATTCCTTCATGGTATTCCTGAAGCTTACTGTATTGTGAAAAAACATCAAAGGCAGACAAGAGACAGAAGGAAAAGGATGTTTTCCTCTTCACAGGCTGTTCCCTTGAGCAACGAGGTCCAAGCCACAAACAACTAAGGTCAAGATTCAAAAGGGTTTCCCCTGGCCCTTGTTTGGAAAGTTGTGTTTTGTTCTCATTGCTTTATTTTTAACTAACGGGTAATATAATGCTCAAAACTGATGAAATTCCAAGATTAAACTCAGTTGATGCTGTACCACTTTAATCTTTCTCCTTTCCACCAAATAGGAAAATGCTCTATAAGTGAACTAGAAATTACATTTTAGAGGAAAAGATTTTGATGGCATGAAACCTCCAAAGCTCTTCCTGGAGCATTGGCTTCCAGCATTGCCAGGGAAATGTTTCAACATGACTGAATGGGATTGGAGCCCAAGCTCCTGGAGGGCTTCAGAGGGTGTTGCGTTAAATATAAAAGCCACATGGGGGATAACATTCATTTGGCAAACTGTGTCTCCTGCAGGCACAGCTACTCCTCTATGGACATTTATAACTGGTCTACAGGGGAATAAGCTTAGGTTTAGGTTGAACACTCACTGAAGAACAGTCATGTTTTAATAGCTGGGATTGCTGTCGTTATCTTCCCATAAAAGGAAACTTGCCCCCACTCTGTCCAATAAAATAAGTGTACCATTGACCATAAAACCACTGTCTTCACTGGGAATTATTCAGATATGATGTGTCATGTTCTGAAAACTTACGTAAAAAGAAGCTTTACCAAGATCAGTGAGATTTTCTTCCACATAATATTTCACAGCATTTTTACTTGCAGCAAAATTACAGATGGAAGAAAATCTGCAAGCGTGTGCTCCTCAAAATTAATTAAATGGTTGATCAACTTTACTACCATGCTTAGTTTAATTTTACAAAATATGTATGGAAATGGGATTTAATATGTGGTCAAATTTCAATGTAAATAAATTTGGAGTACTTCAGACAAACCTCACTGCTTTTAGGTTTGCCTCTGATTTTAGGATGAATTTTATTTTGTTAACCAGTAAAATATTTTGGGGTATTTGGATACTCTAAGAATCAGGGTATTACAGATTTTTGAAAGTGATACAAATGGGAAAAGATATACATATAGTTGAAATCTTTGCATTATATATTATGTACAAAACATTATTCTATAACGAACTCATTGTTTAAAGGGGACTACTCTGGAATAGTAGTCTATGCACCTTGTGTTTGTAGACAATCCTTTGGTAAACCTTCATCCAGCAACAGAATCTTCAGGTTCAGAAATAATTTCCTTTTATATTTGGAGAAGGGGGAGGGTCAGGTCCAAAAATAACCAGAGTTGTTTGGAAAAAAATGAAAATGTAATGAAGACAATGAAAGAATAATGAAAGAATCAGCACAGGTTTGTGTCTCACAAACATCTGGTAGTTGTGGAATCAGATTTTGTAGTTTATTTATTTAAATTTTAGGAAAAGGTATTTAAAAAGTAACATGAGCCTTATGCTTCTGTCATGTTACAGTACTGTATAGATATAAAGTTAACTATCAGATATGCTGGGAAAGTCTGCTAGGAAGAACGTGTTGGAATTTAAAAACATGTCAGTATCAGATCCCATCGGGAGAAGTGTTATTCAGTTGTCCTCCATAAACACATTTGATTTTTATTTGTACAGTTTCTGTAATGCAGGTGGAACTATTCATATCAGTAAAATATTACACTTTTTTTATTATTAGGTCCCTGATAAACACTTTTAGTTTAGCTGGGCGAAGAGTATTACATCCTGAAGATATCTCACAATGCAATCTTGTACATGTGTACTCAAAAGTAAGTCCCATTGAGTGGTATAATAAGTGTGCATAGGATTTCACTGTCAATAGCTTTAACTTCCTTTCAGGGGCATTAGCTTCATAATAAATGAGTCTCAATCTGAACTGGAATCCATGCAAGGTTCAAACTTAACACTTCACTTGGGACTTACCTACCTGTTCTTGCAGCAGCGATGTCCAACATAATTATGTCCCTTCCAAACTTAAACTTACTTCTCTACCTTCATTTTCTTTTGTGGGGGCTCTTGTGATATATGATGGCCCATGTTGAACTAGACTTTGCAGTCCTCAGATATGCAGGTAGAATGGGAAGCCCCCATTTATTCAAGCATAACAGCTAGAATTATAAAATGAGAGATTATCAGACTTTGATTTTAAAAATAAAACTTTAGTCCTTCAAAACTTCTTTTTTGGTTTTGGAACCCATTCCTGTGTCCACAAGTAAGAAAAAAGGTAACTTTTAAAAAATTGTAAGTCTTTTACCAGTTCACACATGAGTGGGAGTGAGCGAGCATGCTGACTCTGGCATGCTTCTGCTTTCAATTAACAACCTAGGATGACCCCATTCGTAGGTTGTTAGCATGATGTCCAAACCCGGATACTCTGGGTTGTTTAGTGGTTAAACAACCCAGTTAACCCAACAACAAATCATAGGTTAACTCTGTCTATGCATGAGGCTTGTCCAAAAGTAAAAAAAGCTTGATTGCAATTTTAGTTTTTATAAAATATTTCCAGAGTTTGCTTCCCATTAGCGGTTATTTCCCATTTGATAAAGGGGTGGGGAGAGTTATGGGCCCCGGTTTTACAGTACAATCCCCGTATGTGGCTACTCAGAAGCCACAGAGTTCAATGGGACTTAGTCCCAGGTGTGTATAGGACTGCAGCCTTATATGCCCTTAAGCCCCAATGATTTCAGTGGGACTTCAGTGTGCATAACACTGTATGTATAATTCTGTGCTGGATTGTGGCCATAATTATTCCCATAATCTGCTTTAAAAATGCTCCCCAGTAGTCTGGTGAGAAAAGAAAGCAGTTGTACGAGAGAGATTTTGTAACACACTTTAATTTTACACTGATTTATTCATGTGGGGCAAATGTAAACAGAAGGATAAATAAAACCTTTCTGTATTTTTAAAGAGAGAGCAATATACATATATAAAGGAAAAAGGTTTTATATATATAAAGGAAAAATATATACATATTATTATGTATTATACATATATATATATTATTATACATATATAAAGGAAAAAGTTGGCAAAAAACCCACAAAACACCTCCTTAAAAAAACATTTAAAAATCCAAACTCTCATCTAGGAAAGCAATGAAATCCACTTATGTGAATGTGGGTAAAATCTTTTAATGAATTGCAGTAATCAGTGGGGTTTTTTTTCTTTTTCTTCTATTCTTCCTTCTTGCCCTAGAGGAAAAAGAGAGAAATAAACCACTCCCTTCTGAAGTATTTAAAGTTAGAAGAAGAAAAAAGGGGGGGGGGAGGAAATAAAACACCCCTATTCTTTCTTCTCTTGTGCTAGTAAAGCAGACACAAGCACACACAAAAGTCATGGTCCTACTAGTATGGAACTAGTTAACCTTTAACAATTTTATGCTGATGTCATAACTGAGCATGAGTACTGATTAATCCAACCTTTTCTCTCTCTTCCCCCCTCCCTGTAAATAATATTTTTATTGAGGGAGGTGGGGGGGGAAGAGCATAAGAAAAAAAAGAAATAATTTAGAGCAGCCATCTTTGTTTTATGCAGAAATCTTGTCAGTTTCCCCCCAGTGCCAGGAATGTCTAAATATTGTTCATGATCACAGATCTTGGAGATTGAAAAGAAAATATAACAACAGCAAGAAGAAAAAGCCTTTATCTTTATCATTTTTTCTTGCATGGGATTTGTTTTTTAATTTGGAACTGATTTTTTGAAAGTGGGGAGATCTTTTTTTTAACCCTAAGGAAGAGGGGGTTAAAATTAAGCCAGCCATTTTGTTTTGTTTTTTTTGTTTTTTATATAGGGGGGGACATATATATCTTTTACCTCCTGGGGGGGGTCTGTTTTAAAAATAATTTAAGGGCGGCCATTTTTGTTTCTTGCTCTTGTGGAAAATATTATCCTGAACTCCCCCCTCAGAATTTAAATATATCTTTACTCCCCCCTTATTATTTTTTCTTTCTTTCCAAAAAGGGGGTTGAGGAAACATTTCAAGGAAGGACAAAGTTTTAAAGAAGGAGACTTCTTTTAATTTATGGGACTTTCCCCCCTTTTTTTTTTCCTGAGGTGATTTGAAGGGGGGGGGGAGAGCTTTGTGTGTGTGTGTGTGTGAGAGAGAGAGGGAAGGGGGGTTGCCCCCCCTTCTGCTTTTCTCTGTGTTCCCCCACCCCCCTCCTCCAGCACCACCATGGCTTCCCCTCTGAGGGAGGACGAGGAAGAGGAGGAGGAGATGGTGGTGTCTGAGGTGGAGGGGGATGAAGACGAAGAGGAGGAAGAGGAGGAGGAAGAAGGAGCAGGGGACAACAGCCCAGGCGACATATTCCCGCCTGCTGTTCAGGCTGCGGCTGCTCCACTGACACCAACAGCATCCACGCCAACAGCAGCTGAAGGGACTGAGGCGCCTCCAGGTAAACAACACCCCCCCACCCCCTCCAGGTCACCCCTCAATTTGTCCCTCAGAGCTTTGGCGCGGGGGAAGGGGAAAAAAACAACAACCCTGCCCCGCCGTTTTCGAAGCGCCGCGGCGGCGGAATGGGGGGGGGGAGGTTGTTTGTAAACAACCAACGGCTTTCGAACGCTGAGGGGCCAGGAGTTCCAAGCCGCCCTCGCGCCGCCAACCCCCCCCCCAAGTCGCCGCCGCGGCGCGCGCGCTGCCCAACGGCTTCGGAATGTTGAGGGACCCAGAGTTCCACCCCCCTCTTTAGCCTCTCCCCTCACCTCTCCCTTCCCCCCTTTCTCTCTCTCTCTCTCTCTCTCTCTTTTGCCCTCGTTGTAAAGCCTCACCCAGCGCGAGCTGCCCCAGCCCGGCGGCTTTGGGAACCTTCCAAGGGGGGTTGGGGTGGGGGTCCGTCCGAGCCAACCGCCCCTCCCCCACACGTCGCCGGCCAAACGGCTTTGGAAGCTCTCGAGCGCCCGAGACTTCCAATCTGCTTCATGGTTCTGCTTGTCTGAGGGAGAGGAGAAGCGGGGCGCGCGCGCGGCTGGGGGACTGTTTCAAATCTCTCCCCACCCCGATTTATTATTATTATCATCACCATCATCATCATTTGCTAAAAGCTTCCCCCCCCCTCAGTTTAACACCCCTGCTTCCGTAGGGGTGGGGGAGGGGCGGTTTATTTCTAAACAGCTTCTCCCTCCTCGACTTCCCCCACTGAGAGAAAAGTCTTGCCAAACACACCCATTTGGTCACCCACAGTTCCACCATCCTCAATAAATAAATTGACTGACTAATCGACTCCCCCTTTCTTCCCTCGAAATGGTGTTTATTCAGTTCACTCCACACTTTGGACTGTGATCCTGTTGAGGGGTAGTGAGGACCTTCACTGGAGTATTGAAGGGATCCCCACTGTGGTGACCGGATAGTCCCAAAGTTGGCCCATCTCCTTGGGTTATGAATATGAAGACGCTCAACACCACTCTATGGCCACACTGGGAATTCATTTCACAGAGACAGGGTTGGCTGGGAAACCTAGGTTCTGTATTTTGAATCATTGGGCCTGTCAGATTTGGTGGGAACTGAGGCTGCCTCATGATTTGGGGTTGGCATCAGTCTGATGCCATATGTGACCATCAGGCATATGTCAGAAAAGTGTGCCCTAGGGGTGATGGGAATAGCCGGCTGCTTGGTGGCATGTGCCCATTTTCACAGGAGCTGAGGGCCGCTCCACAGCAGGGCGGCAGAATTAATAGTGAAACTGGCAGGAATCTTTTGTGCTGGGACGGGTGACCATGGGAGCAGAAGTCCTCTGCTGATGAGGTAGAGGGCTTGGTAGAGTAATAGTACTGGAAAGACAGTCTTGAAACTATGGGGCATGTGGTGCTCTGTGATATCTTATCCATTGGTGTGACTTTGAAGAGGGTCAGTGTTCCATTGATCAGTTCCAGCTTTTATGTATCCAGGCCTGTTGATCTGAACTGGTGGCAATGGATGACTCCTCATTGGAACAGACTCTGGAATATTGGGTGTGAATGAGGGGATTTGATGCCCCTTGATCTTGCGGAGTTAAAAGTAATATTTATACAGCACCTACATCTAAGTGCTATTCAAAAATCAGTCAAACCAGCCCAGCCCACAGAAGGATGATTAGAAAGGGAGGGCAAAAAGACATGCGAGGGACAGGAATGGCCCAGTTCACATGTGGAGATCTGGTAGCGCCGGATCAGGAAGGGCACTTAGGCCTTCAAGAGTACCACGGTATGACCGTCCACGGTTCAGGTCATGCTTACCGTTGAGGGTTACATGCAAGTTGGATAAGTTCAGGGCCAAATGAGTGATGTCAGAAGTCTAGCTCATTTAAGGAAAAACTTTTTCACACAAAAATCTAAGAATGGGTACAGAAAAAATTCCTCTAGCACTTTTAAAGGCCATGGTCTTGCAAAGACACATTCAGCTAACCTGTTCAGCACAGTGTCCTAACATAATAGTCTGCTCCCCCCACCTCCAATGGTCAGTCGCCTTCTGGTCCCCTATCCTCCTTTGGTTATCACTAAGGATATCAAAGAATTTACAGATAATAAATGACTGGTAGATGTGTAGCAAGGAGGGGGTTCGTTGTTCTCTTGCTTTTGGTTTCAATATTAGGGCAATGTAGTAAGAAACAAAATGGCTTTCTTTCACACAGACCTTGTACAGTCAATTTACTGGCTTATACTGTGATAATTGCCACAGGAAGTGCTTCTTTAGGGTTCATACATCTGCAGTGGCAGTACTACTGGCATTTCCTGGTTTTATTGTGCATAGTTCACAAAAGACCCACTGCTATAAAAAGCTATGCTGTGAACTTCAGTCACTGGTATATTTGGATAACTTCCATTTATTTATTATATTTATATCCCACCTTTTTTCCTGCAAGGAACCCAAGGTGGCTTACATAATCCTCCTCCTCCTGTCCATTTTATCCTCACAACAACCCTGGGAGGTAGGTTAGGCTGAGGTTACCCTGTGAGGTAGGTTAGGCCCAAAGTCACCCAGAAAGACAGTAACAAAATCCTTGTGGAAAGGGTGCTGCCAATCAAGTTTTCTTTGATTTAATTAGGCTCTGGGTACTCCCAACAGTTCCTGCTACTTAATACTGTTACCTGCCTTGAGTCTTCATGAAACGTTTTACACCTCAGCTCCCATCAGCCCCAGCCAGCATGGCCAGTAGTCAGACATGCTGGGGGTTGTAGTCAAAAACATTGGAGGGCACCAGGTTGAGGAAGGCTAAGCTAGGCTATACATGAGAGTTATTTAAATGACCTATAATTCTGTCCTTGCTAGGTTGGGTAATGGACAGCATGTATCTTTCCAGGCTGTGAAACAGCTACTTTTGTTCATGGGGAATGTATCAAAAAGTTGGAGACCCTTGAGCAGGTCCGAAGCATCTTAGGTGTTCTGTTGTTGCACTAGATATTTTCCTACAAGTCATTGCTGCTTGAGGCATGTTGCTAACCCACCCATGTCGCCTGTGATATTTTCATTCTTCAATCTGTGAGTGCTGATTTACTGGGCCGAAATTCAGAGTGAAATTTTCCTACTGGGATGGAACTCCACAACAAAAATGCATTTGGACAAGAATCTTGTACGTTTAATATTGCTCCTTTTGGGCCCCTGGTTATGGTACGATACTTGGTTTTTAGTCGTTTATAAGTTGCACAACCCTGCAATTTCACTAGAAGTTCAGTCTGATTATCTCTGCAATAGGAAAGTAGCAGAAAATGCAAAAGGTTGTCCCATAAATCAACCTTCCCCAACCTGGCGCCCTCCCAATGTGTTGGACTACAACCGCCCTCATCCCCAGCTGGCATGGCCATGGTGTCTGGGGTTATGGAATTTGTAGTCGAACACATAGGGTGGGCACCAGATTGGGGAAGGCTGACATAAATGAAAGTTACGGTAGTTCTTCAGTCATGCTCTGTCATGACATTTTGGTGACCAGCATCCTGGAGGGAGACTTTGCTCTTCTCCATCCTGGGGTCTCCGAAACCAGACATGGAGCTGCAAGAACTGAGGATGTGGAGAGATGTGATACAAGTAAGGGGCATTAACTGACATAGTTTTATTTCAGGCTCCTTCCACCTTGTGTGAAAAGTTGTATGGGTGGCTTTCATCTGTGTCCCCCCCCTGGGAGTGGGGAGCTTCGGATTTGAGTATTTTGACAGTGACCAGTAAGTTGTTCCCTGTGGAAAGGGGCTAGAATCTCTGAAGCAGTCAGATATGGGATAAATGTGGATCTCATAATGTTTTCACTGTTATCCAGGATTTCCTTTAGATTATACAATTTATTGTACAAAGTATTTTACGATCTTTGGGCAGTATCCTATGCTGCCTGTCTGCCAGCAGAATCCACCGCTAGTGCAACGGGGAGCTAGCGGTTCTTAAAGCAACTGGAAATGAGCAGAAACATTCATTTCTGGATCAGGACAGGTCAGCAGAGCTGTCCCTATCCAGAAATGAGTGTTTCTGTTCATTTCTGGGGTTACTTTAGGAAGCGCTAACTCCCTGTTGCACTAGCTGTGGGTCCTGCTTGTACGACAGAATGGGCGGGAGCGCAGCAGCAGTATTAGATACTGTGGTGTTTTGGCGTTTGGGCCCCACTTTGGCTGCTGCTTGCACAGCTGATTTATTATTTATTTATTTATTAATTATTATTATATTTATGATTTATGATTTATTATTATTATTATTTATTTATTTGTTATATTGAGAGCCAGTGTGGCGTAGTGGTTAGAGTGTTGGACTGGGACTCGGGAGATCCAGGTTCTAGTCCCTGCTCGCCCATGAAACTCACTGGGTGACATTGGGCCAGTCACTGACTCTCAGCCTAACCTACCTCACAGGGTTGTTGTGAGGGTAACATGGAGAGGAGGAGGATTATGTAAGCTGCCTTGGGTTCCTTGAAGGAAAAAAGGCGGGGAATAAATATAATAAATAAATAAATAAATTTATATCCTGTCTTTTCCTCCAAGGAGTACAAGGCAACATACATAACCCTCCTCCTCTCTGTTTTATCCTCACAACAACCCTGTGAGGTAGATTAGACACGGTTGGGGAGAAGGATGTTGGAAGCAACAAGCCTCATCCACCAAGCAGCAATATTTCTGGTTACTTCTCTATATACAGTAATACCTTGGATTGCAAGTAACTTGGTTTGAGAGCGTTTTGCAAGACAAGCAAATTTTTAAATATTTATTTAATTTTTTTTGACTTGATATACAAGCGACATCTTGCAATACAAGTACTGCAGTACGGCTTAAATTAAAAATCTCTGTGCAAATTTTTTTGGGGGGATTTCGTTTTGATATAAGAGTGTTTTGGATTACAAGCACGTTTCCAGAACGAATTATGCTCTCGGTCCAAGGCATGACTGTACGTAGAAGGACTTGGGGTTCCTGTGATATTAAGAGCAGTTGCCAGGCAGGCCCACAGAGGACTAACTGGGATCTCAGACCTGTTGCCAAAATGTTGTAACTAACAATGCTCCACTTCTCCAAAAATGTAAAGAAATAGTTTGTTGCAACAGCAGCCTGAGTGCTGGCTACATGGACATTTATTTATTTAAAAGATTTCAAGGTGCACTGCCCTCACAAGGTAGCGTACAAGATGCTAAAACAGAGATGGGGAACCTCCAGTCTGGAGGGCCTCAGATGAAGCCCCTCCCCGATGCCCCACCCCTTCAGAAGGGGAGGGCTCCTCCTTTGCCTTCCCTGCTTGGGGAGGGTGACAGATGAGTGATGCCACTGTGCGCTCAGCTGGTGCTTCAAGGTGCCGCCCGAGCCCACTTCACTCCTGCCCCATGTTCCCTCTGTGGGAAATGAGAGGGAAAAGCAAAGCTGGTGCCTTAGTGGGCCTTTGCTCTGCCCAGGCTTTCCCTAGATGGGGAAAGGCCGCCTGGAGCGAAGCGAGCGAGGTGTCAGGTGGAGGGGCTCCAGTTGGCACTTTGGCTGGGGACCCAATAATGTCAGGGGATAGGGCTCTGCCCCTGTGTCATCATGGACAGAGCCTTGCCCGCTGACATCATCTGGTCCCAGTGGTGGTGGTGGGGCATTCTGGCCCCTGGAGCCAAAATGGTCCTCCATCCCTGCTCAAAAAACATATGAAACATACTACTTTAAAACACAAACACCCCAAAGCAACCACCCCAAGTACAGCACCATTCAATCAAACACAGACTCAAAATGAACATTGTGTGATTGCACAAGAAAGAGCAGAAGGCGGGGGAACACTGGAAACAAGAGTCAAGGCACTGGTCAGAGGGTGCAGAAGTGGGGTCAGGAGCAGAGCCAGGGCAATAGAGAAGGCCACAGTGTACTCAGGCACTCCACAGAGAAGAAAGCTGGTATATCACTTTGCGCCTGGAGGCAGAAGAAGGACCAGTGTTGGGCAGGAGCACAGAGCAAAAGTAGCAGTGCATGCTGTGGATGGAATAGTAGATAGAGGAGAAGGATAGATAACCTTGGGATATTCCAGAGAACACCACACAGGCAGCACAGAAGTATTTAAAATCACAATTTAAAACTACAATAATAAAAACACATTTCATGGGTTTCTGCTTGCTGGCTATTTGGACCACTTGATTTTCACCCATAAACATTCATATTCTGATAATTCTTGAAGCTAACCTGGTTTGGCCCATCCTCTTTTTCTTGTTGGTCTCTCACTTCAACTAGGTAATTTCTCCCCTCCGCTTTTGCAATGTGGGAAGGCCTGTGTGATCTGGGAGGAAGCCCTGGTGCCCTGACCTCACCCGGCTGCGTAGGAGCACAAATCTGTCGGCCATGCGTGCCAGCAGTGCTCCTTGCCAGCTGGTGCCCTTCTAGTCTAGATTTGTAGCGGTGTAACTGGCTGGAAGACAACCGTCCTGTTTTCAGCCACTGGCTGGAGATGACAGCTGGTTGTCAAGCTATTTTTGAAAACCCAATTGCTTCATTCTTGTTTCTTTCCTACCATGCCCAACTCTTGAGAAACCACAGTTTAGAAAAAGCCTGGCTTGCTATTAATCTAGCATTGCTTTTCATGGACAAATAATAGAATTGAGCCATCCCATAAATCTTTACCCATCTCACTGAATATGCTATTTTTTTTCCTCTGCCACCCCCATCTCCGCATGACTGTTTTTACCCTGATGATTAAGATTTCTCACTAATGGAAATGGCTGTTATTCTCCTCCATTAACTGACACAGATAAAAGGCGCTGTTCTTTTTTTCTTTCCAAATTGGCCGTCCATTTTTTTTTTGGTATTAAATTGAAATACATAAGTACCGTTCGTCGTGAAAGAGATGGCAATTCTAAGCTGGTTTGGTCTTCTGTAATTTGTAGTTATGGCTACACATCTACATTCTCTCTCCCCCCCCCCTCAATTTCCTTTCCAGATCCTTTGTTAGCCTTATATAATATATATTTTCAAGGTAGGGAGTAGAAATATCACGTGTGTGGAAAATTCTAGTTGATTGCCTGCCAAATATAAGAATCTTCTGCGCATGTGTGCCAATATTATGATTAGGAAAGGGGGGGTGGAGGGGGAACAAGAATGCGTGGAAGAAGTAGGAAGGAAAAAAAAGATTGATAGATGGATTAGAAATTGACAAGAGTTGCGGGGGAGGGGGTGTCTGATAAGCCTACCCTGATGTATATCCCCCCCCCTCGTATTTGTCAATTCCATCCCATCAGAAGCGGAAGGAAGGCGGCGTTGTATGAGGGAAATGCAACAAGGTGAATCAGCTTGGAGGATTCAGAGATAAATGTTGTATTGTCAGAAGGAGCTAGGATTGTGCCAGATGCAAAATGTAGCAAGCGGAGAAAAGGAGGGAGGGATGGGAAGCGGAGGTCCTGAATGGTGGTTATTGCACCAATATCCATTAATCTTAACAGTGTTTGTTAACGGATTGGGGCGGTGGAAGCTTTTGGAAGGGATGATGATTTTGGCTTTATTTGAAGATTTAAAAAAAACAACAACACATGGAAGTGCTTGGTTGACTTGGTGGGCAAGGATTGTGTTGTAATGTACATCCCATGCCAGCATCCCTCGAATTTGAGAAACTGCCTGTAGTGGAGCATCGCCCCCCTTCTTGTTTGGATAAACCCAGATCTGCTTTTGTACCTGTTTTTAATCTGGGACATTACAATTAGGAGGTCTGCTAGGGAAGATATATATTTTTGGACTGCTTTTTGAATAGAGATTCAACCAATCACTGGATTGTCTTTGAAATCTGGCAAGCATGCCTGCATTGTATGCCTTGGCTGATCTCAGATACTTGAGGAGGAGGGGAAAAGGGATGGGGGTGGGGGACACAGATCTGAATTGGGAAGGTGGGGTTGGGCGGGCTGACAATGCCAACGTTTGTATATGATTCTGTCCCCCACAGGCCTGTTTTAGCTCTCAGAGCAACTTCCATGATTATTCCGAGTTTGGCACTGTTGTAAATGGAGGCCGGGTTGGCGCGAATGAGGAGAATCTGGCCAGTCTGCAATGTGGATATAAAATTCTGTTGCTGAGTGGGTGGGGAGAAAGCGGTTGGATCTGTACCACGTTGAAAGAGAAAAACGCAGGCTCTCTGTTTGTGCACAAAGGGTGGACACCATGCTATTCCCACGCATGCTGGCTTCCTCTGTAGTCAGTATGTTTAATCTTTGACCTGGAGGAACCCCCCTGCAGGAGCACAAGAGGGCAGTTTAGCTTCCTGCAGCCCCGTTTAGCCTGCGACCTCTCGGCAGAGCTGCTGGCGCAGTGAGCCAATTAGTGCCAGCTGTGATTTATACAGTAGTTTGTGTCCCATGGCTTGTGGGGGGGTGGGGTGAAGGAAAATTGCAAAGAGGGGCCAGAACTTAAGAGCCTGACAACACATTGCATTGTAGGTCATCCAACAGACATTGGGTGGTGGTGATTCTGGGCTCTCTGTAGTTGGAGTATTAAGCTAGAGGTGAATACCTCTCTCTGTTCTGGCTGTGCAGTTGACAATGTTCCCCTGTCTAGATTGGAACATATTCATCACTTAGATTCTAAAGATACCAGGAAATGTTCTAGGCTACCATCAGTGACGGTGCAAGGCAGTTTGGTGCCCTAGGCAAGATCAGATATTTAGCGCCCCCCTTCCCACTTGAGAGCGCTGTATTTTTTTTTTCAAGGCGTTTCTGGTGCCGCCTTTAGCCCTGCACCCTAGGCAGCTGCCTAGTTGGCCTAATGATAGCACCGGCCCTGGCTACCATGGTGGGGCAAATCCAATATAGGTATTTAATAACAGCAGCCAAATTTCCGAGGGCAGTTGAGAAGGGGGAAAGAGCTAGTGGTGCTCCTCCTTCTCATATCAGATGCTAGAGATGTCTGATCTGGACATGGTCACACATGCCTTAGTCACATCCCATTTGGACTACTGTAACACACTCTACATAGGGCTGCCTTTGAAAACACTTCAGAAACTTTGGCTGGTCCAGAATGCTGCTGCTAGGCGGTTGACCGGGGCTGGTTACAGGGAGCACACAACTCTTTTGTTACAGCAGCTTCACTGGCTACTGGTCTGTTTCCGAGCAGAATTCAGAGTGCTGGTTATGACCTATAAAGTTTTATACAGCTTGGGGCCAGCTACCTGAAAGACCACCTTCTCCCATTTGAGCCTGTCCAGTCTTTAAGATCTCCCGGAGAGGCCCTTCTTTCAAGACCGCCACCATCAGAGATGCATTTGGTGGTGACATGAGAGGGCCTTTTTGGTGGCTGCTCCCAGGCCGTGGAATTCCTTCCCAAGGGGGCCTAGGTTTGCTCCCTTTCTGCTGTCCTTCTGACGGCAGGCAAAGACAGCTTTATTCAAGAAGGCCTTTGGCCTGAAAGTGGATCTTTGGTTTGGGTGCTGTCTTTAATTGTGTAATTGTTATGTTTATATTGTATTATAATGTGTTTTATTGTTTTAAACTATTTTAAATTGTTTTGTAAGCCACCTTGAGTGACTTTTGTAGAAAGGTAGGGTATACAGTAATACCTTGGATTGCAAGTAACTTGGTTTGAGAGCGTTTTGCAAGACAAGCAAATTTTTAAATATTTATTTTAAAAAATTTGACTTGATATACAAGCGATGTCTTGCAATACAAGTACTGTAGTACGGCTTAAATTAAAAATCTCTGTACAAATTTTTTTATTTCATTTTGATATAAGAGTGTTTTGGATTACAAGCACGTTTCCTGGAACGAATTATGCTCTCAATCCAAGGCATGACTGTAAATCAAACAAACAAACAAACACAAATAAAGAGGGCCCTTGGTGAAGACTATCCATTGTTAGATAGGGACCAGTGTGGCATGGTGAACATGGGAAACACAGGTTCAGATTCCTGCTCAGCCATTTATTTATTTATAGGGCTTTTTTTAGGGCACAACCCTCACAAGGCAGTTAATAGAAAACATACCGTAAACAATACAATTTAAAACCAAAATTACAAATAAGTATCTGACAGCAGCACAAAGTTTCTTAAAAAAAAAAAAAAAGGCCGGTTAAACATAGATAAAACAGCAGTAAAATAAAAGTAGTAAAACATTTCAAACTCCATTAATTTTAGACTTGCAGGAAATTCAGGAAAAGGTGATGCAGAATAGGTGAGTTTTTAAAACACACTTAAGGCCCTGTCTCTTATACCCATTAACCAGATTGATCTTACAGGCAGTCCTATATGCGGGGTCTCCAAGGAAGATCCGAATGCTCAGGCAGATTCGTAAGGATGCAGGTGGCCCTTCAGTTAATCTGGTCTGGAACCATTATGGCTTTGTAGGTCAAAAGCCGCCATGAAATGCACTAGGTAGCCTAGAGCCAGAATGAGGTGGCAGAATTCTAGACTGTACCACATCTGACTGAAGGTGCGCGCAGTCATACTTCTGAATGCTTTTCCGTGTAATACTCCCTGCATGTTGTAAATTAGCATGTCAGGCATTGTACTTGTTTATTACATGCAGTAGGAACATAGGAAGCTGCCTAATACTTCCAGTGTGGCGTAGTGGTGAGAGCCAGTGTGGCGTAGTGGTGAGAGTGCTGGACTGGGACTCGGAAGATCCGGGTTCTATTCCCCGCTCGGCCATGAAACTCACTGGGTGACTTTGGGCCAGTCACTGACTCTCAGCCTAACCTACCTCACAGGGTTGTTGTGAGGATAAAATGGAGAGGAGGATTATGTAAGCCACATTGGGTTCCTTGCAGGAAAAAAGGCGGGGTATAAATATAATAAATAAATAAATAAATAATACTGAGTTGGACCCTTGGTACATCTGGCTCAGTATTGTCAATATTGACTGGCAGTGGCTCTCCAGGATTTCAGGCAAGAGTTTTTCCAGCCGTACCTGTGGATGTCAGGGATTGAACCTGGGACCTTCTGCATGCAAAGTAGGAGCTTGTTTTGTGCTCTTATCACTGAGCCAAGAGAAGCCTTTATAGCAGCGTTCTCCAACTGGGAGTTGTAGGCCAAAAACATCTGGGGACCCAAGGCTGGAGAACACTGCTTTATAGTGACACTTTTTTTTTTTTTTTAAAAGGGGAGTTTTCAAAAATATGACCACTCACCTGCAGTCAGAAATGGTCTTCTTTTTATTCAGTTTAGTCAGCCAGCTAAAATGAATATCATGTTAGCTCAATACTGGTGGTATTTTGAAGATAAAACCGTTTCTCCTCAATAGAAATAAACAAGTAAGAGATTGGATGGAAAATCATCTTAGCCTCATACCTAACTGAAAAGAGAGTTCTATATCCAGGACCGGCATCAAAGGTAGGCATGGTCAGGTGCCTGCCAAGGGCCCACACCTCAGCAGGGGCCATTGACAAGAACCCCCTTGCACTTGCTCCCGCTCTTCCCCATTGTAACCTGGTTGTTCACCTGTCTCTTGCTCTGCCCCAGACCGTTGTGGTGAAAAGGAGGAGCAGGAGATGCCACTGCCTACCTGCTAGCTTGCTTGCTTTCTGTCTGTCAAGCAAGCAAGTGGTAGCAGTGATGAGAAAGAAGATGAGGAGCAAGAGCAGCGGGTGATCATGGCAGTGAAAAGGTAGACTCACTGAGGGTGTCTTGCCCAAGGGTCCCCCCAAACCTGGAGCCGGCACTGACTACATCTCACCTCCTCTTTAAGAGACTGGTTTGATTATGAATGAATGAATGAATAAATAAATAAATAAAATGCCTATTTTAAGTCTATGATTAATGATTCAGTGGGTCATTGAAATTATTGGCTGGTAGTTTCAGCTATAACCCTCCCCTGCCCCCCACTGATATTTTTAACTGCTTACTCAAGAGAGGGTATTTCCAGTTTTAGAAGTCTTTAAGTTTTTGTTTGAAGTAAGTTATCCTAATTTGTGACTGTGAATGGGCAAAAGTTTGTGAAGATGGCAAAGTTTCTTCCAATCTACTGCTTTTTGTAACTGCAAAGGGAATATGAAGCTGAAACTTTAGAATGCTTTAGATTAGGTCTGGGAAAGGGTACAATGCTCATTTTGAATTGGCTACTAGGCCGTGCCCAGCAGGGGTCCTAGCCCAGCAAGAGACAATTCAGTCTGTATCTCTCTCATCCTGCCTTTTCCGTAGTTGGTAATGCTGATGGGAGCCTGAGAGCACTGTAATCTGTGTTCCAGGTCTGCAGGGATCTATGAAGGAGAAAAAGAATAACAGGTGAGCCAGCAGCTGTAGGATACATTTTTATTTATTTGTTGCCTTGCTCACCTTTTCTTCCAACAGGCTTGGAACACATAGAGGTACAGTCATGCCTTGGATTGAGAGCATAATTCGTTCCGGAAACGTGCTTGTAATCCAAAACACTCGTATATCAAAACGAAATTCCCCCAAAAAAATTTGTATAGAGATTTTTAATTTAAGCCGTACTACAGTACTTGTATTGCAAGACGTTGCTTGTATATCAAGTAAACATAATAATAAATATTTAAAAATTTGCTTGTCTTGCAAAACACTCTCAAACCAAGTTACTTGCAATCCAAGGTATTACTGTATTCTGAAAGTCAAGAATCCAGGCTCTAGCTTCAGCAGTGCAAACTAACCATGTTCCCGTCAGACCTTTCTTGTTCCCATCGGATCTTTCCTTGGATTCACTATGAGGAACTGAGGCTGAGGGACTTGTCTCACATTGAGGGCACACATGAATGTGGCACTTCCAGAGCTAAGCCAGTTCTCCGCTCTGGCTCTTAGAGTGGTAGTACTGGGACGATGCGTGGCAGCCAGAGCATTGTGGATGGCTGTTGGGGCGTTGGGGGAAAGGATAGGAGCTGCATTTCTTTAGGAGTACCCAGTGAACTATTATTGTCACACAGGATTTTTCAGCGTGCAAAATACCTTACCGTTCTTACTTTATACATGCAGCAATCAGGTTTGTAAAGTGGGCTAGTCTGGGACAAGCCCAAGGTCATCCACTCAGTGAGCTTCGTGGCTGAGTAGAGATTTGATCCTTGGATGGATTTGAACCTTACCTCCAGGAGGTTGATGGCCTTTCAGTTTCCTTCCATCTGTGATTCTGTGTTCTCCAACCTCCCTTGGCGTAGCCCTGAATCTCAGCCCACTGTATGTTTTGCACCTCTCAAAAAGCTGTTTGGGTGTGGGGAGGGGGATTGGCCAGTGTCAAACACAACAAAGGCTTATGTTGCCCAGTCTTAGAAAGGGTTTGGACAAACGGTGACAGTACCTGACGTATTGGTTCTTCTAATTTGGGGAAAGGTTTTCTGAGCATTGACACTTAGTGGGGTTACGTCCCACATTAATCACAGGCAGGTTAACGGCGAGACTCTTCTGTCTCTTCCCCGCCTGCCTTGTCTGGCAAGACAAGAGAAATCGCTCAAGGGGGCAGAGTGGCTCTGGAGCGTCTAATTACCACTGAGCCGGCTGTCCTGTGATATTAACGAGTCGGCAGCATGTGTAGCCTCCGTGTGCGGCTCGTGGTAGATAGAGCCTTCCTTTGCACACTCAGGGGAGCAGGAGGTTGAAAAGCTGTCGGAGAAAACACAGAGGATTAATGGTCCCTCCTCTGTCTTAATATACTGAAGTAATTTCAGTTGATACTGGTGGAGTTGCTTCTGATTTACAACAAGTGTGAACGAGAGGGGAGTTGGCCCAGGTGACTCCTATTAAGGAGTAATGCCTCGCTGCTACACCTGCTGCATCATGCAGTGTCTGTGTCTAGACAATCTACCTCCAGCTAGCCTTGGGGAATTTCCTAGCTTGCCCCATTCCTAGCGCTTGGGGCAGCTTCCAGTCTAAAATGCTATATTTGCAGCGCTTCTGGCAAGCCTCAGGTCCTCCATTCACCTCCTGGGGTTGAGGAGCCTGTAAAGGAATGGTGGTTGTTCTTTGAGGAGGAACTTCAGGCAGAGATAGCAGGAGCTCGGCTGGCAAAACTCCCAAGTCAGGGGTCCCTAAAAATTGCAGCCTAAGATCAGGAGAGAGAAGAATTGGCAATGTTGGGGGCTATGGAGGGAGCAGGGGGTGAAGGGAGAATTGCTTGTGGCTCCCAGCCATATGAAAATTTGGATAATCTGCTGTGAGACATAGGAGGGTTGACCATTCCTGGGACAGTACATTGTCGGAAGAACATGATGTCTTAGGCTTCCCTCACATGGGCAAAGATCCCCAGATTAGCCACACTTTTAGGGTTTATTCAGACAGTTGTGCCTTATTTCTGTCCTGTTTGCGTACTCCATATATACAAGAGTACATTACCGGTTGTTGCTTTTCCATGCAAGGGGTATTGTGCTCAGTGAAATGTATGTGAGAATAAAGCACAGTTCTCTGTCCCACAAAATGCCCTTTCTCAGTTTGCTGTTTTCCTGGCCTTGTATTTACATTTGTATAATTTTATGGAGCCCTGTTTGAGCAAATATTTGTCTGCTGCTGTTATTTTTAATGTTATGTTGATGCTGATGTTTTATGCTAGTTTAGTGTTATTTTAGGGCACAATCCTATGGCCTCTAGACGCTGTCTAGACAGCCATAGGATAGGTTGGAGTTCCAGATCCGACCTTGGAAATGCATTCTGAGATCGGAGCTGGAACTCCGACTTGGAGCGCCCTCTCTCCGCCCTTGCAGCTGGCGTGGTTCTTTCTGACGTTGCAAGACCGACTTCAGAGCCGGTGTTGGAGGCGTGGGGAGGGGAGGAGTGAGGCTCCTTCGGGATACGATGTATCCCGGCGGCACCTCATCCCCTCCTCCTCCTCACGAGCAGGGGCAAAGCATTTAGCCACATTGGATGGTGCTGCCCATAATTTTACTTTCTGTTGTACTGTTGTTGTGTTTTGTTTTTGTGTATGTAAGCTGTCTCATGAGGGTGTATACCCTGAAACATAGGGTAACATTTTATTTAATAATTAATATAATATAAATGATATTTCAACCCACAGCTTTTCTAGCTGGTGTGTCATATGTGCTTCCAGCTTGTGCTAAAATGGCCCGCCTTCTCCACCCTGCCCCTCTTCGTTGCTTCAAGTGGTTTTTGACGCGAAATGAGCGAAGGTCTTTGTGAAAGTTCCTTGGAGGATTGTAATCTGTGCCCTGTGACTGTCTCGGGAGTGTTGGAACAGATGGCAGCTCTTCTGACCGAAGGGGGAGCAAAAAACAGAACAGTAATAATAGTAAAATAAATAAATAAATAGAAACCATCAAGCCTGTCTGGGTAAGGTTGACCACGGGGAAGCTCCACAAGCGCTCAGAGCTTCTCATAGCATGGCCCTTTCAGTGCAGTGGTGAGACCTGCTGGCAGAGAGTGCAGTGTGAGGATTGGAGGTGAGCCGGAGGGAGGGTAATGTGAGCTTGGAATTGTAGCTGCCCAGAAGTGGCAAAGCAGATGAGTGAATTCTTTCTTTTTCTGTCTTTTTTTTTTTTTGGTCTCTTTCTCCCCATCCCTTCATTTTCAGACGAGGAGGAGGAGTTGCGCAACTTAGAGAGTCCTCTTGTTGTCAAGAAGAAGAAACGAGGGCCCAAAAAGCAGAAGGAGAACAAGCCGGGGAAACCCAGGAAGCGCAAAAAATTAGTAAGTTATGTGAATAGAATCCTCTCCCTTCCTCCGGTGTGTGCATGTGACATGGCACCCTGGTGCTTTGTTGCTTCTTGGAGGAAGTGGGCATTTGAAACTGATGGGACAACCATGATATGGGAAGCCAGTTTGCAACAAGGGGCAGGGCTTCTTGATGGGTACCATTCCCACGCTTCCAGTGCAGGAGAGCCAATCAGGAACCAGTGGCAGAGCTTGGCCCCATGTCAGAACTCTCACTGCCCCACCCCCATGCTGGCTAGTTGATTTATGGGCTTACATAGTACTGGTATGGCCACTCTCAAGCCTTGCAGAAGTGGTATTCTGTCCTTGTTAAAGGGTGGGGTGGATTGATGGAAGAGCATGAAAGAACTCATATTTTTAACTGGGATGGGACAGGAGCCAGAAGCAATACCATTCATGTTTTTTCCTTCATTTTGGATGAAAGTGAGTTGCTTGTACATGTCACCAGTTTTCTCATGCACCAGTCATAAAAATCCTTGGATGCCCCTTTCAGCGGCCTACAACTCCCTAGGGCTTTGTAAGGTTTTCTGCCTGAGGCGTTCTGCTGAGTCACCTCTTCAGGGTTTATTCTTTGTTTCATGGGTTCACAGAAACCTCAGACTGTTTACTTTGTGAAGTCCCTTTATTACACCATAATGAAGGGGTTACCCTTGTCCTGACACGGGACTTCTTTGCATCATTAATTAATGCTAATGATCTCACTTGGTGTGTCCTCTTGCTTTATGTTTTCTCTTGGCAGGTCAGCGAGGATGAGTTTGAATCAGACCGAGAGGAGTATAGGGCCAAGTCAGAGAGTGGTGGCAGTGATTATGGAGGAGTGGGGAAGAAGAAGCGAAGAAAGCATCGGGAAAAGAAAGAGAAGAAGACGAAACGGCGGAAAAAGTCAGAAGAAGATGGAGTGCAAAAGCCAAAGGTAGGGTAGCCTGTGGATATAGCACCTCTGTCTGGGCTAGAGTCACTTCCTCCCGCCCAGTGAATAGTTGGCAAATAGGTTGCTTGGGATAGAAGGGGCAGAATAATGAGTTTCATGGTGATATAGAGACCTAGAATAGACCTGTCTGTGTTTCTAGTCCTGCATTTTCCACACTCCTTCCTCTGCACTAAGCAGTGATAGCACAGAGGGGAGAAAAAAAACCCACCCTCTCCACAAACTGTGTTGTTTCTGGATAATCCCAAAGTGGTCGGGACACACACCTGCATATCCTTCTCATCTCTGCCACGAGCCAGGGAGGGTGAGCACAGCAGACTGACACAGTGAGAGAATTCAAAGAGCTGCGCAGTGCCTGCATGGGCAGAGAGTTTCTTAGTCTCCACCACATCCTCTGTCAGCACCCACTCCGATCTCTTATTGCTGTTCTAATTCATGGGCATTTATGGTGGTAGAAGTTGGGGGCTCTGGCCCAAGTCCTTGTTTTTTCTGTATTTTATTTTATTAATTAATATCCTGTACCTTCAGTTCATAAGTGCTCTCAGAGTTGCTCATGCTTTAAAAACAAAAACAAAAATAATACAACATACAAATACATAAAACAGGACAAAACAGTGGCAAATAAAAAGCAGAAAGCCAGATACAATGGTATGGAACTCCACATCTTTAAAAGCCTGGGCAAATAAAGAGTCCTTCACCTGGCAGCAAAAGACATCAAGCTCAGTTCCCAGTGAGTCTCCTTGAGGAGAATGTGGCTCACCATGTGCCTCATTTCAGCTGACAGAGGGACCTGAAGAAGGGCCTCTGAGGAAGATTTTAATAACCAGGCAGGTTTGTGTGGCAGAAGGTGATCCTTAAGGCTGGGGCCTACTGCTTCCTTCTGGCAGGCGTTACTCTGCGAGGATATCCAGCAGAATTAGTAGCAAAATGGCCCCTCACGCCTGCTATTCCTCAGGGCAACATTTCAATATTTTGCTCAGGGTGCTGGGAGGTCTTAAAGCAGATGTGGGCAACCTCAGGCCTGGGGGCCAAATCTGGCCCTCTGGGATTCCTCCCCCCCCCCGACTACTGGTCACTAGGTGTTTTCCTGGCGTTTGCACAGTTTTCCCCCCATTCCAAAAGTTTGAAATGCCTCTCCTAAGGCTTAGTTACTAGCAGTAAGAGCTTCAAGCTAAAATTGGCTGGTACTTTTGCTATTTTTGGCCCTGCCCCTTTCCCCCTCCCCCTTTGCCTTTGTCCCCCCCACCCCTGCCACCACTGTAATGTAGCCCCTGAGAGCTTCTCTGAAATTGAACTCGGGCCTTAGGCAGAAAGAGGTTCCCCACTGTTGTCTTAAAGCAATGTTTCCTGCGCTATTTGTACTTGGGGCAGTGTTTTTCCCCTAGATTAAAGGTGGAGTCACACTTCAGCCTACACTAAAAAAACAAAAATTAAAAAAAAGATATATATTTCTTGATCAGCTTCCAGAGCAATGGGCAGATCTGCTTCTTGCAACTGCAGTATAGCCTAGTGAGTGCAGCCTCCTGTTGCCCGTCTCTTCTCCTTTCTCAGTCAGTCGGGTAGGTTTTGGGGGTGCTTTTGAAATTTCTTTATGTTTATTGGCTGTACTGCAGGCTGCTTCGCAGAATCCCAGTGGGCACTTTCCCTTGGGAAGATGCCACTGTGTGTAACTTGGTAGAGTGTGAGGGGATTAAAGCTCCAACAGGCTCAGAGTGCTGGATGCATCCAACATGTTAGCTTAAATTGTCAAGGCATGCCTCAGCTTCTCTCAAAGCACATTTGTGTTTCCAGTCCTGCACTTCCCCTATCCCCACATTCCTCCAGGCATTAGTAGCACACAGGGGAGAGCATGGCCTTTGGGGATGTTAAATGCTCAAAATATCCCATTTTATGTTCCTTTGAAGGTGGAGCAGAAATCCTCTGCTCAGCTGCTCATGACTTGGGGGCTGGAGGATGTAGATCATGTCTTCACTGAAGAGGACTATCACACCCTGACAAATTACAAAGCTTTCAGCCAATTCATGAGGTAGGTTCTCTGATGTTTATCTAGATTCTGGGAGGGAGGGACTGATGATGCCTATTTACAAACAAAAACAGACACCCTCCCCCCATCAATGTTTGGAGATAAGGGTTGAGTTTTGTGAACAGTGTTTAACATTCATGTAGATGTTTTATTTATTTATTTAGAACAGCCTTCCCCAACCTGGTGCCCTTCATGGCTGGCTGGGGGATGATGGGAGTTGTAGTCCAACACCCGGAAGGCACCAGGTTGAGGAAGGCTGATTTAGAATATTTAGAGGTCGTGTCTTTCTGGACAAATTCCTCTCAAGGCAGCGAACGATGATATAAAGATTAGAATATTACAATGTTAATCAGGTGGACCACATGCTACACGCTCCTTATGTATATACAGGAGTAAGTGTCTTCCCATAAGGAAGATTGTGTTCAGTGGGATTATGGGAAGATACCCCCAAGTTCTCCTCTGCCCCGCTTTCTGGGGAGGCCCTACTCTGGTAATGTTCGCAAATGAACAAAATGTTTTTGGGAGAGCAGGTCTTTGAAGAGGAGGAGTACTGCCTTTTTCTTATTCTGGTCTCTGAGAACAGTACAGGAGTGTTAATGGTTTGGTAAACCAAAATACGGGTTGGTGCAAATGTAGCTTCTCTTCCCTGGCTGTATAGTGGATAGCAGAAAGGATGGAGCAGGGCAGGGGTGTGGGGAGACAGAAAACCTGTGTGTGTGTGTGTGTGTGTGTGTGTGATGCGGTGCTGCATGCTAGTTAACAGCATCTCTTTCTAAGCTCACGGCCTTGTTAAACACAAGTGTTGGAACACCAGACAGCCCCTGTGTCTGCATCCACAGACCTGAGGGCTTATCTGGCCGTGAGCCTGCGACTCAATCCAGGCAGGGCTGCTTTCATGTCAGCTACGAGGAAGCAGCCAGTGGCCTTGGCAGGCCCCACAGTATCTCCCTGCTTTGGCTTGGCGGGCAGAGGTGCACTCTGCCGCCAGCAGCAACTCCCTGTGACCAATGGCAGAAATCCTGCACCAGCATTTGTGGGATCTTGAGGCCACTTGGGCCTCGCCAGTTTTAATCAAGGCAGTGATTTGTGCCAGGTGCTTGGGGGGCAGGCTTGCCAGTGGGGCTTTAGGGGAGTAAAGCTCTCAGCCTGACTCTAATTAGCTCTAAATTGTTTGGCGCTTGCCTGTACCTGAGGCAGCTTGACGCCGTCCCCTGCTGCTGTGATCAGCCAAGAGCTCCCTCAAGACCAACAAGATGGAGCTTCTGCTGGGAAGGCCCTCTGGAGCCCTTTAACATGCTCCTCGTGACTCCCTGAGGACTTAAAGAGCTCCTGCTGTGCATGGGGTGGGGGGGACTCGGTGGCATTCTGGAAATGCAGTGCATAATCAGGGCTTCTAGAGATCTGCATAGCTGCTGTTGTGCCATGCGCTGCAGTGACTGGTGTTGTGTTAACCTTCCACGTGCAAAGTGCTTTTTTGTCCCTAGCACATTTTTATCTGCCAACAACCCCAGTGGAGTTACTCAGGCTGAGAGAGGATTACTTGCCCAGGGCCATGCAGCAATCCTTGGCAGGGCCCCAGGGGTTTGAACCTGGGCCTGCCATTCATTTGAATCCAGCAATCTGTTCTCCTCAAGAGCATCCCTGTGGAAAGAATGGTGCCCCACTAGAGATGGTGCCTGCCGGCCCTCATCTGACCCTGCTGCATTCTGTCCCACCCCACACACCCCAATCAACTGTAGGAACTTGTAGCTGGTGGGGTAGAATGGAAAGGGAAAAGAAATAGCACCAAGCCCCCTTCCCACCAGTTGGTTTGCTTTGGCTGCTTTGTGATTGGGGCAATAGCACAATTTACAACTCCTGAAGTCAGGGATGGAGGGAAGTGAACAGCTTTAGAAATGTGGACTGAAGCGTTCAGCTGATACAGAGGGAGAGAGAAACAAGGTACTAGCGTAAGAATCAAAATAAAAGGTGGCGTGATGGGAGGAATGGAAGAGAAAAATGAGTTTAGTACAGGTATTCTGAACTGAGGAAGATTTTAATAACCAGGCAGGTTTGTGTGGCAGAAGGTGATCCTTAAGGCTGGGGCCTACTGCTTCCTTCTGGCAGGCGTTACTCTGCGAGGATATCCAGCAGAATTAGTAGCAAAATGGCCCCTCACGCCTGCTATTCCTCAGGGCAACATTTCAATATTTTGCTCAGGGTGCTGGGAGGTCTTAAAGCAGATGTGGGCAACCTCAGGCCTGGGGGCCAAATCTGGCCCTCTGGGATTCCTCCCCCCCCCCCGACTACTGGTCACTAGGTGTTTTCCTAGTGTTTTCCAGCTGAAGAGCTGGAAAACTTGGATGGCTGTCCTTGGGGCTAAACGTCTAGAGAGATTTTGCCCCTGCAGAACCCAATTCCTCTGCAGGAGGAAAGACGAGATACACAGTGTGCAGTTCTTCCCAGGCCCATAGTGGTATGATTCTGCCATGTTGCACCCATCCGTCTCTGCCTTCTGTTTTCCCCTCCCCCCCCCAAGACCCTTTCTCTCCCCCTTTCTCTTGATCTGTTTTTAATATTCCACCTCTGTCTTTTCCCCTGGATGTTGAATTGCTCCCAGATGGTATTGCAGTTTGAAATAGTAAATGGCATTGGCTGGGCCTTCCTTTATCTCTCTGTGGTACTTGCCTCTGCCTCTCTTGTTTCCCCCTCCCTGGCCACATTCCTTTTCAGTCTTTCTCCACATGCAAGGCAGGGCAGACCTGCTGCTGCTGCTTTGTTTTGTTCAGGCCTGTCTTTGTCTTTGAGCCCCGCCTATTTCTGGAAAGCATTTTGAAATGAAATAAATTCAGACTCTTTCTCCCCTCCCCCTCCCCCTCCCCCTCCCCCCATTTAGTGCAGATGCTTACTCTCTCCCCTCCCTTTTAAAGTAAGAGCTCATATTTCTTTAATAGCATCCCTTAATAGTCTGCAGTGCATTATGGGTCATGGTGTCCATCAATAATTAAGAAGTCAAATCCAGTCGTCAAAATGAGATCATAGCATGGCTCTGCATAGCAGCCTTCTTATTGGCTCGGTTCAGATGATTCTCCAAATCAGGGTTTGGAGGATTGGGAGTGTGTCTTGGGCTTGCATACTCTCCTCCTCCTCTTCCACCTCCTTCCTCTCCTCTGGCATGCCAGTTCCAGGAAGTTTTAACCATAGCTTGCTATGACATCCAAATCGGGCAAACTATGGTTAAGGCTAAACTCTAAACCAAATCATGATTTGTGGAGTTTAGCCATAATTATAGCTTGCCCAGTTTGGATGTCCTGGTGAGCTATGGTTAGAACAACCTGGAAGTGGAGGAGGGAATCAGCATGTGAGAAGATGGAAAAGATTGAGGGAAAGGAGTTGAGACCTGGAGGATTGTCTGAACAGAGCAGTTTCATAGATTTCATAGATCATAGAGTTGGAAGGAGCCTACAAGGCTATCGAGTCCAACCCCCTGCTCAGTGCAGGAAACGAGGAGGGGTCTCCCATCCAAGTAATAACCAGGCCTGACCCTGCTTAGCTTTCCACACTCAGACAAGCTGAGCCAGCGTGAGCCACAGGCCTGATTGTCTGCCTTCTAGTTTGTTCAGCTTTCCTTGGTGTTTTTAGGGTTATCCCTGGATTTATAAGAACTAGGGCTATCCTGTTGGGTGGGTTGGGGGACATTAACAAATAATGCATGCTAGCCCACACTAGGCAAGGGTGACCCTTCTGTTAGCTCAGATGAAATAATATGACTTCTTGGCTCAAGGGGTTCCTAGACTTTCGATTTCTGGGAGAGAATGATAAAAGAGACAGCTGGATTCCAGAGGAGTAACCATGTGTGCCTGTAGTAGAAGCTGGGTTGGTCATGCGATCATCCCTATGCATGTGGTGTTACTCCCAAGTAGTTACCTCAAATTTTACTACTGGGTGACACAATGTAGAGCCAGGACATGCGTTGATTCAGGACCTTGCCCTGGAACATGTGACACAATAATGGAGACAGGAGTGCCCCTGGGGAATCACAGCCAGTTCCCTATCCTATATCTGGATTTAGGGAGCAGGAATGAAAGGCAGTCTTGAGTCCACACATCTCTCTTCTACTACTCTCACTCTTTATAGTATGTGTGTGCGTGTGGCACATGCCCTTCTGTGATCTCACCCGGCAAACCAGGATTATGGCAGGATTCAACATCTTGAGAAACTTAGCTCTCGCTTTTCACAAGCCTAGCCTTTCTGGCTGTGATACTAGACTTGAGTGTGTATGAAATCTCAGGTTTGGGCCAGGCTGAGTTGAGCATGGTTTCAGGGCCTTTGCCCATGGACAGAAGCAGCAGAGTCAAATATGGAGATCTGTTGAGACAGACCTGTTCATAGGGCATGTGTTTCATTTGCAAAATACATAACTTCCAAGTCTTTACTGCGTTTGCCCTCAGAACAGCCCCATGCTGTAGACTGCTAGGGTTCTTGCCTTCCAGGTGTGGGAAGTGGAGGCTTACACAGGCAGCGGCTCTTGGCAGAGTTGAGAGTTGAATTTGGGTCGGGACTGGCTCTGCTAGAAATTAACCCCTGTAGAGCCCTGTGCATGGCTTTCCTGTCAGACTCATAAAAATTCATATTTCTCCCCGTTGCACAGAGGCACAAAGGCTGTGAATGTCTGCCAGCCAAAATCCCAGAGGTCCTTGTAGACTCAAGCCCCAATTGGATCAAACGTCAGCGTGCTGGTTACTAGTGCTGTGTGTTGACAGCAGATGAAGTGCTGAGGCTGGTTGGGGGCAGCAAGATCAAGACGACGCAGCATCTGCAGCAAGGATTATTGCAAATGATGGATGTCTTGTGCTCCAGGGTTCTTGGCTGGGGGGATGGAGAGATGAAGGAGGAGGGGGGGAGGTCAGAGAGCTGTTGCCTCCAGTCCTGTACTGCAACATTGCGCTTTGTTCCAGTGAGTGCGGTGTTGGCCTCTGTCGGATTAAACGGAGTGTTGGCCTGTTCCAGTTTGGCAGTTCTTGTCATCCCTTGAGACTGATAAGAGCTGAGAGGAGTGAGCCACTGTAATCCTTGCCTTGCTGGCCCACGGGGTTACTCCTAGGGGGAGGGACAAGCAGGGGTGATCCGTGTATAATGCTTTGGTTTGCGGTATGGAGCAGGCCTGCTTCCATGTTGGCCTACCTTCCTGTTGGCCTCACTTGTGTGGTACATTGATAGCTATCAGACCTAGAAGGGATGTTTTTTTATCGTTCTCTTTGGATCCCAAATACATAGGGCCAGTTCTGAAATATTCCATTCATGCGCTGACTGAGAACGTAATAATATGATTATTACTGCTACTCAGAACCCCACTCCTCTCTAGCAGCTCTTCACCATGAGAATAAAACCACAAATATTTCTATCTTGAAACAACCAAGGCCCTCTGCTCTTCTTTCATTGGGCTTAGGAGGTGATTTGGGAATTTTAATACTTCCTATAGCTTGGCACCTTCTCCTGATTCCCATCCCAAATCCATTCAGGTCTGCTGCAGTTCATGACAATGGGGTGGAGGGCAGGGCTTGATGGCTTCTGGGTTCTATAATGTAGTCTAGGTGTGTGTGCTGCACAGTCACCCAGTCCTATCTTCTAATCTCAGCCTTCATTAAAAAAAAAAAGTGCTTGTTTCCTTGTACAAAATCATTAACTGGTTCTATTCCTTTCCAGGTTCTATTCTGTTCTTAGAATGGGGTAAGGAAAAGCTATGAGCGTGGCACTGTGTGGTGGGGGAAGCCTGGACTAGATTCTAGTGTGCAGGAATAAGGGACCACAGCACCAGGACTCCTGGGGAGATAATAGCCTAGTGGCTTAGCGTGAGGAATAGCATCGAGAACCATGGCATTAAGGCATCTTCTTTACTAGGCACTGAAAGGGTTGGTGTGGGGTTTTCACATTGAACCAAGGGGGCTTGAATTGGCATTTTGTTTCCTCCCCCACTCCTAGGCCTCTTATTGCCAAAAAGAACCCTAAGATTCCAATGTCCAAAATGATGACTATCATGGGAGCCAAATGGCGGGAGTTCAGTGCCAACAACCCCTTCAAAGGGTCAACAGCAGCTGTGGCCGCTGCCGCCGCCGCCGCTGCCGCTGCAGTAGCTGAGCAGGTGTCGGCTGCAGTGTCAACTGTTACCGTTTCACCTGAGCCACAACCACCACCTCCCCTGCAGCCTCCTCCGCAGCCTCTTCCAATCCGCAAAGCCAAAACCAAAGAAGGCAAAGGTGAGTGCCAGGAGTCCTTGGGCTTTCCTGGAGAGGTATGTGTGCAGGTGTGCATTAGACAAAACTTCTGGCTTGATCTTTCCTTTGCTGTAGAGGCTAGGCCTGTATCCACTGTTAAGAAACTGCAGCTCTGGAGAATGGGGGCTAGCAGGTTAGAGCAAGGGTGTGTGTGACACAGGCTGTTGCTTTCTTGGGAAGGGAGTGACATTGAGTCGGTTAAACGGAGGAGGTCAAGAGCCAGGGTGTAGCATCTTTGCTTAGAGCAGTGGGGCTGGGAACTGGGCCTCTACTTTTCTCTGAGAATGGAGAGAGGGATAGTGGCGTAGGGCATGGGTTTCCGGTGGACAGGGCACCTCGTTTCTTCAGGAGAACTCTTATCTAGCATCTTCACCCCTGGAATTTGGTTCCAAACTTTCTGTGTGCCAGCACACTAGATTCCACTAGAGAGGTCTGAAAGTTGCTACTTCCCAGAGAACTGAGGAGTACCAACTTTCCATCCTTTCTAGTTTCTCCTCATGGGTAGCCTTTCTGAGAAGAGTGGAGCATTGCAAGTAGGAGCTGAAGAGCAGCAACACTTGGGTTCTCAGCACCTGGGGTCTCTTGCCACGTGCTGCCATCTGCTTGCTGCTTTGTAGCTCCGCAGAAGCCCACGATGCTCTTTCAAATGAGGGGCAAATGTTGAACACTCACGTGACAGCTTATTTGTCTTTCAACAAAAGGCCCAGGCCACAAGAAGCGGAGCAAGAGCCCTCGCATCCCAGAGATGAAGAGGAAGATGAAGGGGAAGAAGATGGCACCGCTGAAGATCAAGCTGGGAATGATTGGTGGCAAGCGCAAGAAGAGCAGCTCAGTAAGGTCCATCACTCCTTGGCGGTGGGTGTGGGGTGTGAATGAATGTTGATATTGGGCTTGCCGTAGGGAAGAGGATGATGGCTGGGCATTTTCCGGACAAATAGGCAGGACAGAAGTTCTGCGTGCAACTAAAAAAAAGAGAGATGTAATTCCATGCCAAAATGAGCTAATTTCTATTACTTTTTTGTGTTATACAAATTAAGCTGATTTGCATCCCTTTGCTTATTGTGCATACTTTATAGTGCTGCTAGTCATGGGGAAGGGGAGAGGCCTGACCACTGGCAATCCTCTTCTGCTGCCCTTCTGGCTCTGGAAATTTCACCAGATATTGTGTTGTCTGCACACGTTTCTAGCTTGCCTTCGCAACCATCGGGGCTCCCTACTCCTGCAGCCGTGAGATTTCTCTTATGGACTGTGATAGCGAATGGGGCTAGACTCCGGGTTGCATGGTATGACTGTAGGTGTGCTTGTTCATAACATAATCTCCATTTTCTTTCTCCCTGCCCTCATCTTTGCCTTGTAACACAGAAACATATTTTCTGTTGTAGGCTCCTTCCAACTTTATGATCTATGAATCTATGAAGTGATGCTGAGTTCAGCCACCCACACCCCTGTGCCATAACTGAGCAGGGCTGGATGGCAGGCCTCCTCCTTTTTCTTTTTCGTGCTTGCTTTTTGGGGCAGATCCTAACCTTGGATGCCAATCCCCACCCTCCACCCCCCCTTGGCAACCGTTTCCTCTCCCATTATTCCCCCTTGTTTCTGCCTCTGTATGGGCCTTTCCTAATGGAGGGCCGCTCCGGTTATGTACAGCATTTGTTTCAGAGTGACGAGGTGGGAGAGCCAGAGGAGGAATCTGACCTCGATAACTCCAGTGTCCACAGCTCCTCCGTGCGCTCAGACAGTTCTGGGAGGGTCAAGAAACTCAAGCGGGGCAGGCCTGGACGGAAGAAGAAAAAAGGTGTGCATTGGCTGTGGGCCACAGCATGGGCGGGTGGGCACGCAAACTCCTTTCCGGATGCATTGATGGTCTCTACATTTGGGTTATGAAGAGGCCATCTTGCTAGCCTTCCCTTTAAAAAATGACCTCACTCAGCTGCTGAAGAATGGAGGCCGTTTTTTTCAGGCTTCCTGTCTGTACATGGCTAAGGAATTTTTGTAGAGTTTCAGCCAATCCCCTCTTCTCACTGCCTTGGGTCATTTACTGGCGACCATTGAGTTATGGGGAATTGTGTGCATTCCACCCACTTGTGTGTACTGGAAGTTATGATTTAACTCTGCTATTGATAATTTGAGGATATGAAAGCGAGGTGAGACCAGAGCTTTTGCTTTAGCAGGGTTTTCTTTCCACTCTTCCACTTAACTGCCCATTCAGAGGTGGAACATTACTGTCCAGTCTCTTTCCCCCCTTCTTGTAGTGAACAGTTAGTAGCTACCGTCGTTGGGCGATGTCTCCTCTTTGGGACAAGCGGCCAATGCAATTTGATTAGAACCCCTTAGTTTCTAAGAGAGGAAGGCTGACGATGCCTAGCCCTAGGCCGTCCCAGCTCAGGTAACAGAGTAGGCTGCACGTGGCTCAGAGCTAGGGAAGAAGTCCCCTCATGCCATTCTGCTTTCTCCCCGCTTCCCTGCCTGGCAGTTGTTGGTGAAGAAGAGGCGGACGGCTACGAGACAGACCACCAAGACTACTGTGAGGTGTGTCAGCAGGGCGGGGAGATCATCCTCTGCGACTCATGTCCCAGAGCTTATCACCTGGTGTGCCTGGATCCGGAACTAGACAAGGCCCCCGAGGGCAAGTGGAGCTGCCCCCACTGTGTAAGCTGCTCACCTTTCTTCCTTGTTCTCTGCACACTAGCACCTCCCACCCCCCTGTCTCCCCCATTTCCAGGGAAGAAGCTAGCCTCCTGTAGCCCCTGCTCTGATGTAGGTCCAGCTGCCATTCTAGCTTAGGAGTCCAGAATTCTTTGCTTAAAAATATAAATCCAAAATTTAATTATCAGAAAATTCAGATTCTGCAACTGGAGTAGATCATGCAAAAATAATGAATTTGCATTTACTAATTCATGTGGTTCTGGCTGCAAACCAGGTTTTTTTGGTGTTCCTTTTAAAGTAGTGCTTGGGTTAGGGATGGTAGAAAAGGAGGGGCTTTGGGGGGTGCTGTGTGCATAGGGACAAGGAGGCAGGGGCTGGGGATTAGTGGAGGAAGGACTAAGATTTGTCCATTCAGATGCCTTGTGGTTTCCAAATTTTTATCAAACCCTCACATATTCCTGTATCATGAGGACTAAGAGTCAGCTCTTTAATACAATAGAAGTGGAGATTTATTCCATTCTGATGCTGCACTGTGAGCCAGATTCTGCTGTTATTGGATGCAAGTGCCTGGATCTTTTTGAAGAATCCTAAATTTAATTCTTGAGATCAACTCTGGGTCTCCTAAATGATAAATACCTTTTCAAAACTATGACTCTTGCATGGATTTCATTTTCCTTTACTGAGAATTTAGGCTGTGTAAAACAAACTCCCAAATGTTTGAAATTCATCGAAATAATTGCTGGATAGGCTCTGGCTTCTGTTGTTTAGACCTCCAAGCACTCCTACCTGCATGGCCCCTGTATCATAATCCAGCTCTCTCTTTCTGGTTGTGTTGTGTCCCTGGCCTGCAGGAAAAAGAAGGGGTGCAGTGGGAGCCGAAGGAGGAGGAGGAGGAGTACGAAGGGGAGCTGGACGATGGCGAGAAGGAGGAGGAGGATGATCACATGGAGTACTGCCGCGTCTGTAAGGATGGCGGCGAGCTCTTGTGCTGTGACGCTTGCATCTCCTCCTACCATATCCACTGCCTCAACCCGCCACTTCCTGAGATCCCCAATGGGGAGTGGTTATGTCCCCGCTGCACGGTGAGGGCTCTGGGAGAGAGGGTGCGGTGCTAGAATTTGGGAGAAGGGGGGTGGTTGGGCTACAAGGGAGGGCGAGAGAAAGACCAGCCACCTCCCATCTTAGATACATTTACTTGGCAGGTAAGACTCACTGATTTCATAAAGGACTACCTCCAAGGTAAGAGGGTTTAGTGAATGGCTAGGCTCCCTGGGGATCTGACAGTTCTCTTTCCCATTCCCAGTGCCCCATGCTAAAGGGCCGTGTACAGAAAATCCTCCACTGGCGATGGGGGGAGCCCCCGACACCAGTTGCTGTCCCCCTGCCATCCGACGGCAACCCAGATGACCCACCGCCTAAGTCTCTGCAGGGACGTTCAGAGCGTGAATTCTTTGTCAAATGGGTCGGCCTGTCCTATTGGCACTGCTCCTGGATAAAGGAATTACAGGTACAGTTTTGACTGAACATGGGTGGAGGTAGACTTGAGCTTTTTGAAAGCAGTGTAGCCGAAGAGTCCTTGCCTTATCAGAGGGTCCTCCAAGGACCTAAGAGCTTGTCAGATCACTGGAATGATTGTGGTACTGTTGTCACCAGTGTATTGGCAGAGTTTGGCGTGTTTGGGCTAGAATGTTATCTGCAACAACTCTTTTGTGAATCACTATAATAACATGATTGTCACTGCATTTCATTTTCCTCTGACCTTGCTGTTTACACACACACACACACACACACACACACCTGGCCATGTGTTTATATACTCTGTAATTCAGGATAGCACTTCATATACCTGATGGAGTGGACTGTAGTCCACAAAAGTTTATGTCATATTAAATGTGTTAATCGTTAAGGTGCCACAAGACTCTTTGCTGTTTTTGCTGCAACAGACTTAACAGGGCTATATCACTCAATCCATGGGCAGCTTGAATTCTTGCCTCTCTCTCTTCCTCTCTCCCTCCTTCTCTCTCTCTCTTCCCACATAAATGACTCATTAAAGCAGGTGTTACTGCAACTGTGGGTCGAACTTCTTCACTCCCTCTCCTCTGCCCCAAGGACTCACTTCCCCCCTGCACCTGCTGTTTGTGGAGGTTTCATTTCATTTATTTCATTTATTTCATTTACATACCGCCCCACAGCCGAAGCTCTCTGGGCGGTTGCCAGCAGCACCCCATTCCTAGCAGTAATTACGGTGGCGTCCTCTGTGGACCAGGTGCTGGCAGCAGCCACCGTGTGCAGCAAGGGAAGGTGCCATGGCAGTAATGGCGAGGTTAGGAGGAGGGGAAGGGGCATCGCAGCCCCGTGCCTCTGATGTAGCCCACTGGTTGCCTGTTTGTAAGCTCAAGTAGCAGAACTGGGAAAGACCTATCTTTTAAGACCCTGGAGAACCATTGCCAGCCCGGGTAAACAGGACCAGTGGCCTGAGCCTGTACAAAGCAATTTCATATTGAAGAATGGGTTTTTTAAATGGGAGAGTAAGATGGACGACGGGTCTGTAAGTGCATAGTAGCCAGTGCTAGCCAGAAGTCCAACCTTCGTATCCTGTCTACTTCTGGCTACCAGATGCTGAGCGTGGGCATCGTCCTCATGGTGCCCTAGTTGTGATATCCCTTAAGGTATGTGACTGGCCACAGCAGAACCAGAGATGCTGTTGCTCTGGGTTCATCGTGGCAGTCCTTGAATCCTCACTCCCTTTTACTCCGCTTCTCTTCTCTCCTTCCCTTCCTCTTCCCTTGCCCTCCCCCCCCCCCATCCCAGCTCGAGATCTTCCACCTGGTGATGTACAGGAATTATCAACGGAAGAATGACATGGATGAGCCCCCACCACTTGATTATGGTTCTGGCGATGATGATGGCAAGAGTGAGAAGAGGAAGAACAAGGATCCTCTGTATGCTGAGATGGAGGAGAAATACTACCGCTACGGCATCAAGCCTGACTGGATGACCATCCATCGTGTTATAAACCACAGGTCAGCTTGCCTCTGTGTGTATGTGTGTGTGAGAGAGGGAGACTTCACACTTCTTGGCCTTCTGCTTCCTACTCCAGTGATGCCCCAGCTCAGCCTTCCCCAACTTGGTGCCCTCTAGATGTCTTGGACTACTGCTCCCAGGATCCCTGACCATTGGCTGTGCTGGCTGAGGCTGATGGGAGTTGAATTCCAAAACATCTGGAGGGCAACAGGTTGGGGAAGGCTGCCCTAGCCCATTGTCAGTGTGCTGTTAGAATGTTTGAGACCCAGACAGCCCTTGGAGACATACTGTGGTCCCACCCTTACTGTCAGACACCTTGTGTACAGCAAGAGCTTGCCCATGGGCACTAGTGGGTCCACCCAAGGGGCGTAGTAGATTGAGATTGGCGGCATGGAAGTTCCTGGGAATCCCAGCTCTCTTTTTGAGGAGATATAGTCCTCCTGGCTGTAGAGCCGAGATGGGGAACCCCTGGCTGGAGGTTCCCCATCCAGCCTAGGGAACCTCCTTGGATTCCTCCAAGCCCCACCCCCTGGAGGAATTTCCCCTAGTGGAATCCCTGCTGTTATCTCCAATCTGAGATCAGAGATAACAGCTGTGATGTAGGCAGTGGGGGGCTTGTTCGGCACTGGGAGGAACAACACCTCCCAGCGCCGGCTGAGTAAATTCCCACGCCATGCACCACCTGGACCCAGGGCTGTGCCCACACTGTGCTTTCCTCCATCAGGGAGGGTGCAGCATGGGCCAAGTATCTCCAGCTACTGCCTGGATTGAGGTGGTTTTGTCCATGCTGCCCTTTACCCACTGGAGAGGATGTGGTACGGGCAAAGCCAGTCCCCGGTTGTAATGTAATGCTGGCCAGAGTCACAGGCTTTGGCCAGGGACTGAGTGACATCAGGGGCTTTGCCACACCCTGATGGCAGGGTGGTGGTAGCCATGACCCCTGCATCATCTGGCCCACGAAGGGCCTGGTGGGGGAAAGTCACTCAGCCCTCTACCCCAAAAGTGTTCCCCACCCCTGCTATGGAGAATATCATGGATTTGAACTTAGCATTTCCTATGTGTGTTCCTCCAAGAGAATTCTTCTAGAAGCCCTCTTGTTGGAAGAAATTCTTCCTTTCACCCCCTTCTTAACTTTGTGTTCTTCTTCGTGGTCTCTGTGCATCACACACATATGGGTTCTCTGCGCCTGCGCTGAGATCGTTCGGGAATTTTCTATAGCTGAGGTGAATTGGGCGGGAGCCCCTCCCCCCTGCGCGTGCTCCCGCCCATCTCCTCAGTTCCTCTTCGACCGCCATTGCGTGTAGTCGTCGGGTTCTTCTCTCTCTCTCCGGAGTCGTTTTTTCAGCTGAGTTAGCCTTTACTATAACCTCTTTACTTCATAATATCTTCTATCTTTTCTTCTTTTTTTTCGATATCTACCTCCGTTTAAAATAAATAAATAAATAAAATCTACCCAAAAAAAATTCTTACTATACCCGTATCTCTCCCCCGATCTTATCCACCTATCTCCTAATCTATTCTTCATTATTCTAACTATGCCTCTGAAGGCAGCTTTTAGGAAATGCCAGCGGTGTGGGAGAAAATCCCACCCGCTGATAAGCACCTGCTGTGCTTGCTTTGCCTAGGGCAAGGCCATAAAATGGAGACCTGCCAGGACTGCCAGGCCTTCACAAAACAGGCCCGAAAACACCGCCAAACTAAGCTGCGAGCTCTCCTGTGGGAGCAATCTCTGTCAGCTAAAGGGCCTGATCCGGATGAGAAACCTGGGGGATCCCAGTCAGCCAAAAAGCCGACAAAAGATACTTCTGCGGCAAAGAAATTGGCAAAAAAGGCCCATAAAGACAAGGCGGAGCGCCTAAGAAAGAAAATGGCGGACAAACCCGGCAAAGACGCTGAGCCCTCAACCTCAGCCATTATGAAGGTCTCAGAGCGTACTGCTCTACTAATGTCGGCGATGACTGGGTCTCAAGATCGAGCTACGGGACCGATTGCCCCCCAGTCTCCTCCGGTCTCAACGACGTCTCCTCGAGACCGAGGATCAGGTTCGAAAACCCCACTGAAGCAGCCGCCGACTATAACCACCTCCCTGTCGGAGGGAGAAATCGTGGCCTCACCACCGATGGAACGACCCCGTTCGGGCTCGAGGGGTCCTCCACCACGTCTCTCGCCTCCCGCAGCATATGCTAGGGAAGAACGGAGGGCGCACCGACCATCATGATCTCCTCGGTACCGGAGCCGCGATTCAGCCTCGAGAGAATCTGCCTCTCGATCCGTCTACTCTCGCCGCCGCGATGACAGATCATGGTCGGGCTCCTATTACTCGGACTCGAGATCAAGGAGCTACAGATCCCGATCCCGAGGCTCTCCTGACCGGAGAAGGCGCGATTATTACTATCGGCACCGACACTCGCCCCCTCGAGAGCGGACTCACTACGCCAAGACAGAGTGCAGCCGTATCCCGGGCACCCGTCGAGACCGTAGTCCAACCGACCGCCTCGACCTCGACTGCCCAGACAATTCTCGCCCCTGTTGTCGCGACTCGCTCGTCGTCGGGATCGGCGTACGTATCGGACTCGGACTCAGTGGCCTCCTCCTCCCATTCCACCTCACCAGATGCACGAGTGGAATCCAAGGAAGCGATCTCCCCGTCAGAGGACATGGGCAGCTTCGCCGAGCATGTCAGCCGGATGGTGACAGCTCTGGGAGTTGAGGCAAAAACCGCGAAAGGGAAAGCAAAGGATGACATCTATGCGATCCTAAAGACCACTCAGTCCAACCACCTACTCCTTCCCTTCCTGCCGACACTGCTGGAGACGGTGCAGGAGACCTGGAAAACTCCGGCCTCTACGAAACCAACAGCTAAGAGGCTGGAGTCAATGTACAGAATCCAGGAGGAAGGAGCTAAATTCCTGTTTTCCCATCCGACCCCGAACTCGCTCATAGTTAAATCAGCGCAGTCTCGTGGGGGAAAGCAGCATACGACGCCGGCAGACAAGGAGGGTAAGACATTAGATTCTTACGGCCGTAGGATCTATTCCTCGTCTTCCCTCGGACTGAAGGTATCTAACTATGAGGCGTTGCTAGCTAGATACCAGATGTTCATCACGGAGAAGCTGGGAGACCTCTGTGATTATCTGCCGGACGAAAAAAGGGACCTGGTGGCGCAATACATCAAAGAAGCAACCAGCATCGGTGCTTTACAGATGAACACTGCCCGCCACCAGGTCGACAGCCACGCTAGGTCGATGATCGGATCCGTGGCTTTGAGGAGACATGCCTGGCTTCGCTCTACCAATCTGACTCCCGATGATAGAGCGAAGATACAAGACCTTCCTTTTGACAGAGAAGGGTTGTTCAACGCCACCACAGATGACTCCCTCGACTCCGCTCAAAAGGCCCTAGCGACGGCCAAGAAGATGGGGCTTGTCCGCCAGCCCCCATCTCAGCAATTTAGACCGAGGCGATGGTCTCGATTCCCATACCCTTCCTCACAATACCAACCAGCTGGACAGTATCGGGGTGGGAATCGTCGGCCTCAAGCCCCACAGCCTCAGGCACCACAACGTTCATACCCTCAACAGCGCTCGAGGGGCTCGAGGAGGGGGGGCGACTTCACTCGACGACGCCTTTGACTCCGTCGCCGGCCCGACCGACTTGTCTCCTCCAGTCCGACCAGCTCTCGACACCAGCAGACCAATCACCTCATCTCCACCACCTCAGGCACCTCTCTTCGGCTCCCGGCTTCACCAACACCTCCGGTCCTGGAGGACCATCACGACGGATCGATGGGTGTTGAGTATAATAGAGCACGGTTACAGAATCGAATTCAGAATCCTACCCCCTTTTCTCGGGATCAAGGCCACCCGTCCAACACGAGTGCTCCTAGAAGAGGTGTCGAACCTCCTCCAAAAAGGAGCAATACGGCCGGTTCCCGCAGAAAACTTAAGAGGACGGCCTGTACTCCAGGTACTTCATCGTAAAGAAGAAGGGAGGAGGACTCAGACCAATCCTGGACCTTCGAACGGTGAATCTCTTTATCCCACCGAAGAGATTTCGCATGGTTACACTACAGTCAATCCTCCCACTGCTTCGAAGGAACGATTGGTTCGCGTCCATCGACCTCAAAGACGCGTACTTCCACATCGCCATCCACGAAGACACCCAAAAATACCTTCGGTTCTGAGTGGGAGACGACACCTTCCAGTTCGTGGTTCTTCCATTCGGACTTTCCACCGCGCCGAGGGTATTCACGAAGTGTATGGCTGTGGTCTGTGCGAATCTTCGGGCAAGAGGCATCACCGTCTTCCCGTACCTGGACGATTGGCTACTGGTGGCCCCATCAAAACGGGAACTCCAACACGCACTAGAAGAGAGACCCTGCACCTCCTGGAGGACTTGGGACTCTGCCTGAACGTGGAGAAATCGGTCCTCCAACCAGTAAAGGAGATACAGTACATCGGCGCAAAACTAAACGCCTTCGAAGGTCGGGCCTATCTACCAAGCGACAGAGTACGACAAGTACGCACCCTCGCACAAAGAGTTTCGAAGCGGCTAGTATGCTCCGCCCATACGATTCAACGACTACTGGGACATATGGCCTCGACGATTGCGGTCGTACGATATGCGAGACTTCGCATGCGACCCCTTCAAACATGGTTCATCAAAGCATTCAAACCAGAGAAAGACAAACCATCCGTCCGACTATATCTTCCTCGAGCCGTAAGAGAGTCCTTGAGGTGGTGGCAACAGGAGTCGAATTTGAACGTGGGCATACCATTCCAGTCTCCGGCACCGAACCGCATACTGACAACAGACGCATTGTTGCTGGGATGGGGGGCCCACTCAGGCGATCACGTCGTGCAAGGCACATGGACGTCGACACAAGCCGCCAAACACATCAACTGGCTAGAACTGATGGCCGTTTGGAAGGCATTACAAGCCCTAGAGCAATACCTATCGGACTGCCACATCCAAGTCGTGACCGACAATACTACAGTGGTCGCATACATAAACAAACAGGGCAGGCACGAGATCGACGCGCCTTGCGAGGCTGACCATGCAGCTCTACGAATGGGCTCTACCTCGAGGAATGTCCTTTGTAGCGATCCACATCGCAGGAAAGTCCAACGTACTGGCGGACACCTTGAGCCGTGTGTCGATGCAATCGCACGAATGGACGCTGGACAGGAAGGTGACCAACTCACTGTTCCAACGCTGGGGTCATCCGAGAATAGACCTGTTCGCCACCAGCGAAAACACCATGTGCCCCATGTTTTGCAGCAGGGCGGCCTCGGACCCGAATTCGATCACCGATGCCTTCCTGATTACCTGGAGCGGCGACTTCTATTACCTATTCCCCCCAATCCCACTACTTACACGTGTGATCGCCAAGATATCTCGAGAGAAAACCAATTGCATTCTAGTATGCCCGCGGTGGCCGCGTCAACCTTGGTTTGCACACCTGCTCAACCTTTCGCAGGGAGATTATCTCCCATTACCATTACAAGACAACCTATTAACACAACACAAAGGCAAAGTGTTTCACCCCAACCTACATTCTCTAAACCTAATGGCCTGGAGAATCAGATAGCGACAGATACAGACCTGTCAGACGCGGTGAAGGAGGTCCTATTGGCAGCAAGGAAGCTTTCCACAAGGCTCTCCTACGCCAGGAAATGGGCAGTTTTTCTTGATTTCGTATCATCTTTGGGCAAAGACCCAATTACTTGCTCGATCTCGACCGTTCTCGATTTCCTTCACTCACTAATAATCTGCGGCCTGAAATTCTCGTCAATCAAAGTCTATCTGGCAGCTCTAACAGCATACAGAACTGCCTCAACGGGGACATCCTTATTTGTACACCCGTTAGTTAAGCAATTTTTGAAGGGACTTAAAAATCTTCGACCTCCAGTCCGCAGCATAGTCCCAGGTTGGGATTTACCCTTGGTCCTGAAAGCTCTGACAAAGCCACCATTCGAGCCCATGGCTAAAGCGGACCTGCGGCTGGTATCGTTCAAAACGCTATTCTTAATAGCAATTACTTCGGCAAGAAGAGTGAGTGAGCTGCATGCTCTCCGAGTGGATCCACCTTACACAACCTTCCATAAAGACAAAGTCGTCTTGAGGCATGATATAACTTTCTTGCCGAAGATGGTGTCAGAATTTCACCTAGGACAAGACATTATTCTCCCAACGTTCTTTCCGTCCCCATCGTCAACGATCGAGAGATCGATGCACAGTCTCGACGTCCGGCGGGCTCTACTATTCTACAAAGCCCGTACGGAATCGATAAGGAAGACCAATCAACTTTTTGTGTGCTACGGCCCCCCTAAATCGGGCCATCCTGTATCCAAGCAAAGGCTATCCTCTTGGATAGTGGATACTATTGAACTTGCCTATCAATTAGCTGGACGTTCTCTACCAGGGTCCGTGATAGCCCATTCAACCAGGGCTCTATCGACCTCGACAGCTTTCGGAAAAGGCATTCCTTTACTGGACTTATGTAGGGCGGCGACCTGGTCTACCCCCTCTACTTTCATCCAGCATTACCGCCTCGACGTTCGAGCCAGGGAGCAGAACGCATTCGGCAGGGCGGTCCTTTCTTCAATCACCATCTAACTACTGACACCGACCCACCTCCGGTAAGTCAGCTTGCTAATCTACCCATATGTGTGTGATGCACAGAGACCACGAAGAAGAAGGACAGGTTGCTTACCTGTAACTGTAGTTCTTCGAGTGGTCATCTGTGCATTCACACAACCCGCCCTCCTTCCCCGCTCGGTGACTTCATCGAGTTCGATGGATACCAAAGAGGAAGTTGGTTGGGAAGCCGTTTTTTTCTGGCTATTACACTCGGTATCGAAGTATATACCGGGTTCGTATCTCTTGTTAGAGTATCAGGACGTTTACAATGTCATCCTCGGTCCCGACGGTCGCAATAGGCGGTCTCAGGGAACTGAGGAGATGGGCGGGAGCCGCGCTAAGGGACACGCGCAGGGGGAGGGGCTCCCGCCCAATTCACCTCAGCTATAGAAAATTCCCGAACGATCTCAGCGCAGGCGCAGAGAACCCATATGTGTGTGAATGCACAGATGACCACTCGAAGAACTACAGTTACAGGTAAGCAACCTGTCCTTGTCTAGACACACAATTACACAGGCTTAACCATTGTGCCCTTTATTAACTCGATCCCACCAGCTTCCTTGTAGTGCTTACTGGTGTGAGACAGAGTAAACGACCCCCATTTGTATGTTTTGTTTTCTCTCTGGTTCTCTCTTTCTTTTTTTCCTTTGCATCATGTATTTACTGCATGCAGCATTGACAAAAAGGGCAACTACCACTACCTGGTCAAATGGCGTGACCTTTCCTATGACCAGTCCACGTGGGAGGAGGATGAGATGTCAATTCCTGACTATGAATATTCCAAACAGGCCTATTGGCTGCATAGGTAAGGAGTTGTATTTCAGCTTCATTGCCATCTTAGAAAGCACGAGGGGAAGCTTGGAGCAGGGCAGAACTGGACTTTCTCTGGTCCGTTACACTCTGGACCACGCTAGCAGCCTTGTTTTAAATAATGTTGTTTTTTGCCGTTATTATTTTGTGACTGTATTGTATTGTTTTAATTTTTAATTGTACATTGCTTTGAGGGCCCTTGTGGACAGAAAAGTGATTTATAGATATTTTAAATAAATAACTTAATAGCAGTGGCACCTGTTATTCTTGGGTGAGACGTGAGGGGGTTGTCTTCTCTTTCTTCTCTAGAGAGCTGATTATGGGTGAAGACCCTGCACAGCCCAGGAAGTATAAGAAGAAGAAAAAGGAACTGACATCAGAGGACCCGCCAAACTCTCCCACCAATGATGTAAGTGCTGGGAAGGTGGCTAGCAATGGGGGGTGGGGGGCAGCGGCTCTGCAGCTGCAATCACACTCGATATTACAGTCTTGGGACAGGAAAGGGGAGGATTTGGCATACCGCCAGGGAGGTGGCCATGGCAAAGGGCAAGGAGGGGCTACAGCTCAGTTGGAGGGTCCGAAGCTCAGTGGGAGAACACATGCCTTGCACGCAGAAGGTCCCAGATTCAATCCCTGGATTCTCCAGGTAGGGCTTGGAAAGATTGCTATTGCTATTGCTGCCAGTCAGTGTTGACAATACTGGGCTAGATGCACCAAGGGTCTGACTCGGTATATGGCAGCTTCCTGTGTTCCAGTGGGTCTGTGTAGCTGATGGGCTCATATTTTAAAAAGGGCTCTCTGGCGGCAGGGGTGGGATGAGTTCGGGAGTTCGGGAGCTGTTGTGTCCCAGGCTGCCTCAGCTTTATCCCTCTGTGCGCATCTCTTCCTTGCAGCCAACAGTGAAATATGAGAGCCAGCCACGCTTCATCACCTCGACGGGAGGTACACTGCACATGTATCAGCTGGAAGGCCTCAACTGGCTGCGGTTCTCCTGGGCCCAGAGCACAGACACCATCCTGGCTGATGAGATGGGCCTCGGCAAGACCATCCAAACCATTGTCTTTTTGTACTCGCTCTACCGGGAGGTGAGGCAGGAATAGTGCTCCTTGGCCTGGGTGTGTTTGCTCCCCACGAATAGCAAGATTTGTGGGGCTGGTTCCGCTTTTGTCACATGTTCTGCAAAATCACACATGTTCTGCAAAATCACACACACACACCCCGGAACATCTAACCCCTGTATGCCATTGCACGCCCTTTCCTTATGCTCTGGTGATGCTTTGGTTGGGGGCTTCCGAACTGGTCCTCTCTTCCCCTTGTGGTCATGTTTCTTCCCCATGCAGACACCTCCTTCCCTAGTATTATGGGGAAAAGGCTGGCTTTCTGTCCTGAGATTAGATGAAGGGGAACTAGGACAGAAATGGGACAGAAGGAGAGAATCCTTTAGTCAGGGGTAAGCAACTTTTGGCCCTCTAGATCAGCGGTCCCCAACCTTTTTGGCACCAGGGACCGGTTTCGTGGAAGGCAATTTTTCCACGGACCGGGGGGGCGGGGGAGATGGTCTCGGGATGATTCAAGCACATAACATTTATTGTAAACTTTATTTCTATTATTATAACATTGTAATATATACAGGGCCGGCGCTACCGCTAGGCCAACTAGGCTGTTGCCTAGGGCGCGTAGCGGAAGAGGGCGCAGAACGCTGCGCTCCTCTTCGCTGCCGGCGCGCTCCTGCCCTGCCCGCCCGCCCGCCTCTCCAAGAAAGCCAGGTCAGGGATTGCGCCCGGAGTAGTGGTGGGGCCGAGCCTGGGCGCCTCCCCCCCACCTTGCCTCGCCTCCGCGCCGCCTCCCCCCACCTCGCGCTGCCTCCCCCCACCTCGCGCCGCCTCCCCCCACCTCTCCTCGCTTCTGCGCCGCCTCCCCCCCACTTCGCCTCGCGCCGCCTCCCCCCCCGTGCCGCCTCCCCCCCCTCGCCTCGCTTTGCCTCGCCTCGCCTCTACTCCGCGCTGCCTCCCCCCCCCCCGACACCTACCTTCTCCGTGCTGTTTCCGGAGCCCCGCCCGCGCTCTGTTTTGGCGGGAAGAACCAGGGCAACAGGGCTTAAACAGCCCTGTTCCTCTGGTTTCCCCCGGCCAAAAACAGAGCGCGGGGGTCCCTTTTCGGAGGAGGCGTGGGAAGGTAGGTGGGGGGCGGCGGCAGCGGCAGCGTGCGGGGGGGGGCGGGAGGTTGCAGAGCAGGGCTGCTTTCCGGAGGCCCCCCCCCCACGGTACTAGAGGGGGGGCGCTAAATATAATCTAGCCTAGGGCGCCAAACTGCCCTGCACCGGTCCTGAATATATAATGAAAGAATTATGCAACTCAGCATAATGCATAATCAGTGGGAGCCCTGAGCTTGTTTTCCTGCAACTAGATGGTCCCATCTGGGCAGCGGTCCCCAAACTTTTTGGCACCTTACAACTTAAAAATCATTCCACTAAAACTTTAAAATTGCATACAGGTAAGCAAGTGATCTTAAATTTATTTATTTATTTATTTATTACATTTATAGCCCACCTTTTTTCCTGCAAGGAACTCAAGGCAGCTTACATAATCCTCCTTCTCCTCTCCATTTTATCCTCACAACAACCCTGTGAGGTAGGTTAGTTAAAACGCTTTTATCCTATTTACTGTATTACAGATCACCAAAAATTATACATAGTTACAATTCATTCAAAGCCATCAACATGTAAATTTCATAAAATGTTAAAATTATTATACAATCGTAACCTAATTAATAATAATCATACACCTTACAACTTAAATCATTTCTCTATAACCTTTAAAATTGCATATAGGTAAGCTGATCCTATCCCCTTTGTAATGAACATTAGAACGCTGTTATCCTATTTACTGGATTACCTGGCTAACCTACCTCTGACAGGGTTGTTGTGAGGATAAAATGTTCAAACGCCTCCAGGTGGTGCTTTACACATTTACAAAACTGGCTGGATGATTACAGTGCACTTCCTGGTTCTCTGGCGCTACTCTGTTAACGTAAATACTAGTGCCTTAAAACAGCCGCGATTTGCTATTCATGGCTGTTTTAAGGCATGGTACTTGCGTAAAACGAGCAGCGCCAGAGCGCCGGAGAACCAGGAAGTGAGACGATAGAAATGCTGTCCGAGAGGCAAGCCGAGGAATGAGAGGCTGGGGCTCCGGCAAGTTGCCGGAGCTCCCAGCACCCCAAGAGCCAGGTAGGGTGCTCACGGTCCGCGGCCCAGTTCCTAACAGGTCACGGACTGGGACCAGTCCGTGGACCGGGGGTTGGGGAACCCTGCTCTGATGTTTTGGCCTACAACTCCCATCATCTCCCTATTAGTTGTACTAGCTAGAGCTGCTGGGAGTTGTAGGCCAAACATCTGCAGGGCCAGAAGTTTCCACCCCCGCTTTCAGTGTGATCCCCCTTAGCTATTCTGGGCCCCTTGTGTCTCTCCAGAAATAAAACCCAACAGGTTGTTCCCTAGCCAATTTCCTCTTAGTTGAACAAAGTTTACCTTTTTAATAGCTCAAAGAGGGTTCTGAGGCTGAATTCTTCCCGCAGGATCCTACACACACACACACACACACACACACACACACACACACATCCCTGTCGGCGTGAGCTAGACCTGGAATGACCTTTGACCTTCCTAGCTTCCCACTTTGCTTATCTGTCCCAGCCAGCTCACCATAACATTTGCAATGTCTGGAGCTCCCCTGCCACCCCTGGTCTCATCTTCTCTGATGTAGCTTATAAATCTTTTGGACAGTAACGGTGCGACGCCTGTGTTCTGTACTCCGCCTAGCACAGTGTTGGTGCTTTAATGAACGTTTGGTGGGAGGAGTGTGCATCAGCCCCAGGCACAGGGCCCTTCTGTGAACAGCTGTTATTTCTGTATGAACAGCTGCCGTGGCTGGCTGCGTGTCAGTGATCCCGGCAGAGCCACAGGAGAACCTTGCTCATTCTGGCAGCTAGCGTTTTATGAATGGATTTCTCTTTGCCTCGCTGAGCCCCTGGGAGCCAAAAGCAAAGAGTCTGAGCATGGCTGTGTCAGGCTGAGTCAGGGCTGCTGACGGCCTCTTACAGCTCCCCAGCCACACGCAGGAAAGTTCCTTCCAGTTCAGACGTGACCTGCTCTCTCACTCTCCTTTCTACTCAGGGCCACACCAAGGGTCCTTTCCTGGTCAGTGCCCCACTGTCCACCATCATCAACTGGGAACGAGAATTTCAGATGTGGGCGCCCAATTTCTACGTGGTGACCTACACAGGGGACAAGGACAGCCGCTCGATCATCCGTGAGAACGAGTTCTCCTTTGAGGACAATGCCATAAAGGGTGGAAAGAAGGCCTTCAAAATGAAGGCAAGTGGAGTGTGCTTCTTTGTACTACATAGTAGTGGCCGCATTTTACTTTGGAGGCTGCCATGGGTCTTACGCTGACTGTTGTAAATAGGCTCTTGCTGCCCTCTGACCTTTGAGGTGAGTGGCAGCTTGTTAACCTCTTCACTACTGACCCCTACAATGCTGCCATGCCAGCTTGCCTTAAAACGCTCAAGAGCTCAGTACTTTGCCCGCAAGAAGAAGGACCCATGTGCAATGGTGCCACGTGAGGATATCAGTTTGCTTCTGCTTTCTAGAAGCAAAACAGTCCTTCTCCATGTGGTGGACATAGGCAGCTTGGGCAAGGATGAAATGAGCCCTTTAGCAGGGTTATGAACTCTTCTTCCTCCCTCCCTCAGCATGAACAGTAAAGGAGTTAAGATGCATTATGGGTTTGTAACACTGGTAGTCTGAAAGTGGGATTGATCCCAGGTTTGATCCTCTTCTTAAAAAGAGGATCAATCATGCTTGGTGGCACCTGCCCTGTACAGGAAAATGGAGCTGGTGGTGGCTGTACCTGTCCCCTCATTCTTCCCACCTTCTCTCTCTCCCTCCTTCATTCTCAGAGAGAAGCTCAGGTGAAGTTTCACGTCCTCCTTACCTCCTATGAGCTGGTCACCATTGACCAGGCTGCCTTGGCATCCATCCGGTGGGCCTGTCTTGTCGTGGATGAAGCTCACCGGCTCAAAAACAACCAGTCCAAGGTGAGGAGAGCATGTTGGTGGGATGTGTGGCCTTGCTTACCCGGGATCTGGGGTTCCTCTGCTTTGGGTGAGGGGATGGGAATAAGGATGGAGGCCAGGACCCCCTAACACCTGTGCTGCTCTTGATTTCAGTTCTTCAGGGTGTTAAATGGTTATAAGATCGACCACAAGCTGCTGCTCACTGGGACCCCCTTGCAAAACAACCTGGAGGAGCTGTTCCACCTGCTGAATTTCCTCACTCCTGAGAGATTCAAGTACGGCCATCTCCCCACTTCCTTCCCCCTTGCTGTAGAGGCCTGTCAGTCATGGAGCTAGAGGTGCTTGTTCTTGCTGCCTGTCCTCTCCGTCACTGACACATTGGCCTGTTTGCCCGCCTGTCTTCAGACTGTGTATTTTGTCCACCGTAATTCCCCCCCCCCCGTGCTCTTTCCAGTTTTGCATCCACCTGCACCCTTCTCATCCAGTGAGGAGCCAACCTGGAAGTAGGGCGGCCTTTCTACATACTCTTCCAGTCAGTTGGAGCTCTGTGGGGCCAAGTCCTCCGAATCTAATTATTCTTAAGCACAGAAGGCCTTTGGATAAGTCCAGTCCTCACAAACAGTTGGATATTTATGGAGAGGCTGCTGTGCTAATTGACACAAAAGGCTGTTGTCTGAATGTGAGAGAAACAGGAAATGGCAGTTCTCAGATAACATCTCCTTAGTTGTACTTAATGTCAAAGACCTTCTCCATAATCAGTTGATCTTTTCAACATTGTAAGGCCTGGTGTCTAACTGTTGATCCCAAAACTTGAGGGGAACATATGGGAGTCTTCTGCCTCACACTACAGCTCTAACATGCGTGTGTCCTGACTGGAAAACCTGACAGAGGTGCTTTCAGCCTCTGGAAAGTTTAACTCTGAAAGAATGTCTCCCTCTGCTGGCCACACCTGCACACCACCACCATTCTGGCATCTCTGTCACTCCCAGATGAAACTTGGCTCATGGTAGCCCTGCAGAATTTCAGTTTGACTCAGAAGAAGGCTCTGCTCGCATCCACCAGTAAAAGCAGGACTTACAGAGGCTTCAAACCTTGGCGGTGGTGGTGGTGGGAGTTCACTTTTTCACAGTTTGCCCTTCCTCTGAGGAAGCTCTGCTGCTCTTGTCTGTCCAAGTTCAGGCCTAAAGACTGTGAAAGTGAAAGAGAGAACACCCCCCCCCCCATTTCTTCCCTTTCTCAGGATTGGAGTTTTTTTGGCTTCATGGCTTCAAGTACAGTAATACCTTGGGTTGCAAGTAACTTGGTCTGAGAGCGTTTTGCAAGACAAGCAATTAAACGAGCAAGGTCTTGCAAGACAAGTGTAGGGATGTAACCGCTCGCCTCGAGCGGGCGTAGCAGGCCAAAATCGGCCTCACTCACGCCCGCCAGAGACTCGCTTTGATATAAGAGTGTTTTGGATTACAAGCATGTTTCTGGAACGAATTATGCTCTCAGTCCAAGGTATTACTGTATTACCTTGGCAATTTTGTAGCTAAGAAAATCAGTTGTTGGGGAACAACTGCAGGAGAGAGCGAATGCCCCTTGTCCTGCTTCTGGGCTTTCCAGAGGCATCTAGTTGGCCACTGTGTGAAAGCGGATGCTAGACTAGAGAGACCTTTGGTGTGATCTAGTATGGCTCCTCTTATGTTCTTAAAATTGAGGGTGGTTTAAAATTAGAAAATTTAGGTACTGTCACTGCAATCACAGTCTTTTGATCTGGGTAGTGCTCAAGTTACAGGGGAGTGGCCCACCACCCTTATCTTTTAAGAAGGCTATAGGTGGAATATGATTTGGCTAGAAATGGGGTGAGGGGTGGGGCTTGTGATTTTGTTAAGGGGCTCCCTAGCCACTTCCTGGGGCCTGAGTCATCTTCTTTGCTGTAGATCAGGGATGGGCAACTTGTGACCCTCCAGATGTTTTGGCCTACAACTCCCATCAGCCCTAGCCAGCCAGGCTAATGGTAAGGGATGATGGGAGTTGTAGGCCAAAACATTTGGAGGGCCATAAGTTGCCCATTCCTGCTGTGATCCTAATTCAAATACCATTCCCCGAGTCAACGCTGTATGCAGAATTCTGTTTGCGTGAACTATCTCCCCAGATGTAAGCATAACCACTGCCATCTCCCTCCTACAGCAACCTGGAAGGCTTCCTGGAGGAGTTTGCTGACATCTCCAAGGAGGATCAGATTAAAAAACTCCATGACCTCCTGGGTCCTCATATGTTACGTCGCCTCAAGGCTGATGTCTTCAAGAACATGCCGGCCAAGACAGAGCTCATTGTCCGGGTGGAGCTCAGCCCCATGCAGAAGTACGGATGGGACTGGGGGAGAGGCGATACGGCAGAATGTCCTCAAGTCTTTCCTGTGTTGGCCCATGGAGGATGCATGACCTAGACTTGGAGTAGGGGGTGGTCATGACATGGATTTGCAGGTGGCAATGAGTAAGGGCTAGCGCAGTGATGGTGAACCTATGGCACGGGTGCCACAGCTGGCACGCAGGGACCTTCTCTGTGGCACTCGAGCCATTGGTCACCAGATCGCGAAAAGACTGTCCCCTTTTGCAAAACACGAATGATTTTGTTCTTTCTCACAGTGTGGAACAGAATGATTTTATTCTAGAATTCCTGTTACAGAATTCTTTTCTACATCGTTATCACATTTAAAAGATTTTGAAGAATGATGCACAGAGCATGGCTTGGATGTAAAGCCCTAACAGTTGACCTGAGTACTGCATGTGTTGCTCTCAAACTAACGAGAGTATGAGCCAAGGTTTGACAAATTATCAGCATGCATGCAATAGCAAAAATCACATTAATTGTGCAAAAGCATGCCCAATGTAAACTTTTACCTAATGCAGTGTTTGCAGTCCAAGACATAAAGTGTTTTAAATGTGTTAAGCACGTTTAGTTTTCTTGTTTATCTTGCTCATCCTAGTACAGGTTGACTTTTACTAATCTGACACCTGTAGAAGCAGGGAAAGGACCCGGGGTAAAGCTTGCCCCATACAATTTCAGTCTGGCATATAATCATATTACAAGTTGAGAATCCCTTATCCAAAAATACACGTGCCTAATTATTTAAAAAGTTTGTATAAATTCCCTTCAGGCTATGTGTACAATGTAGTACTATAATAATTTTTTGAGTTGATTTTTTTTTCAACAAAAAACTGTATCATTGAAAGCTCTGTTATTTTGTTTTTCTTTTAAGACAAAAGATGTTTATTAGTTCGGACAACTGTATGAGTTGTTTTTCTAAAACTAAAACCTCGGTATTCAGGTTTAATTGCAGTGTTGGCACTTTGAAATAAATAAGTTGGTTTTGTGTTGCAGTTTGGGCACTCAGGCTCAAAAAGGTTCGCCATCACTGGGCTAGCGGATTAGGAAAGGGGGGGTAGATTAGCGTTTGGGAAAGGGGAGCAGGTGATTATCAGATTGGGGAAAAACTCAAGGTTTCTAGGTTCTCTGGAAGAACAGTTACATCTTGGTGAGTGGGGGACAGATCAGAGCATGTCAGAATTCAAGACTCCTGGCTTCTTTCTCCAGATCACTGGGAGGGGGGATTATAAAAGGCAGCCATTAGACACAACTCACTGGATGCCAAATGTAACTCGGCAAAACTGATGTGATTGGGAGGCTTCTGTGTTTTCCTCCCCTTTTCATAAAGTTCTTGCATACCCTTCTGTAGACAGGCAGGTTATGGCATTTCTCTTATGCTAGTGTTTTTTTCTTCTCCTCTTCCCATTCTTTTCCTGCCCCCAAATCAGGAAATACTATAAATATATATTGACCCGCAACTTTGAAGCTTTGAACTCACGTGGTGGCGGGAACCAGGTGTCCTTACTCAACATCATGATGGACCTGAAGAAATGCTGTAACCACCCCTACCTCTTCCCTGTTGCTGCGATGGTACGTCCTGACTGGCTGCCAGAGGGCTAAGCAAGGCCAAGGCTGCTCACTCGGCTTGGAAGGAGGGCACCCACATTGTGTTGCCTTCAGCTCTCTGATCCTTCCTGCTCACAACACTGGCTCCAGTTTGCTGCGGTGGATGGGCCAGGATCTGACTAGTGGTGGTGGAGAAGAAACTCCTCTCTCTCTCTCAGAAAGCCATGGGACAGGGACAGGGCTCTGGTGGGCAAATCAACCTGCTTCCTGTCTTAGCCCCTGGTCCTTTCCCTTATCACCTGGCCGTGAAAGATAAACCTGACCATGTGTGGCCCATCTGCACGTATGGTGACGGCTGTGTTTTGTCGTGACAGGAATCCCCCAAGCTGCCAAGTGGTGCCTATGAAGGGGGTGCTCTCATCAAGTCCTCTGGAAAACTAATGCTGTTACAGAAGATGTTGAGGAAGCTGAAAGAGCAGGGCCACAGAGTGCTCATCTTCTCCCAGGTAAGGATGGGACGGGATGCAGGGCTTTTGTCTTCCTGCTGGTTGTGTGGAGTGAGGGGCAGGAAGAGGGAAGGATGCGCAATGTCTTGTTGTGCATTTCCCCCTCCCATGCTAGCAGGAGTCAAATGTGGAGTGGGGTGTGTGTGTCTGATTTCACATCACAGTGTAAATGTTCCTAAATGTTATGGAGAGAGGGGAGAACTAACGTGGGGATGCTGTTTTTGACGACATCATCTTGATGTGTACAATGTTAGGCTTGGCCCCAAGACAGAGCGCAGGAACCTGCGTGAAGCTTTGCAACCTACAGGAACAATTCCATTGGTGAATGCAAAGGCACTGTCAGTCTCATTCAAAGATTTGACCACCTGTGGGTAGATGGGAGAGGAACAAATTCCCCCCCCCCCCGGCTTTTCTTTTCCCAGTTTTTCTAGTGGAAATTTGCGGGGGCGACGGGACACACCTCTTATGAACTATGATTGTTTCTGGATAATGCTGATTGTGGAGGCTTTGCAAGCCCAATTAGTAAAAAACTTCCTTTTGTTTACTGCAGTGTTGATGGTTTCTGTTTTAAACTATTTCCCCCATGCTTTCACACCTGACAAAAACCAAGATATGTTTGGTATCTTAGAGTGCTGTAACTTGGCACTCTGTCTTTGACACTGGGTATATTTGTAATTATTGTTTGAATAGGGAAAACAGTACAATATACACAATGCTTTTTATGTTATTAAAGTAGTATAATAAGTTTAGAATTGATAAGAAAATAAGCACTGCATGTATTTCAATCCCCCCCCCCCCCAATTCCCCATTTGGCGTGAGGAGGCATCCACAATAGGTTGTGTCTCCCCTGTTGCCCAGGAAAAGCAGGGATCATGTGGCAACGTTTTGTCAGCACCCAGTTCCCTCGGGCTCCTCCTCTCCAGTTTGTCCCTGCCTTTTGCCCAGGATAGAGCTGTGATTCTTCACTCTCTTCTCATTTTCTTTCTCGGCTCATCTTGTGCCTTACTCTAGCTTTCCCACACTCTCCTAACCCTTGTTTTTTTAATTTTTTTTTTTTTTAAATTACCTCATACAAGCCCTCTTCACTGCCTCTTCGGCTTTCTTCCTCTTCCCCTTTTTCTGCTTCTCTCTGTGCCATGGGGAAGGCAACCATTCCCAAAACTGCAAAACGAAAAGAAAGCTCAGCATGTCAGATTGCCCTGGAGTCCTCAGTCTGCTGCTAAAGCCACCATGGGTGACTCTGTTCAGCCGGCACCCCAGCAGAGTTCAGCTTCTCCTGGAGGTGCAACCCAGTAAGATGGGCTTTGGCCTCTGTCAAGGAGCTGCACTCATTCCAGCAGCCTCAACTGACCACGTTGGTCTTGTGACAGTCTTTTTTGGTGGTCTTATTTTCCTATTTCCGGCCTCTCCCCCCGCCAAAACCCCCCAAATGTGTTATTTTTCATGACTTCAACATTTCAAGAAATTTTACATCTCTTCTCTTTTTCCAGATGACAAAAATGCTGGATCTTCTTGAGGATTTCCTTGACTATGAAGGATACAAGTATGAACGAATTGATGGGGGCATTACAGGGGCCCTGCGGCAAGAAGCAATTGATAGGTTTAATGGTAAGTACAAAAGGTGCTGGAGCCTGATGTATGAAGGCAGAAGGTGGACTTATCCTTTTTATAGCCATTGATAGCCTTATCCTCCATGAATTTGTCTCATCCCCTTTTAAAGCTGCTCAAATTAGTGGCCATCACTGCACTTTGTGGTAGTGAACTATGCATTATGTGAAGAAGTAATTTTATCTGTCCTAAATCTTTCACTAATCAGCTTCATGGGATGACCCATTTGGTTTCTTGTACTATGAGAGAGGGAGAAAAATGTCTCTCTGTCCACTTTCTCCCCACCATGTATCATTTTGTATGCCTCCATCATGCCTCCTCTTACTTTCTTTTTTTCTAAGCTAAACAGTCCCAGGTGTTGTAACCTTTCTTTATAAGGGAGTTGCTCCAGCCCCTTAATTGTTTGGTTGCCCTTTTCTGCTACTTCTCATTCACCACTAAGGCCTTCGTTCCCTTTCAGCTCCAGGAGCTCAGCAGTTCTGCTTCCTGCTTTCCACACGGGCAGGTGGTTTGGGCATCAACTTGGCCACAGCAGACACGGTGATAATCTTTGATTCAGACTGGAACCCTCACAATGATATTCAGGTAGGCCTCCTGCTCTCTTAAGTGCATCCCCTGATGCCTCTCCTTAAGTCACACTGTACATAAGAAGATCCTTGCTGGATCAGAGCAAAGGTCTGCATAGTCCAGTATCCTCTCTCATGGAGTGCCCAGCCAGATGTCTCTGGGAAGTCTGCAAGCAGGATATGAAGACAATAATCCTCCCCAGCTGATGTTCCCCAGCAACTGGCATACAGAGACATGCTGCCTCCAATCTTGACAGTAGCATATAGTCACTGTGACTAATAGTAGTAGTTTAACTAAGCAATGTGTGAAGAAGGCCTTCCTTTTATCTGTCCTGAATCACCCACCATTCAGTTTCATTGGATGACCCCAATTCTATTACTGTGAGAGAAGGAGAAAAAAATTTCTTTGTAAAACTTCATGCCAAATTGTGGACTGGATTGATAGCTGTCCTAAGCACCAGTTGGAGCAAGGAGCTTTTAATCCAGCAAAGGCCTGGGAGAAGACTGAGGGCTTACATACTTGCTGTCCCTGCTTCACCAGTTGCAGTTGGGCCTGCTTCTTCATTGGCTACAGCTGGTTCTTCTTTGTGGTCTCTGTGTATCACACATATGGGCTCTGCCTCTGTGTGGAGCCTCTTTCGGGAAACTTCTTTAGCTGAGGAATTTAGGCAGGAACCTTCCCCCACCATCTCACTGAGCATCCTCCTAGTGGGTTCCCACCTATTCCCTCAGTTCCTCTTTGACCGCCATTGCGGCTGCACTTGGAGGGACTTCTATCTCGTTTTTTGATGAGCATTTGCTAAGGTTATCTCAAAATTGTATTTTATTCTTTCTTCTTCTCATCTATCATTCCTCTCTCTTTATCATTTTCTGTTATTTTGTTTTTTGTTTGATTCCTCCGATCATCTAGATCGCGGAGATCTGCTTGGAATGGATGCCCCTCAAGGCCTCGTTCCTCAAGCATCTCAAGTGTGACAGTAAATTGCCCCCAACCGACAGACACTCCTTGTGTTTGTTCTGTCTTGGGGAGGGGCACATAGTGGATACATGCCCTCACTGCCAGGCCTGTACTAAGCTGGCCAGGAATAACAGATCAGACCGGTTGTGTGCTGTTCTGTGGCGGAAGGCCTTAGGCGGTGGACACACCTAAGTCGTCTTTGACAGTGTTGGTCCCTTCTCATTTGGCTGCCTGGCTGCTCACTTCTCCTATTCAGACGGTGGTTGTCACCGATCCTCTGACTCCAGGCCATTCTCTGACTATTTCTACAGTGAAGAAACTATCAAAAAAGGCCCAGTCATCTAAGTCGGAGTCAAAGCGTAGAAAAAAAGAAGCAAAGGAAGCACGGTGCTCCCCAAAGCCAAAAACATTGGCTGCACAGCCCTCTCCTCCTCCTGCAGTTCAGCTGGTTCTAGCACCTTCGGTATCGAAGCAACGGTTGGCTCCAACAATCTTGATCTCAGATGGAGAAATTCAAGACCTTTCGCCTCTCTCTGATCGGCCTCTGGCCTGAGAGCATAGTTCCCTGCTTGGCTCAGCTAGACACTCGCGTTGAGCCCGTCTGTCAGATTTGAGCCAGAGAAGTCCTCAGGACGAGCCTCGATACCGGTCCTGTTCACCTCCCTCGGAGTGGGACAGATGCTCTGATTGGTCTATACCACCCAGGAGGTGATACTACTGGGAAAATTGGCAGTTTAGGTGCCCAAGAGACCCCTGTTATAGCCACCAGGATTACTACTGGGAAGTCTCTCCTTGAATGTGACGTGAGCCATTGGCGTCGATGGGTGTCCTCTTTTGCCGGAGACGTTTGTGCAACCAGCTGCGCCTCCTCCACCTCAACAGCCTCCACAAGTGGATTTGAGGGCTCCACCTCCACTGTCACCCTTGAACTCTGTCATACAGCAACCAGGACAACGACGGAAAGATCCAGTATTCGACGCTGTCTATTCAGAAACGGCGACACTGACTGCCATACCCTTCCTCCCCACTTTACTCCAGACTGTACGTCAAACCTGGAAGACTCGGTCATCCACACCACCGACGGCAAAACACTTAGAGAATATGTACAGAGTGCAAGAAGAAGATGCTAAGTTCCTCTTCTCTCAGCCTCCACCTAATTCTGTTATTGTGGAGTCTGCTCAATGGTGATCCAGGAAGCAACACTCTGCTCCAGTGGACAAGGAGGGCTGCCGCTTGAATCTTTTGGGCCACCGTGTATACTCCTCTGCCTCTCTTGGAATTTGTGTGGTCAATTATCTGGCAACCATGGCCAGATACCAGCTGTTCCTCTGGGAAAAGTTGAGCTTGCTCTGTGACTACCTTCCAGATGATAAGAGAGAACTAGCACGAGTTTTTCAAGACTAAGCGATGAAGCTCTCCTGACAACAAATTAATACCACTAGCCACCAGACGGACTGTAATGCGAGGGCTGTGATTGGAGCTGTTGCCCTCCGTTGGCATGCTTGGCTCTGCTCTGCTGGACTCACTCAAGAGGCCCATGTGAGGACTGAAAACCTCCCCTTCGATGGGGATGGTCTTTTCAACTCTAAAATCAACGACGCTATGGACTCAACCAAAAAGCAAAGAAAACGGCTAAGAAAATGGGCCTAGGCACTCTTCCTCCAGTGCATTCTTATTGCCAGTGCAGATGGTTTCAGCAGACTCCTTCTTTTTCACCTCGCCAGCAAGGTGATCGTCAACCTCTCATGCAGCAGCCCTCAGCACTGAAGTGTTCATACAATCAAATCAGCCTCAGTACCAGAGCTCCCACAGGAGAGGCAGCTACACTGGGAAGCAACGTCTTTGACTCCATACCGACAGTGCTGACCCAACTTGTCACGCACTTTGGCACTCATCTGGCATCCTTTCTTCTGATGTGGAAGAGCATTGCATCCGATTCCTGGGTACTGAAAATAATCCAGCATGGTTATAGGATTGAGTTCAATGCTCTTGTTCCCTTTCTCGGTGTCCGAATCACGCAGCCTTCGCAAGCTCTGCAAGACAAGGTGGCTTCCTTGCTTCAGAGTTCTCACTCACGATCTTCAGGAAGGCCTCTATTCCAACTATTTTATGGTACCGAAAAGGAATGGAGGACTTCGACCGATCCTGGACCTATGGGGTATAAACCTCTACATCACCCCAAGAAGTTTTTGGATGACCACGTTCCCATCAATTCTGCCTCTCCTTCGCAGGGGTGATTGGTTTTCATCATCAACCTCAAAGACGCCTACTTTCACATCATCATTCACTTGGACAGTCAGTGTTTTCATCGATTCAGCATTGGTCAAGTTTCCTACCAATTTCGAGTCCTGCCTTTCGGCCTCACAGTAGCACCCCGAGTATTCACAAAATGCGTTACAGTAGTGTGTGCCCACCTTCGCACTCAAGGCATACAAATCTTTCCCTACCTGGACGATTGGCTGCTCGTGGACTCGACAGAATTTGGCCTTCAAAGTACGATTGCAGTGACACTTACCCTTCTGAAAGACCTTGGCTTTTATGTGAACCAGGAGAAGTCTGTCCTCCACCCATCGAGGACAATTCAATTAATCAGAGTGTTTCTCAATGCGAACACTGGTTGAGTGTATCTGCCCTGGGGCTGGGTGCAGGCTAGACTTATCTTGGCAAGAACACTGTATCGTGCCACCAGAATGACCGCCCACTCTATCCAGAGGCTTCTTGGCCTCATGGCATCAACGGTCTCAGTCGTTACATTTTCTTGACTCCGAATGAGGTTTCTGCAGAATTGGTTCTTGAGCACCTTCGACAACGAACTGAATGCCCATCGTACTTACCTGACCATGAACACCTGAGTCAGAGCTTCTCTTCGGTGGTGGACAATCAAGCACAACCTGGTCGAAGGCTTGCCCTTCCTCCCTCCAACTCATTCCAGGACGATTACCACAGATGCCTCCCTGCTTGGTTGGGGTGCTCATTGTGGGGAGATGACCGTACAGGGGCTGTGGTCCGCTCGCCAACACTCATCTCACATAAACTATCTTGGGCTTCTGGCTCTCTGGAATGCTCTAAAGGCGCTCAAGACCCACCTGACAGGATACAAGGTTCAAATTGTCGTGGGCAATACTACTATGGTTGCCTACATAAACAAACAAGGGGGAATGAGGTCACCCAACCTTACCTGACTGACCCTGTAACCCTTTGATTGGGCCATCCCGAGAAGGATGTTGTCTATGGCTATCCATATAGTGGGAAAGGACAATATCTTTGCAGATGCCCTCAGCAGAGTTGCTCTAACATCACATGAGTGGCAGCTGAACCGTCAGATTTGGAGAGGTCTCTTTGATCAATGGGGTTTCCCTGATGTGGATCTGTTTGCAATGACAGAGAATGTGGCCTGCCAGAATTTCTGCAGCAGGGTGGGCCTTGACCCCAATTCCTTGGAAGACACTTTCCTTCATCCATGGACTGGAGGTCTTTTTTACCTCTTCCCTCTGTTTCCTCTGCTCAAATGGGTGCTGGCAAAGATCAGGTTGGACAACACAGACTGCATCCTCATTGCTCCTTGGTGTTCAAGGCAAGCTTGGTTCGCACCTCTTCTTCACTGGAGTGCAGGAGAATACCTTTGTCTTCTTATGGAACTGACGCTGCTGTCTCGAGATCGAGGTCTAATTTGACACCCAGATTTACTCATTCTTTGCCTTACAGCATGGAGACTTCAGTAGTGGACCCTGAGCTTAGGATCACTTCTGATGTTCAAACAGTATTGGACGCGGTGAGAAAACCATCAACCTCTGCCACTCCTATGCTAGGAAGTGGTCCATCTTCTCTACTTTTGCAAAGGCATCTGGATTTGAGCCATCTTTTTGTTCAATACAGTGTGTCTTGCAATTTCTCCATTCCCTGATGTCAAGGGAATTGAAGCTCTCCTCAGTTAAGGTCTACCTGGCAGTGATCTCAGCTTATCACGCCCCAATTGCTGGAGCAACAGTCTTCATTCATCCTCTTGTTTGCCAGTTTCTCAAAAGGCTATTTATTTATTTTATTTATTATATTTATGAATCGCCCATCTGGCCAGACATCCGGCCACTCTGAGCGATGTACAGTCCAATAAAACACAAGAGGGGTGGAAAACACACACACACACACACACACACACACACACAGAGTATAATACACAATTAAAAACAGTACAAAACTTAAAATGTAATCTGATTCCTCCAATTCGTTCGATCATACCCAACTGGAGTCTTAAAGTAGTGCTAAAAGTGCTAACAGCCAAGCCCCTTGAGCCACTAGCCATGGTGGATCTCAAACTCTTGTGGAAGGTGGCCTTCCTGGTGGCTATTACATCAGCATGCCATTCCAGTGAATTGTGTGCCCTACGAGTCAACTCTCCTTAATTGACATTCCATAGGGATACGGTCGTGCTCCAGCTGGACATTGCCTTTCTCCCTAAAGTGGTATCAGAGTTCCATTTAAACCAAGACATTATACTTCCTGCGTTCTTCTCTTCTGTTCTCTTTCCACACTGATAGAGCGGACAATGCATACTCTTGATGTCAGGAGAGCCCTAGCCTTTTACAAGGCACGGACCGAATCATTTCGTCGGTCTCAAAGGCTCTTTGTTTGCTATGGGGAGGAAAGTAAAGGACTCCCAGTCTCTTCGCAATGTTTTTTTTAGCATGGGTGGTCGGCACCATTAAGCTTGCTTACGAGTTGGGTGGACTGACACTTACTGACACAGTGGCGGCCCATTCCACAAGAGGCATGTCTGCTTCAGTGGTGTTTGGTTGAGGGGTGTCTCTGCCAGCACTTTGCAGGGCTGCGACATGGTCGACTCTGTCCACCTTTACCCAGCACTACCAGTCAGATGTTCGGGCTTGGGCAGACTGTGCTTTTGGTAGGGCTGTTCTCTCATCGTTTCTACAATGATGACACTGGCCCTCCTCTGGTAAGTCAGCTTGTTAATTCACCCATATGTGTGATGCACAGAGACCACGAAGAAGAACAGGTTGCTTACCTGTAACTGTGGTTCTTCGAGTGGTCATCTGTGCATTCACACAACCCACCCACCATCCCCACTTCGGTGTCACTGATCTTGAGGAGACTAACGGCAGCAGCTCTTCTCAGTATCAATTTAATTCTCTGTATTGGTATTGATTCTGAGAGTTCTCTCAGTTCGGAGGCCACAATAAGCGTTCTTGGGAAACTGAGGGAATAGGTGGGAACCCGCCAGGAGCATGCTCAGTGAGACAGTGGGGGGAGGGTTTCTGCCTAAATTCCTCAGCTTGAGAAGTTTCCCAAAAGAGGCTCCACGCGAGCACAGAGCCCATATGTGTGAATGCACAGGTGACCACTTGAAGAACCACAGTTACAGGTAAGCAACCTGTTCTTCCTTCTCATGAATAGAACCTTGCTTCCATGTAGGCCCTTCTTCCTAAGTAAACCCTGGGTGAAAGGGTCTTCTGGTGGCTAGGCAGGTGCTCCAATGATGACTGTGAGTGTCCCACCTGGTCCACCAGTGCTCTGGAGAACCATGGGACAAGACAGGAGAGTCAGGAACCAAAGTAGGGCTTGGGATGGGCTTGAGGGAGGTTTTTTGGGACCTCAGGTGAGGCATCCCTGCAGTGGGACTCCTCAGGTTACCCCTTTGTTTTCTGTGGGAGTAGGGTTTGCTGAGGAATTCAAATCCTTCTCTGAAGAGGCCTGGAGTCTGACAAGGGTGTGTTCTCATGTCATGGAAACCCACCCTGGCAATAAGCCACAGTGGGTTGGTTGTTGTGTGAACAACCCATAGTGCACCTGACAGATGATCGGTCTCATTGTGGGTTGTTTGCCTCCTCCTTCCCCCTTGGTCCTCCTGTGCGTTTCTCAGGGGTCCTTGTGGCAGGACTGACTTGTCTGCTTTCCCCCCGCCACGATCGTGAGCTCACTTGTGCTTGCCACGGCTTTTTTGTCCCTTTACCCTTTCCCCCCTCCTTTTTTCGGAGATCGTGAAAAGCAAGCTCCAATTTGACAGCTAGTGACAGGTGTTTCAAAGTGTCCCAGTGGCACATTGGAGGGGCTGTCACTGGTTCGTCACCCCTTTATTAAAAAAAAATAAAAAATACCCCAAATGTATGCAATTTTTTTCATTTTTTCATTTTATTTTTTTTGGTCAGACTTGTGCAAGTTTACAGCTTGCACACTTTCGTAGGTCCAAAATGGCCTGCCTTGCCTGGGCAATATCCAGGGTGGTGTCTGCTGTGAAAGTGCAGCAGGCACCCCTCATGGGCATTGACTCAGAGAGGCTGCCAAGAGCTTTATTTTTCACTTTGGTTTGTCTTGACAGCTGTCAGAAGGCAAACTGTCAAGAGAAACCAAAGCTGCAAGTGATCTTTGCTCGTGAAAGGGGGGTGGGCAGTTGGTCACCCCCTTCGTGGCGAGTTCCTCAAGGTTTTTTCTTTGGGGGGGTGCTTGGCTTCTCTAAGGGTCCCCGCACTTTTCCACTCTTTCCCGAGATGTTAGGTGCTTGGGAAGGTGGAAAAGTGAAAGCCACCCCCTTTTTTGTCAGTTTTGAGAGCTAGCTGTCAAAACTACGTTTCCTTTTAAAAGGTGTTTTTTTTAAATAGGACTCCCTACGGTTTCTTGACAGGGACATATGTGTTCATGCCTGCATATGTCCCTGTGAAAAAACCACGGGGAATCCTGACAAAAAACCTCTTTTAAAAGGAACCAGAGTTTTGACAGCTAGCTGTCAAACTTCTGTGCTTCTGTAAAAGAGAGTGGCTCACACTTTTCCACCTTCCCGAGCACCTAGAATCTCAGGAAAGGGTGGAAAAGTGAGAGGACCCTCAGAGGAGCCAGGTCCAAAAAACCCCCTTGAAGATAACGTCCTGAAGGGAGTGACTGACTGCCCACCCCCTTTTTGTGAGCAAAGATCACAGGCAGCGTTGGTTTTTCTTGACAGCTTGCCTTTTGAAAAAATAAAGTGAAAAATAAAGCCCTTGGCAGTGATTGGTCTAGTTACCACAGCAAGTGATATTTTGAGTGTATGGATGGGCATTCTTGGATAGAATGTTAGGGATGGGTAGATACCACTACCCTTGCTCTTTAGAGATTTTCCTCTAGTTAAAAATGCTAGAATACTAGAGGAGGATAGGGGAGAGACTTGTAGAATGTTGGCTGGCAGTAGAAGCTGGATTACAAAACGGGACAAAGGTTTCCTCTGTAGTCACTGGAAGCCCCAGTTGGACCCCACTAACCTCATTGCCTTTAAGAACTCTTTTATCCCTCTCTCTCTCTCTCTCTCCCCCTGCAGCTATGACTGTATTGGAAACCACAGCCAGAGATCCACCTATCATGTCTCTTTTTCAATTGTACCTTTGGCCCATTTCTTCCTTATCTGAGCTTTTGGGTTGTTTTTTCCCCACCCCCTCAGGCCTTCAGCAGAGCTCACCGCATTGGCCAGGCGAATAAAGTGATGATCTATCGCTTTGTGACACGGGCCTCAGTGGAGGAACGGATTACACAGGTGGCCAAGCGCAAGATGATGCTGACTCACCTGGTGGTCCGCCCAGGGCTGGGCTCCAAGTCGGGTAGCATGTCCAAGCAGGAGTTGGATGATATCCTCAAGTTTGGCACAGAGGAGCTTTTCAAGGATGAAAATGAAGGTGAGGAGTTAGTTGCTGTGGGTGATGCTTCAGGAGGCAGGAAATAGTTAAAGCTTGTAATCTTCAAGGGCAGGCCCAAGTAAAATCCATCACAGTAGTGTAGCCTCATGCTTACCAAAATAGGAATGATTGTTGCAAGTTTGGAACCCCAACAAAGAGGGCTGTAGCCTTTTCATCAGAGGGAGTTGCAGATTTCTCTTGATACAACTATTGCAGGGTAAAATGTACTGTGCAGAATCCACTTTTCCCAAGGACTGGGTTGGAGGTGAAATTCATTGATCATAAATCCCAGCATGCTTTGGGGCAATCTGGTGGCAGTCTCTCAGGTCACAGCCTTGAACTCCCCCCCCCCCACTTCTTCTCCCCTCTCACTCCCCACCTTGTTACAGGTGAGAATAAAGAGGAGGACAGCAGCGTCATCCACTACGACAACGAAGCTATTGCACGGCTGTTGGACCGCAACCAGGATGCCACCGACTGATGCGGATGTTCAGAACATGAATGAGTACCTCAGCTCCTTCAAAGTGGCGCAGTATGTGGTTCGGGAGGAGGACAAGGTCAGCGGAGCAAGGCGGTTGTGCGGTTGTAGCTGGTAGTTGGTACAGCAGGAAGGCTGTTCTTCAGGGCTTAGGGTTGAGAGGCCTGCATGCACCTGAAGCATGGAGTAAAGCGGGTAGGGCAAGGATGCAGAACCTCTGGTCCTCTGGGATAACCCCGATGGCCACGTCCCCTTTCTCCTGACCACTGATTGTTTGGTGGTTTCCCAGCTTTTGTGGAGTTTCGCCCCGCCCCAACCATTCTGAAAGGCCGAAATGCTTCTCTTCAGGCGTAGTTACTGGCAGTAAGAGCTTTACGCAAAAATGGGCTGGTATTTTTGTCCACCGCCTTTGCCCCCGCCCACCACTGGAATGCTGCTCCCGAGAGTGTCTCCAAAATGGAATCCGGCCCTCGGTCTGAAAGAGGTTCCCTGCCCCTGCTGTAGGGTGTGGCTCTGGTTGGTGCGCGGGTGACTGTGTTTGTGCCGGCACACGAGTCTCACTGTCTCTGGCCTTCTCTTACCACCTCAGATTGAGGAGATTGAGCGGGAGATCATCAAGCAGGAGGAGAACGTGGACCCCGACTACTGGGAGAAACTGTTGCGGCACCATTACGAGCAGCAGCAGGAGGACTTGGCTCGCAACCTGGGCAAAGGGAAACGTGTGCGCAAGCAGGTCAACTACAACGACGCAGCCCAGGAGGACCAAGGTCAGTGCTGCAGGGCTCCCTTGGGAGGATAAGGGCACCCACCTGGTGCTCCCTGGGCTACCGAACTCCACTTCAAACTTTGTGGACTCCACTCCCCATTCTCTTAAAACAGGAAACGTGCAAATGAAGATTAAAAGCAAATGTTAAAAGTAGCAATCTAACACTCTTGTCTGCTGTGACAGCCTAGTCCACAGCGGGTAAGTCTGATGGAGGGGGAGAGAACAGAGCTTAGAGCTGCATTGTGGTGTCTACTTCAGACCCCATCCACCAAAGCTGCATGACAGTTGCAGTGTTTTTCCAGTCAGACATGGAAGTAGGCATGCATCTCCCATCATACAGTGGAGGGAAATCTGGCCCAACGTACATTCTAATTCATGCCCCACTGAATATACCACGGCACCCTGGCCATATATTTGGCCATTGGGACAGGTATTTTAAGCTTTCAAAAATGGGGGTGGTCGAGTTCCAGTGACTTCATCCTCCAGCAGTTTGTGCAGAAGCGATGAAATCCTGCGGGCTTGGGTGTCACTCCAGTGAGCTGCCTTATGGGGTTAAGGAGGAGGGGAGAAGCATTTAAACATTGACAGTCTTGTGCTGCTTGCAAACTGGCACGGTACTGTTTCAGATAATCAGTCCGAGTACTCAGTGGGCTCCGAAGAGGAGGATGAAGACTTTGATGAGAGGCCGGAAGGTGAGGACTTGTTCTTCCTTCCTCCCCTGCATGGTGTGGGCCTTAAAGAGACCTGAAGATCATGTAGTAGACCAACCATCTGCTGTGGGGAGGGATCCTCCTGCATTTCCACACACTCAGTCCACACAGCATGTGAACTCCTGCCAAGCAGAGAACGGGAACAAACAGAATGCTCCGTGTAGCTTGGTGTTCTGACCTGGGAGGAGAGACAATGCATGCATTGCTTGAGACATGCTATCAAGGCTGTGAACTGTGTGTGTGTTTGTTCCTGAATCTTGGCCTGCACTATCACACTGAACAAACCTGGCGGGATTGGCTCTTACCTAGTGGCCTGCCTGTGTGTGATGGGAGATTGCTTTCTGTCACTGCAGCCTGCTGCACTTGTCTTTCTGGGATCCCAGCCAGTCCTCCCTATCGGCATGCCAAGGGACTGGGCCCTCTTCCTGGTTTTCCTGAGCCAAATGAGTGTGTGGCCTTGGGCAGGCCAGCACAGGGAACTTTGATGAGACCTACTCCATCTCTGGCCAAGCTTTCTGGGCACCTAGCCATGCCTTGGTAATACTACAGAAGTGAAGGGATTTGATTGTAAGCCTCTGTCTCTTGCTCTACATGCCAAGGTCGCCGGCAATCCAGACGGCAGCTTCGGAATGAGAAGGACAAGCCTCTCCCCCCACTCCTGGCACGGGTTGGTGGGAACATTGAGGTGAGAGAACAGCCATGTAGGATGGCTGTCAAGTGGTGGGCTGGAGGGATGGTTTGGGTCCATTTCCCTAAAAACCATCTGGAGTGAAAAAGAGCCAGTACCCATGGGCAGACAGACTGTTAAGAGGATCCTATTTTTGTAAAGATGCAGGAGAAAGGAGAAGTCTGTGGGGAACAGAGATTGGAAGAGGAGCAACACATTTGATTAGGCACTAGAATCTAGTGCAGCAGCACAATGTTACTATAAAAAACCCAACAACATTTGGATACCGCTTTTCGGTCTCCAAAAGAGGGGCCCCAAGGCGGTTAAACTTAAAAATAAGCTTGCTGGCCTGTGCATGGCCATGCACTTATGTGTTGCAGTGCAGCTTGAGTGCTGGGTGAGTTGCGTGAAATAAATGCTTGCTCACTTTGGGCAAGTGGCTAATTTACAAGGTTTTCCATTAGGTTAGGCAGATTCTAGCTGCAGCTGTAATGCTGACTCTTTTGGGCTGACATTGGCCTTTGTACTGCTTCCTTCAGGTGCTGGGGTTCAACACCCGCCAACGTAAGGCCTTCCTGAATGCTGTTATGCGCTGGGGCATGCCTCCCCAAGATGCCTTCACCTCCCAGTGGCTGGTCCGGGACTTGCGGGGCAAAACAGAGAAAGAATTTAAGTAGGTGCCTTGTCGTGTGTGAGAGATTTGTATCCTGCAACATGCACCTCCTCACCCCTGAGAAGAAGGGCCCCTTCTGTGCCCGGCACTGAATAAAAAGGTTTGGGTGTCCTCCTGGAAAGCAGCTCTAACCAGGATTGTAAAATTTCTATAATCCTACTACGTAAGCACAAAAATCAGCACCCCAAGAAAGTGAATTTCCATTAAAAAGAAGAGGCAATTTTCTAGGCAACCTAGCCACAAAGATACCCTTAGAGTGCAATCCTATGCATGTTTAGACAGAATCCTATGCATGTTTAGTCAGCCATGCTGGCTGGGGAATGCTGAGAGTTGTAGGGCATTTTTCTGTGTAAACATGCATAGGATTGTGCCCTAAGCCATGTATGGGCAATGCAGAACAAGTCATACAAAATAAGCGATGCGAGGAAAGTAGCTTTTCTATCTAAATGTGTTTAGTTGTCAAGTTTGGTTTTGCTGGGTGCAGGATGAGGGAGGTCTGTGTTGCAGTTGTCCCTGAGCCCTTGGGATGGGGGGGCGGGGGGGCAGATTAGCCCTCAGCACTTTAGTTTGCCAAGTGATGACAGTTCTTACTCATCTGACCTGCCCTCCAAGCATTTTTCTTGTCTGTGTTTCCTGGAGTGTGAGGTGAAGAGGCAACCCTCCTCTCCCTCATGCAGACACAGAACAATCCCTCAGCGAAGGGAAGCTGTGGCCAGGTGCATTGGGGAGCCCGAGGGATGGCTTCTGCCAAGCTGGCCAACAGCTACAAAGCTACATGCTTGCTGGGTGAAGACATGAGAAGAAGATCTGATGGCAAATGTGTGGAGCAGCAAGACGGGCAACCATGGCCCTTATTATGTGTGGAGTGTTTTCGGTTTGGGGGATCCATACTTGGTGTTCTCCATACGACCATCATAACTAGGAGTGTTTATCTAATCCCCTTTTAAAGCCATGTAAACTGGGAACCGTCACCACGTTTTGTGGTAGTGAATTCCATAAACTATGCAGTGAAGAAGTATTTTCTTCCATTCGTCTTGAATCTCTCGCCATTCTCAGTCAGTGGAGGGTGGAGTCGACAGGAAGGGGTTGGATGACCCCATTGGGTTCTAGAATGATGGGAGAGGTAGAAACACTTCTCCTTATCCACTTGCTCCATGCCATGCATAATTTTATACATTTCAATCATGTTCCCTCTTACCCACATTTTTCTAAGCTAAAAGCCCCAAATGTTGTAACCGTTCTTCATTAGAGGAGTTGCTCCAGCCCCCTGAGAAGGCAGACGGAGATGGATCAGGATCTCATCTTTCTTTGGTGATTTTTCCCTCACTTAGCCATTGGATTTTCTCCTCCTTCAGGGCATACGTATCTCTGTTCATGAGACACCTCTGCGAGCCTGGGGCTGACGGCTCAGAGACCTTTGCTGATGGGGTGCCGAGGGAGGGTCTCTCCAGGCAGCAGGTCCTGACGCGGATAGGAGTGATGTCCCTGGTAAAGAAAAAGGTATGGAATCTGACCACTGCACAAGAAAGGCAGATGGGCAATGGGGGAAACTAGACCACCCCGCGCCCTTTTAAATTGTTCCGCGTGAGGGTGAGCATGGCTTCTTTCCTCTAAGGGAAAAGAAGAGTATCTTGGAATTCTTTGTTTTAAAAAATGATTTGCTAATCCTGAGGATGCGGGGAGGGGGGAAGCTTGGGAATGCACAACATCTGTCTGCTTAGAGCAGGCTTCCCCAAGCTGCTGCCCTCCAGGTGGCTGGCTGATGCTTGGAGTTGTAGTTGGAGGGCAGCAGCTTGGGGAAGCCTGGCTTAGAGGCTTTTCGCATGAGCTGAAGTGCAGCCCTGCGTATTTGCATGTCAGTCTTCTGTGTGCTTGTTGGGAGCTCCACAGTTACCGTACCTTGGCTGTGGAATCCCTCTTACAAAAGAGTCCACAGGTTGGACTTTTATCTAATATTTCTTTGTATTGGTTTGTTTTTGTAGCCCTCCTCGTTGCTGCAGCTAAAATGTGCTTGCTGACAGAGGGGTGTATGTCTTTTTACGTGGTAGGTGCAAGAGTTTGAACATATTAATGGCCGCTGGAGCATGCCTGAATTGATGCCTGACCCTAGCGCCGATTCCAAAAAGTCCTCCAGAGCGTCGTCCCCCACAATCAAAACCTCTACCACCACTCCAGACCCGAGCTGCACCAATACTCCGTGCACCTCCAAGCCAGGTATGCACCCAGGGGAAGTGGAGAACTAGGCGGGATCCTTCATGAGTGGGACATAATCCCCAGATCCTTCCATCCATCAGGGAGAAAAGAGGTCCTCCAAGGGGCTTTGGCATCAGGCCAAGCTGATTATCCCTTTTTGGGATTTCTGTCCTGCTCTTTCTCTGAGAATTCTGCCTATTATGTATGAGTAAATCGCCCCAAATTCATACCAATATCAAAGAAGTTAGAATTATGCCCCATCATTTAATGTCAAGTCACTTTATGTTGATACCAGTGTTAATGAAACCAGATTCAGTTTAATAAAGTGCCTGTATAATAGCATCAATTAGGTCAAAATTTGGTTTGTTACGTGTTATGTCTATTTGGAATATCTGCAGTTCAGCGCAGCTCAGGGTTAGTCCTAAAGTATATAGGATTATCAGGAAATGTGCATTTGGAGAAGGAAAGGAGGATGGATACACACCAGGGCAGATTATCATGATCTTCATCTCACCAGCAACCCCAGCACCGAGTGACAAAGGGGACGGGGGGATCCTGACAGAAAAGGAGGATTCAGAGGCCAAAGATGAGAAACTGGAGAAGGAAGCCAAGGGTGGCGAGAAAATGGAGACCGAGGTTTGTGCATCTACAGGGGATTCCCTTGCGCATGGTCCTCAGTGCAGAGCAAGTGGGCTGTCTGGTGGTGGTGGGGGGCTTGTGGGAAATATTTGGGGAATGTTTTCAGAAGGAACGGTTCTATGGAAACTTATCAGGGTGTTGGTAGAGATTTCATAGATTTCATAGATCACAGAGTTGGAAGGAGCCTACAAGGCTATCGAGCAACCCCCTGCTCAGTGCAGGCAACTAGAGGAGGGGTCTCCCATCCAAGTAACAACCAGGCCTGACCCTGCTTAGCTTTCCACGCTCAGACAAGCTGAGCCAGCATAAGCCACTGTACAGCAGTACAACAAATGGACATCATGCGGATGTGCCTTGCTCTGTTCTTCTCATCGTTTTCCATATTGAATGCCTCAAGCAGAGCAATAGCTCCACCTGTAGACACAGCAACACCATCCACTTCCATTCCTTCCAGAGCAGTTGTATTAATTCTAGATCACTTTGATGCTATGTAGAGAGCCTGGTGATATGCTACTGGCTCAAAGGGTGGTGAAAATGCTGTGAAAATGCTCCAGCATTTTAGGAGTCTTCAGCAGCTGCTGACAGTCTCACAGCTGGAACCTGCATTCCTGCTTTGGCTCTCCCAAATGAGAACTTGTCCTTAGCCCCTGTTCTCCTTGATCCTGCCCTACGGGCAATCTCATGTAACAGCAGCAGTGCGCATGCATCCCTTTACTCTCCATTTCCCAGCCTTCAGCCCCCGAGCAGCCTGTTTCTGCCATGTTCTCTGGGGAAAAAGCGGAGCTGGAGTCATCCAAGAAGCCTGAGGAGGAGGGATCAATGGCACTTGGGGAGAAAGAGCCAGAAGCTGAGCCTGCAGTCAAGGAAGATAAAGAGAAATTGGGTAGGCTTATAACATTGTTTTTATTTTATTTTTTAGTGGCAGGGAAAGTAAGTGTTGGAGGGGGTGCAGATCTGGTGAGCAATAAAAGAAGGGTGTACGTAGAGCAGTCAGAACTTTTTCAGTCTTTCCTATCTGGCAAACCTTTTTGTGCCCCGGGAATCGCCATCTACTCTTTGTTGTCAAAGAGAAAAGGAAGGAATGTGCATCTGTGAAGAGCTTCCAGAGGGGTAGCCCCAGTTAGTCTGTTGCATCAAGAACAGCTAAGAGCCTTGTTAAAGCAGGATTAGGCAACCTTTTGGGCCCATGAGCACCTTTAGAAATTTAAGAAACCACCGTAAAATGCCTGCCATGGGTGTTTATGGCTAGTGTCACAAAGGGCAAGTTACCCGCCCAAGGGCTTTCATGGGGAATTAAGATGGCAGCAGCTAGAGGTTTCCACGTTGCTTTGAAGCAATCCCAGCTGCCAGTAAGAAAATGTAAACATTTTTAAAATGAAAATTGAGAGGAGTAGAGCGTCGGTGGGCACCAAGGAAGGGGTCTGGGGGCGCACTGGTGCCTGTGGGCACCACGTTTCCTACCCCTGCCTTAAAGACTTGACAGATTTATTATGGCATATGTTTTTGTGAACTAGAGTCTGTTTCATCAGATGAATGAAGTATTATTTATTTTATGTATGTATTTATTTATTAACATTTCTATACTGCCCAACAGTTGAAACTCTCAAAACTTAAAACTATAAAATACAATAACATGATATAAAAGCTGTAGGTTTGCAGGTGTTTGAGTGTGTGCTGGGGTGGGGGTGGGGTGGCGGATTGTAGGCATTGAGGTCGGGGGGACATGAAAGGCAAAAAATACTGGCTGTGACAATTGCATTAAAGCTTCCATGTATGTTAAATAATCACAGTTAGCATTCACAAAGCTGTGTTGATGACAACATAAACATCCTGGCATTGGTAAGGAGAGCTTGTAATAAGTGGGAGCTGTAGCAAAGCTTCCATCTTGCATGTAGGTCTTCAAAGAGGGCAAGAAACTTGGCTATTTTTAAGAAAGATGAAACGTGATTATAGCAAAGATTCCATGCAACATGGCATGACCAAACCCAAACACTCCGGGTTTTTAGTACCTATTCCTGGGTTCGGTGTGGGTAACCAGTCAGAGGCCAGCGGCAGTGTGTGAAGACTTTTCCCTATTCCCCAGCCCCATTCCCTCACATTCTCCCTGTACTTTCCAAAGTTCCAGATGCTGATCCGGAGAAACCTGTGGCTGATGAGAAACCCACTGAGAATGATGAGAGTAAGGAAAAGGCTGAGGGGGAGATGCAGGAGGTGAAGAAAGGTAATGTATGCTTTATGAGGCAAAAGGATGGTGGGGTGAACACACATGTGTTTGCTGAGAATCGGTCCCATAGCAAGGCCTGAGCTAAGGCTCTCTACGGTCTAGGGCTGTATTTATGCCACCATCCAGGGCTGATCAAGGGAGGTGGAATGAACAGTTCAGGACACTGGCCGGGAAGGGGTCCCATGATAGCCTTCCAACTCTGCAGGCCTTTTCATTTTCTGTTGCCTCGCAATGCCCTGGCTTCTGGGAGTAGCCTTGTGGCAGGATTTGTAGGTGCTCTTTGGGAAAGGGCAAAGGGAACCAGTTGTGAGCCCCCGCCACCCTTTCCCCTCCAGAAATGGTCTGACTTGTGCAGGATAATTCTGTATGGCCTAGACCAGAGGGAGGGAGGCATTAGAAATACGGGTGTGGCTTATGTTGAATTCTGCCAGCACCCTCCAGCAGGGAAGACTAAATGTGGAGGGAGGGGGCGCTATAGGAGGGGATGGAGAATTTGGGTCTTGGTGGCCTCATTTGCCTTCATGTGTTTACTTTCCTTCTTAAAAGAAGAGGCGAAAGCCGAGAGGGAGATGGGAAAAGAGCCCAGAGCTGGCAGCATCAAAGATGAGAACCGGAACAATGGCAAGAAGGAGGACAAGACTGAAAAGCCCCGGTTCATGTTCAACATTGCTGATGGTGGCTTCACAGGTAAGTTGTGGCATGTTGGGCCTAGATCCACCGTGGGGATGAGCCAGTGCTGGGAGCAGGGTAGCCCAGCATGGTGGCAAATGAGTTGTGCACACCCTCAAGTCACAGCTGCCTATTTGGTTGCCAAGGGAAAGAAGCTCTCCCCCTTGTTCCAAAAGTCTGAAACAAGCAGTATACAGTAATACCTTGGATTGCAAGTAACTTGGTTTGAGAGCGTTTTGCAAGACAAGCAAATTTTTAAATATTTATTTAATTTTTTTTTTACTTGATATACAAGCGACGTCTTGTAATACAAGTACTGTAGTACGGCTTAAATTAAAAATCTCTGTACAAATTTTTTTGGGGGGATTTCGTTTTGATATAAGAGTGTTTTGGATTACAAGCAAAGGAAATTTTAAAGGCACAATTGCACAATTGCAAACAATTCCCAAAAGGAAAAAAGGCAGAGGGCAACAGAAGAAGCCAATGTGGCTTCACAATAAACTCAAAGATGACCTGAAAACAAAAAAGGACATGTATAGGAAGTGGAAGGAAGGACAGGCTACAGGGGAAGAGTACAGGCAGGTAGCACAGAACTGCAGGAATAGTGTCAGGAAGGCTAAAGCTGAGAATGAGCTAAGGTTAGCGAGGAATGCTAAAAGCAACAAAAAAGCTTTCTTCAGATACATGCACAGTAAAAGACAGAAGAAAGAACTGGTGGTTCAACTACGCAATGAGGATGGCAAATTGATAACAGAAGACAAAGAAAAGGCAGAAGACCGAGCCAAAGACTTCGGTCTTCTTCCAAAAGAGGGTCTATGACCCCCCTGGCAAACCTGAAGTGCAGACTGAAGGGGCAGGATTGCAGCTTGAGATTGATAGGCAAATGGTCAAGGAGCACCTGATGACTCTGAACGAGTTTAAATCTCCAGGGCCTGATGAGCTGCATCCTAGAGTAATAAAGGAACTGGCAGAAGAACTCTCAGAACCCACTGTCTATTATCTTTGAGAAATCATGGAGGACAGGTAAAGTGCCAGACGACTGGAGGAGGGCAAATGTTGTTCCCATCTTCAAAAAGGGCAAGAAGGAGGAACCTGGGAACTATAGGCCACTCAGTCTGACATCAATCCCCGGGAAGATTTTGGAGCAGATTGTAAAGAAGTCAGTCGGCAAGCACCTTGAAAACAATGCAGTGATTACTAGAAGCCAGCATGGATTTGTCAAGAACAAATCCTGTCAGACTAATCTGATCTCATTTTTTGATCGGGTAACCTCCCTTGTGGACTGTGGGAATGCTGTGGACATTATATATCTGGACTTCAGCAAAGCTTTCGACAAAGTGCCTCATGATATCCTGATTAGTAAGCTAGCTAAGAGTGGGCTAGATGGAACAACTATCAGGTGGATCCACAATTGGCTACAGAATCGGACTCAAAGAGTGCTTATCAATGGTTCCTTCTCAAACTGGGGAGAGGTAACGAGCGGGGTACCATAGGGCTCGGTCCTGGGCCCGGTGCTCTTCAACATTTTTATTAATGACTTGAATCAGGAGGTACAGGGAATGCTTATCAAATTTGCAGATGACACAAAGTTGGGTGGAACAGCTAATACTCTGGAAGACAGAAACAAAATTCAAAGTGACCTCGATAGGCTGGAGCGCTGGGCCGAAAACAACAGAATGAAATTTAATAGGGATCAATGTCAAGTGCTGCACCTAGGGAGAGGAAACCAAATACACAGTTACAGAATGGGGGACACTTGGCTCAACAATACTACAAGTGAGAAGGATCTTGGAATTGTGGTAGATCACAAACTGAATATGAGCCAGCAATGCAATGTGGCTGCAAAGAAGGCAAATGCAATTTTGGGCTGTATTGATAGAAGTATAGCTTCCAAATCGCGGGAAGTGATAATTCCCCTTTACTCGGCACTGGTTAGGCTTCATCTTGAGTACTGCGTCCAGTTCTGGGCACCTCACTTTAAGAAGGACATAGACAAACTGGAGAGGGTTCAGAGGAGGGCAACAAGGATGATAAAGGGACTGGAAACAAGGCCCTATGAGGAGAGACTGAAAGAACTGGGCATGTTTAGCCTTCAGAAGAGGAGACTGAGGGGAGGTATGATTGCACTCTTCCAGTATTTGAAGGGATGTCACACAGAGGAGGGCCAGGATCTCTTCTCGATCATCCCAGTTTGCAGGACACGGAATAATGGGCTCAAGTTACAGGAACCTAGATTCCACCTAAACACCAGGAAAAATTTCCTGACTGTCAGAGCAATAAGACAATGGAATCAACTACCTAGGGAGGTGGTGGGCTCTCCCACTCTGGAGGCATTCAAGGTGCAGCTGGACAGCCATCTGTCAGGGATGCTTTGACCTGGATTCCTGCATTGAGCAGGGGGTTGGACTCGATGGCCTTGTAGGCCCCTTCCAACTCTACTTTTCTATGATTCTATGATCCAGCATGGCTCTTCTTATGTTCTTAACATGTGAACTATGCCCTCATGCGGGAGCAACGTCTGCTGTTTGAAATGATAGGTGCCAATGCACCTTGTGAAAAGAAATAAGGTGCTTAATTTTGTCCAGGGTTACTCAAGTGTAGCACTGTGTGTGGACATTTCTCTCTCTTTTTCCAGAACTCCACACCCTGTGGCAGAACGAGGAGCGAGCTGCTATCTCCTCCAGTAAGCTTAATGAGATCTGGCACCGTCGACATGATTACTGGCTACTGGCTGGCATTGTCCTGTATCCTTTACCTAAGATAGCAGTGTGTGTGTGGTGGTGACTCTGGATAAATGAGAACAAACTCCCCCATGTGGAAACGGGTGGGGGGAACCCCTACTTGCATCAGGGGGATGTTCCCTGGCCTAGGACAGAACCTTTGTTACAGAACTGTGACAGCACAGAGAGCACCAGAAACTCGGGATTAGTACTTAACCCAGGGGTGGGCTTGGGGATGGCATTCCCCAGGTTGGCCACTGGTGCACCAGCTTCCAAACAGCTATCCTAGAACGGATGAAGACCCAGAAGCTGTTCTCTGCACTAGGCATGTTTACCACCGGTAATCTCCATGGGAAACATGACTCTTGAGTGCTGCAAGCAGAAGAAGTGACAAGTCCCTACCATGGGAGAAGAGCCACTGTGTCCCAGCTATTCTGGTACAGTCATTCCAAGGCTGGGAAGAGGTAGTGAGTTTCTAGGTCCTAGCACCAGCTTAATGGCCACTCTGCTGCTCCTGGGGTGTTCTCCAACAGCGGCCAGGCAGGCATTAGGACCCAGCAGCTTCCTCCATCCTAGCAGCCTTGAAACAGTGTGTGTCATTGGCAGTCAAGGAACTAAAAAAGGGTGCTGGGGGAACAGAGAGGTTTGCTTCTGCATCGTGGTCCTAAGCATCTTTGCTCAGTAATTAGCCCTCTTGAGCTCACTCCCCAAGTGTGCTTAGGATCTGAGGCTAAGTATGCAGCCCTCTCTGTCCCTGTATTTCTGGTTATAAATCTGACCACAACAAACATTCTTAAAATGCACTGCTTTTTTTTGCTTGTTTTTTTTTGGCATTTATTTATTTATTACATTTTAATCCCGCCTTTTTTCCTCTTGTAAGGAACCCAAGGTGGCTTACATGGTGGTTCTCTCCATTTTATTCTCACAACAACCCTGTGAGGTAGGTTAGGCTGAGAGTCAGTGACTGGCCCAAAGTCACCCAGTGAGCTTCATGGCCGAGTGGGGACTAGAACCCGGATCTCCCGAGTCCCAGTCCAGCACTCTCACCACTACGCCACACTGGCTCTCAACTTTAAACTTCTTCTCTTCATGGAGCTATGTGAGCTCAAAAGCAGCTGAAAAGGAGGCCCTTCACATGTCAAAAGTCCCAAGTTCCATTCGTGGCATCCCCAATCAAAGCAGGTGTGGGCAACCTTTTTGCCTGCAGCGGCCAGATGGGGCGGGGACCAAATGCTGGTGAGCACAGTCAGAGCCAACAATAGGCAGGGCCCAGGCTGGGCTGGGTGGGCATCCCTCCCCCCAACCCCCCGCACAGCACACACACCCATTCACGCACACACATGCAGTCAGTCTCTCTCGCATACACGCACGCACGCAGTCACACACATTCATGGGGAAGACTGGCACTCTCCCTTCACCCTGTGCCACCCTCCCTATCTCAAACAGCTGTGTGGCGATCTTGTGGGAGCTTGAGCATCCACGTGAGCCACACTGAAGGCTTGCAAGAGCTGCACGTGGGCCATGGGCCACAGGCTGCCCACCAGGAGTTAAAAGATCTTGGGTCTCAAGACTGGGGAAGACCCTAGGCGGCAGTCCAGGGCCACTTGGCTCAGGGCAGATCATCTCTGATGTCCACAGACTTAAGGGTGTGACTGACTGACTGGGCTCCTCGTGCCTCCTCTTCCTGGGAAGCAGCAGCGGGTCTTGCTTGCAGCTGTGGAGATTCCTTAATGCCCCTGTACCACTGTGCAGTCACGGTTATGCTCGCTGGCAGGATATCCAGAATGACAACCAGTTTGCCATCATCAACGAGCCTTTTAAGTCTGAAGCCAACAAGGGCAACTTCTTGGAGATGAAGAACAAATTCCTTGCCAGAAGGTTCAAGGTGCAAATGATTGATGGGACCCAACAGAAATTCAGGGGCTTGGGTCTGGTTACACTCGCAGAACACCACTTCAGGCACAGTGATCTGTGTAACTCAAATGCTGGCTTTCAGCATTTTAAAGCTAACATTTGAGAAGAGTAACTTTGGCAGTGTAGCCAGGGGGAGATCAAACAAACCAGCAGTGTCTGAAACGAGTAAGGCGTACATCAGGGACGTTGTATGTTTCCACAATCACATTGTGCAAACACAATGCCTTGGATCCAGATTTAGTCATACATAGAGGAGACCTATTACAATCAATGGGACTTAAGATAGTAAGTTGTTGTTAGGATTTATACCATGCTCTTCAGCTGGAAAGGCTCCCAGAATGGCATACAAATCAATAGCAAACAAGACAGTCCCTACCCTCAGGCTTTCAATCTAAAAGGACACGATACAAAAGAGTTGAGGAGGGAAAAGGAAAACAAGAAAACTCTGGCACTAATTTTTAATGTTAAACTTACACGGTTCTTCTAATGACCAGCTGTAATGATTATAAGGCAGGCAGCCGTTGTTGTTGGTCTCTTCATGGTCAGCTTGGATGGAAACTGTTTAAAGAGAAGGTTGAAATGTGGCTGGTCTTCCAGCTGAGCTGATGGTGTGGCCCTGCTGCTTTCTGTCTCTCCCTCTTCTGCAGCCTGATGGAGTGGCTGCTGGATGACCGTGGGGGGCAAGGTGACGCCTGCTGGGGCTGGCTTCTAAGCTGGCCTAATGGTGGCCCTGCTTTCCTTTTCTGCCCCTGCTGCAGCCTGATGGAATGACTAAGTCTGGATCCAACCCAGCTTTTGGTATTGGGTGCAGAAACCTGCACCCTGAGAATCTCTGCTTTTAAAAACAAGTTTCCAGCCTTATGGTTATGAAAATAAGCTTGGATATGATGCCTGAGGAGATGTCAATAGCCAGAAGAGGTTTAAGCCTTCCAGTTGGTGCTTCAGTACTCTGCATAGCTCTCTGCTTCATCTTCAAGCTTTGTTAGAAGAACCAGAATTAATAAGTGTGTCCACTGAATTTGTTTGACTAACCAAAGATGCAGAATTTGTTCCGCCTGGCAGGAAAATTTATGCCAAGTCCTAGCATAGATTTCCTTGTGAGAAAGGCCATGTTAGGGCAAGTTGCAGTTTTCAAGCTACCCAATTTCCTCTCCTGCTCTCACTGTTCCGTCCCTCCCTCCCTCCCTCCAGCTCCTCGAGCAAGCCCTGGTGATTGAAGAGCAGTTGCGCAGAGCCGCCTACCTGAACATGACTCAGGACCCCAGCCACCCGGCCATGGCCCTCAACACCCGCTTTGCCGAGGTGGAGTGTCTGGCCGAGAGCCACCAGCACTTGTCCAAGGAATCCTTGGCCGGCAACAAGCCTGCCAACGCCGTCCTACACAAGGGTAAGAGGCGGGCGGGTAGACGGGCCCGGAGAGGACAGTCCATGTAACTCCCCTCACCCCCGCGCCTCTGTGCTGCGTCCTTCTGTACCACACTCTGAATCCATTAAAGTGCGGTTGTGATCAGAAAAGCCGCTGTGTACGGTTGTCTCCTTGATCCTGCTCTGTGTATCTTTGGTGTATCTGCTTTGGTCTATTCATGGAGTATCCCACAAGTATCTTCTGAGTATCTGCCAACAATCTTTTGTGTGCCAACTGAGCATCCTCAAAGCATCTTTTTATCTTCTGAACATCTCCCCCTTCCCCCTGCCAAGCATGCCTGTTGAGTACTCCACTGAGTATCCTTTGGTGTAACTGGAACACCCCAAGTATCTCTTTACACAGTCATCTTCAATTCCTTTGACGTATCTTTTTTTTAAAAAATCCCCAGAGAATTCTCTTGAGTTATACACTGAGTGCTTCTGGGATATCAGGCTCAATGCCCTTTTAGTATCTCTTGTGTATTTCTTCACCAAGTATTATGTGAGTAGCACTGGTTCACATTTGTCCCCATCAAAGTGTCATGTGAATACCTCTTATATATTTCACTACTGCATATCTCTGGTGCATTTCTCAAGTATCTCTGGTTTGTTTCCCTGTGAGTTTCTCTGGTGTTCCCCCTTCCAAGTATCATGTGAGTATCTCTTGTGTTTAGTCTCCCATAAGTATCCTTGGTGCATTCATCCTCCCTCCCCACATCACTCAGAAATATCTAGAGTCTATAGTTCCTTGAGGCCATTTGGGACATTCTTCCTTTTGTGTTTTGTGATGGAGAGCCTGGGCTAGTGGGTTAAGTCCCTCCTTTGTGACTGATGGGCAGACATTGCTTTAATTCGTTTCGTAAGTGTCTCTGGAACAAGTTTAGCTCAGGAACAAATGGCCCCAGCCCATGTACTTGATAAAATAACGACCTTTCATGGTAGGTTTGGCAAATAGGTCATGGGTGCCAGGAGAGGTCATCTGTTAACATGGGCTTTTCCACCCTCACAGATTTCGGTCTCTTTCTCCTTCTGTCTCCTTCTTTCTCTCTCTCTCTCTCCTTCCGGCCTACCAGTGCTGAACCAGCTGGAGGAGCTTCTCAGCGACATGAAGGCGGACGTGACACGCCTGCCGGCCACGCTTTCCCGCATCCCTCCAATTGCGGCCCGCCTCCAGATGTCTGAACGCAGCATCCTCAGCCGCTTGGCAAGCAAAGGGAATGAGACCCAGACTGCCCCGGTAACCACCTGCCCCCCACGTCGCTCTGAGCATGGGGGAGGGGGGGGGAAGTCCATGACATGACCTAATGCTGTTTGGTTTCATTTCATGTGAATGCAGACTGAAACAGAACCGATAAAAAGAGTTGTGAAAGATTAAGGACCCACAACTATGTACAACCTTGTAAATAAGCCCGCAAAAGTTTCTCACTGTGAAAATGTTTACTAGATTGCTAAGAGGTTAGTAGCCTGCGCTTCCATGCTGGCTGCGGAGGAGGAGATACCCCTCCTCCACAGCCAACATGAAAGCACAAGGTAGTGAAACCAATGGCCTTCTACCAAGGGGATTGGTGAGGGAGGAACAGAGTGATCCGTCCCTCCTCTACCAGCCTGGCCACTCGCCTGCATGGAATTCTTGGTTGCCTGTGGTGACCGGGCGAGTTGTTCGATACAAGAGTGCCCTCGCGTTCTTGTTCCCTCGAGCTGAGCTTATCTCCTGCTGTGGCATTTTATCTGCAGTGTGGTTGGAACTCAATTGTCCCCTCCCCCACTTCACAGGCCTTTCCCCCTGGGCCCTATGCCACCCCTCCTACCTTTGGGGGCTCCTTTGGTGCCACCGCTGGCGGGACGCTGCCCACCATGGGTGCCAACTACAGCCAAATGCCAACTGGCTCCTTCATCACAGGTTAGTTGTGGGTGCATGGGGAATGGCTGGGCAAAGCCCTGTTGGGGGCATTACTGTGGCTGCATGTGGAATGCTTGGTGTGGTGTAGAGTCTTCAGGACCCCATTATTAGGGTGGGCCTCCTGCCTTCATTCCAGACCACTAGGCAGGAAGAAAAATGTATCCTTGGAACGGGAAATCGGGACAGGTATGGGAGGCGAATGAGGCTTACTGGGTTCAGGCAGCGGAAGACGAGGACGCCTGGGTTGCTGGGGCAGAGGAAGGTCAGCAGTGTGTGGGGAAGAGGCTCCAGAATTCCTGTTCCCTCCTTGGCTCAAGGGGAGTGGGTATGTTGGCGGGGGCAGTGGGACCTTGGAAATTAGAACAGAGAGATTGGTGGGAAAGCCAGAGAGGAGCTGACGTACCTCATAAGAACCACCTCCATAGGCTGGTCTTCATTGTACCTGGATAATCCTGGGCTTAGAGACAGGGGTGTTTCCAGGCTTGGGTCAGGGGCCCTGGCCCCAAATCTATCTCCCACATCCCTGGATCTATTCCCCAGAGACCTAAGTGTCCATTGGTCCCAATGGAAGGTTTTCTTCTCAACTTAATTGCCATGCGGGGGACAATCTTCAAGGGGGTTGCAGCTGGGGAGGGAAGGGTTTACCCCCTCTTCTCACGTGCTGAAACACCTGCCCAACCTCCCCCACCCCTCCACCCCCAAAAGGCACCAAAGAGCCCAACACTCTGTCTTCCAACAATGGCAAGCTAGAAAATAAAGGTGATGACAGTCACCACCATGAGATAGTCCAGAGTATCCCACGTTGGGTCACAGGTGCTGCAGTTTTAGCTAGTGACCACAAAATGTACTTCTCTTTTCCCCTGCACCCTGCCCCTGACATGTGTTTAGCTAATCTTTTTTAAAAGACGGTTATGCTGGTCGCCATCATCCACACGAGAAAGCAAAGCCTCAGAATGGTACTGAGGAGACATAGCTTAAGAAAACAGTAAAATGTCCAACATGTTTTGGTGAAGGCAGCCTTTATTTATTTATTTATTTAATACATTTTTATACCGCCCAATAGCCGAAGCCTTCAGGAGCTTGCCGCTGTTGGCAGACAGAGTGCTGGGCTTGGGGGGGGCTCCCTCCCCGGCCACGGGGCGGGAGCTGCCAGTTCTGAGTCCTGTCTCCAGCTAACCCTGCACTTTCTTTTCTGCCTTTAATTGCAGCCAATGGTCCCCCTGTGATTGTGAAGAAGGAAAAGGAAGGTGAGAGCCTGGAGAAGAAAGAGACGAAAAGTGGGGAGGTGATTTGCATAGACGACTGAGGGGGCACCTGGGCTAGCTTGCCCAGCTGGTCACTTCTGGACAGGTCCTGCCTCTGGCAGAAGGGACACACTCCCCTCAAGCCTCTCCTCTCCTTTTATTTTCTGATCACGTCGATGGCTTTGCCTTGGGGGTGGGGAAGGGGAGGTGAATAATGCCCACCTCAGCTCCCCTGTGTTTGATTTAGTTGCTGTTCCCAAGCCCCTCCCTTTCCCCTTTTGGGAGTGGGGAGGCAGGTCTCTAAACCAGTTGGTTTTGAACAACAGAGAGAGGTGTTTGGGAGCCAGGACACACCTGGGTTCTGCTCCTGGCTTGAGGCTATAGTGGCAGGAGGAGCAAGAGTGGAATTAGAATCCCAGACTTCCAGGGCTCCATCTTCAGAGTGTCCTGCCTGTGACAGGGGAGGGGGCAGTCTGCCTTGTGGCATTTGCCCCCAGCAGTGTTGAATCTTTGAGAAGCACTGCAAAGTGACTCTATAAATATGAATATATATATAATGTATACACACTCATCCTGTATGTTTAATCCCCTTCCCACTTGTGCTTGAACCCCTTGCGGGGCAATAATGGGGCAGACTGGGGAGGGGGACACACACTCCCTAGCCATGTTCTGTTCTGAGAACACATTGGGGTGGGGAGCAAACACCCCCCCCCACCTTCCTGTATCTGGAAAACAGGGAGCCAGACTTTGGAGGTGTGCCCTCCCAGGAGTGTTCCCTGCTTTGTGGGGATCAGGGAGCTGTCTCTCCCTCCCTGCTACCCTCATCCTTGAAATCAAGATTGTTTGTGGGGTGGGAAAGAGGCAACAGCAGGGCCAAGCTGCACTCCTGGATTTGTTGCCGGATCTCAAGTCACTTCTTGTTTAAACCTTGCAGAATAAAGGCACCGTTTCCTTGGCTACATAACCTGGATGTCTTATGCCTCCTTTGTGTGGGTTGGAAAATGGGGCCCTGTCTGGGTTTGAAAGGGGAAGTTGCTGGATGGGTTAATCCAGCCTCCCCGCAACCTGGTGCCCTCTAGATCAGTGTTCTCCAACCTTGGGTCCCCAGATGCTTTTGGCCTACAACTCCCAGCGTAGCTGGCTGGGGCATGCTGGGAGTTGTAGGCCAAAAACATCTGGGGACCCAAAGTTGGAGAACACTGCTCTAGATGTGTTGGACCGAAACTCCCACCCTTCCCAGCCAGCACCCGGTTGGGGAAGGCTGCGTCAAACAGTGAGACGGGGCCGCTTCTAGCACCTTTCACTGCTCTTATGCTGGCTCCACACCGAGGCGGGTTTTGTGTGGCACTGGAGTAAGACTGAATGGCACGAGAGCTCAAGTGTCTCATTCTGGATGTGGAACTGCAACATACTGAACGGGAGAAGCATATCCATTCACTACCACATTGAGATTTCCACCAGCGGGCATGCTGCAAGATGCCTCGCTTTGGAACCTGAGATGCTTGGTGGGGATAAAATGGGCTGGGTGTTACGGTGTTGCAGTTGAAAAGAAGCGATAGCTAGAAGGGTTGAGCAAACTTGGCTTCGAAGGTCATCCTCCCGACACCACGACAGAAAGGATGTGTAAGTTAAGGCCTGTATGCTCAGCTGTCTCACTTGATATTCTTTGTAAGTCCTCGTGAGCACCTTTCAGACGGGAAGAGGCACTGGCCTGCAGATTCACTGAAATATCAATAATTAAGCAACCCAGTGCAAACTCAGTACAATCCCGTACTCCACCCTGGTGAGATGCCCCGTTGCTTAGCGGCTCTTTAGAATCTATGAAACTGATTATTTTCTAAACTTGCTTGGATATTTTTCATTACTGGCACCATCGCCAGTCACAATGAAGCTAGGAAACATGGCCGTCGGCACTGCGCCCCAAGCCATTAGGACCACTCACACCTTACTGCATCAGAGGAGACCCCCGTCTCACACTGTTTAAGCCAGGGGTGGGGAACCTTTTTCAGCCTGAGGGCCGAGTTCAATTGCAGAGAAGCTCTCGGTGGGCAGAGGAATCATAACGGTCTGAAATAGCCGGCCCAAAAAGTGGAGTGAAGCAAAAAGCAACAACTATAAGCAGACAAGACCTTCCATGTCTTGGTTCCCAACATTCAGGAGCAACCTAGAGATGAAACTCAGGGTAATGTGACCAAGCTGCGTCTCTCTCTAGCCAGGGAACTTGGTGACGGGGGCCAAAACTGAAAAGACTATACAAAGCATTACAGATTCTGCCTTGCTGAACTTCTAGTGCTTGAAACTGAGAGGTGGGCTCCTATGGGCAAGGGCCACTCTGTGACATCTTAAAAACTGATTATGGCCCACAAAAGCACACACCACCACACTAAACAGCTTAATTCTTAAGTTGACACAAAACTTTTAGCTGTCCTAACCACTTAGAAGAGAGTAAGATACCAGAAAGCATGTTTATAGTTGGTCTAAGGCAGCCTTCCCCAACCTGGTGCCCTCCAGATGTGTTGGACTGCAACTCTCATCATTCCCAGCCAGCTGGCTAGGATGGTGGGAGTTGCAGTCCAACACATCTGGAAGGCAGCCCGCTTGGGGAAGGCTGGTCCAAGACAACACAATTTGGACAGGAATTGTCAGCCTAAGTCAGCTGAGCAGGCTGCTTTGAGACTTCAGTTATGAAAGAAAACAAGCCAATTCTTCAAAAAGGTGAGAGTGTGGGGCTTTGTGGTGTAAAAACTCTACCCACCAGGAGAGGTCAGACTAACCCTCTGCAAACAGCTCTCCATCCCAGGAAATCCATTCTTCTGTTCCAGTTTTCCAAGTATAACTGAAGTTCTCAGATAGCCACGGGTGGTACAGCCTCCACAAAGGCACTGTACACTCTCCTACCCACTGCTGTGTGGGAACTGTAGGTGACCTAGCTTTTTCATCCTTCTCTTCCTCCTCCTGGCTCTGAAAGCCAGCTTAGAGCCAATCTCATCAGAGCATTATACTCTTTGGTGCCTTCACCCACTCGGTTGACCCACAGCAAAATGCCCTGTAGAATAGCATGGCCAAAAAGAAATCTGCGGATTTCCTCTGCCAGAATGTTGCACACTTCAATTATCTGGCACACTGGCTTTCATAGGGCCACACTTTCTAAAACAGCCTTCCTTAACCTGGTATGTTCCAGATGTGTTGCACTACAACTTTAATCATCCCCAGCCAGGATGATGATGATGATGATGGCTAGGGATGGTGTGAGGCAGTCCAACACATCTGGAACGTACCAGGTTGGGGGCAGCTGCTCTAAAAACTCCCGGCATCTCTAGCCTTGCAGCTCTTGAAGAGAGTTTGGAAACTGCCACTGGTGCAAAAGGGAATTCTTAGAAACTGGAACAGATCTTAAGAGCACATCAGTGAATTACTATGCCTAAGACACCAGCACCCAGGGACCTTCCAGAGCCCAATGCCAGCCAGGTGCTGCTGAATTCCTACAAAATCCTTTACTTGGCATCTCCATTTGTCTCAGGCAGAATCCTCATCTCAGGCATACCTGCCTTTTTGGGGGGGGGGTCAGGCCTGGCACAAGTTGGCGGTATCCTAGGGCAGCTGTCATGATCCCAAGTGCTCCAGCAGGTGTCAGTGCTGGCTCCAGGTTTTTTTTTAGGGTCCTTTGGAAAGACCCCCTCTATAGACCCCCCTCCCTGAGTCTACCTTCTCACTGCCATTGTCATCCGCTGCTCTTGCGCCTCGTTGCTACCGCTTGCTAGCCTGGCAGGCAGAGAGTCAGTGAGCAGGTAGGCAGTGGCATCTCCTGCTCCTCACCACCACCACTTCTGTTGTCTGGGCGAGAGCGAGAGGCAGGTGAACAAGCAGGTTGCAAAGCTGAAGAGGAGGAGCAAGTCCAGGGGGCTATTGTCAGTGGGCCCCCGCTAGGTGTGGGCCCTCAGCAGGTGCCCAACCACGCCTACCCTCAGCATCCTGGGCCCTGCAGCACCTAGCAACTTGGAGGCCACCATTTCAAAATTCCCACAATGCCCTAGAGGGGGGGGGGATGCAGAACCTTCAGCCCACCTGGGGTCCCAACTCACAGCTGTAACACATCCCATAGCCTGCAGTCTTCATTTCATTCATTTATTTCATTTATATACCGCCCCACAGCCGAAGCTCTCTGGGCGGTTCACAACACTCTATACATAAAAACAACAATAAAAAAAACATACAGAATAGTTTAAAAAATTAAAAACCAAATTTAAAAACACAGTTTAAAATAACAATACAAAAGCCAATAAAACTGAGCCTACAGGTGACAATCCCCTCCGTGCTATTCCAAGCTCCTAACTAAATGCCTTGGCATAGAGGGAAGTCTTAACCTGGCGCCGAAAAGATAGTAAGGTTGGCGCCAGGCGGGTCTTGAATTCTCCAATAGTCATATTGGCTAGAGATGATGGCAGTTGTAGCCCAAACGCATCTGGGGTCTGCCACGTTGGGGAAGGCTGATGTTCATTTCTGCCAATGAGGATTATGAACGTGTGCCTTGTTTTGAAGATGACTCAAGTATTCCGTCCATGGCCTATCCAGAAATAATCCTTTCTGGAATAATTAAACGGGGGTGATGGTACACATTTCATCTCCATTCCGTTACCCTCATGAGGCGCAGAGATAAATCCCTCTACAATTCTCCCTAGTCAAGGGGAGTACATTAGTTATACTCATGAGGACAATAACATTGGAACACACCAGCTCATGTCAGCAGTTAACACCTTCCCTATTCACCTACCCTGTCAGCAACTGGAGAATTACCCATCCCAGTGGTCCACATTAACAGGGCTGCTTTGCTCCTATCATTTGGGGCTAATCTTGAAATTAAGCCAATCTCACCTTGGGGACCCATCTGTTGTGCGGAGAGATTCAATTACAGCAACAGAACATGCACCTTCTTACCATGTATGAACATTAATATATTAAGTATTCATTCTGAACAGTGTCTTCCCTTCTTAATTTGTAAAACTGGTATAGGAAAAAACACTAAGCTAATTCAAAATAACCACAGTATGATGCAGCATTGTATAAATGCTATGGCTCTGCCTGTGGCAAAAAGCTTCACTCATTATGTGACAGGATACATTTTTCTACTTTTTGAATCCTGAATCGTCTGTAGGATCCCATGAAACAAAGTTGGAACATTTTTTTGTTCTTAGCTGATTAAAGCAAAATAGAACAAAGATCTAGCCGAGGACCACAGATCCATCCAGTTGAAAGACCAGTGAATCCATTCCCACCAGTTCTTTCCAGGAATGCCACCACCTTGGTTTTATGAATTTCCCCTCCTAAATCCCAAATTCTCTGTTGGTCTTGTAGGTTCATCACTCACATATTATGGTTGACTCATTAACAGGTTGCTGCCCTGATCACATACTTTGCCTTGGGGCAATTTCCTATTTGATTGTTAAAAGGAGACTCCTTGGCCACCAAAGGCTTTAGTCACATCCCTCCACATTTGGCCCAACTAGCTGGCCGGTCCTATTGTGCTCTGGGCTAGGGAGGTCCATCCAGTGAGTCACCTCAGATGCCACCCACACAGTCCATTAAAAGCAGCACTTGTCCCAAATCATAGGACAGGCAGGTCATAGGCCCAGAGTGGTGATTAAACAGGATGTGATTGATGAAATGCTGCAACCATTTGTTGGGAAAACCAGGATCGGGACGCTGGGACAAAGAAAGCAGCTGTGCTACATGTAGGAATTCAGTGTGAGTCAGCCAGATGGAAAAACTGGAGGAAGTTTATATGCTCAGCAGCTGGAAAGTGGCAGCTCTGCCAGAGTAACCAAACCTATAACATTAAGTATTTTCAAAGGCAGAGTGAGGGATTGATTGGCTGTTCAAACTGTGATTTAATCCTTTTCTACTTACCGTAAAGAATTCTTCCAGGTCCCATCTTCCTTCAGGATTAGACCCTTTCTCCATTCTAAGGCAGTTTAGGAGGACCATCTCATCTGTTTAACTCGAAGGATATCACTCTGCTTCTAACAGAGCACCAGTGTGGTTTAGTAGTAAGAGTGTTGGACTGGGACTTGGGCGAGCGGGGTTCTAGTCCCCACTTAACTATGAAGCTCACTGCGTGAATTTTGGCCAGTCAGTAACCTCCCTCACAGGGTTGTTGTGAGGATAAAATGGAGAGGACCACCACCACCATATAAGCAGCCTTGGGTTCCTCGCAAGAGGGAAAATGGTGGGATAGAAACTAACAATATTAAGAGTCTGCAGAACTGCTTATGAAGTTTTGTTAACATCAAAGTCAGCATATTTAACAACTCACCTGGTGGCCAGAGGCAACCCGGAATTCTATGCAGGCGAGTGAGCAGGGCTGGCAGACGGGACAATAGCTCCACCAGTCGTCTGCCAACCCACTTAGTTTCCATGAGAGCTGCCAAGACAGGAACGTCTCTTCCTCCACAACCAGCATGGAAACGGGGCTAGTGGAAGTGGGATGGAGCAATTTGTCCTCCTATGCAAGGCTGCTTTGGTGGTAGGTTTTTCTTTTTCTTTTACTGGCCTGCTAAGAGGCCAGTAGCCTGTTTCAGCACTGGACATGGGGGAGGGAGCTCTGGTTTACAGTTAAGATGTAGGCCATAAATACTCTAAATTCCATTGGTGGGCTCCTTTAACTGATGTGTTTGAAAGCAATAAGGGTCTTTTTCAATGATAACTAGGCAATCACGAAATTAATATTTCAAATCTTAGATTTTTATTAAAATTAAATAAGTTAGTTGCCAAAATATTAAGGAATTAGAACAAAAATCATAAATATGAAATTACTTCAAACACATTTCACAGAAATGCTCATTAAAAACATTAAAATGCGATCTTTCTGGCAAGGAAATCAGTATCTAGGAGGATCTGTCTCCTCTCCTGATACACATACTATTCATATGTGAGATTTCCAAAATGGGAAAGCCTGCAGAATGTTTTGCAGGTTGCAATGAACGCAGCAAAAGAAAATAAGTGTATTGATAAAAGACACAACTAAACCAAGCTGGAAGGGGCCTATAAGGCCATTGAGTCCAACCCCCTGCTCAATGCAGGAATCCCAGTTAAAGCATCCCTTACAGATGGCTGCCCAGCCACATCTTGAATGCCTCCAGTGTGGGAGAGTCCACAACTTCCCTAGGTCATTGGTCCCACTGTCATATTGCTCTAACAGTCAGGAAGTGTTTCCTGATGTCCAGGCGGAATCTAGCTTCCTGTAACTTGAGCCCATTATTTTGTGTCTTGCAATCTGGGATGGTCGAGAAGAGCTCCTGGCCTTCCTCTGAGTGACAACCTTTCAAGTACTTGAACAGCGCTATCAGGTGTGTGTCCCCCCCCATCTCTTCTGAAGGCTAAACATCACATGACCAGTTCCTGCAGTCTCTCCTCAGAGCTTTGTTTCCAGTCCCCTGATCATCTGTGTTGCCCTCCTCTGAACCCTGTATAACCTTTGGCTAAATCAACTAGTATTTTACTTCAGTTACATATGTGAATAACTAGGAATCCAGCTCAACTCAATATAAACAATTGTGTTGAACCAGAAAAAAGCCTTATTCGCTAAGAATTGCATTATGTGCCTGTAGCGAAGTGATCTGGCAGGCTTGACAGCTGGGCCTGAGGAGCTGTCTCTCAAGAGGCCCCCTCCTTTCCACTTGTGCTTGCATACTGTGCTCAGATTTAGACTGCAAGGATGCTCCTGGCCCAGGCAGGGGAATGTGGCAAAACGGAGTAGGTAGCAGTAACCCTACCTGGGCAGAAATAAGCTGTATATATATTTATTCCTTTAACTTCAGATTGCCTCCCAGGTCACAGGGAGGTATTAGGTGTCACCTGCACCAAAGATGTAACATTATGAGGAAGCCATTTAACAAAATTTAATTATTATTTACATGCTCTGAGGGCAGAAAAAATATGCCAAATATAAAGTATTTTTAGCCTCCAAGAATGAAGGCTGAATGAACACACAAACAGGGACTGTAGGAAGCTCGATTTCCATCCTTTCCCTTCCCCAGTGTCAAGTTTTGCAAAAACGGTTACTTTGCAGTAGGAAAACAGAATTAATTGAACGTCAAGCCATACATTCACCTTCATAGCCATACGATCTCAATCACGTCCATCCCATTTTTGCCACAGTGGGGGTGGGAGGGCACTTCTAGAAAGTGGTCTCTCGTAACTCCCACCTTGTTTTTTGGAAGGCAATTAAACAGTATTGAAGCTGAATATATTGGGGTGGAGGGTCAGCATCGTGAGAAGAGGTGCCATCTAGCATGATCCATATGGTTGGGCATGATTTGTCAAGTCTCTCCCCCCCCCCCCCCCCCACTGTATCTCCTGCCTTTTGCTGCATTTCACGGCCTGAGAAGTGATGGAGCTCTTCTGGGGCACGTGTCTGCACGGGCCTATGTGGGTTAATGAAGAACAGCAACTTCCAGGGACTTCTGTGCTAACCAGAACAGAGAGGAGAGCACATCAACCACCATCATCTTCCACGTGCTGCAGTGAAAGAGCATCCCGTGTGTAGCCAAAAGGTAGTTTCACCAACTCCTGTAGATGCAGGCTAGCTACACTTTTCCGATGTAGTGGGTCATAAAAGTATGTTGATTCAAGCCAACCAACCTCTTCAGATGATGTAGCAAGTCATGAGTGCCAAGTCTTTTATTTCAGAGTTGTAGGCTGTGAAGGAGAAAAAAAGAGTCACTCATGTTAACAACATATAGAGTTGGAAGGAGCCTACAGCTATCGAGTCCAACCCGCTGCTCAGTGCAGGAAACTAGAGGAGGGGTCTCCCATCCAAGTAATAACCAGGCCTGACCCTGCTTAGCTTCCCACTCTCAGACAAGCTGAGCCAGCGTAAGCCACAGGCCTATTCAGATGAACAGATGAAGATGACCTCACTTTGCACTGGTAAATATCTGAAGTGTCAATTCCAAATCTGCTGCCAGCACAAGCCTCATTCTTTTATAGATTCTCACCCTCACAGGAACCATCCATTAAATCAGGAAAGCATTTTACCTGAATGATTGTGTTCATGAACACCTATCCCTCCCTTCACCCACACCCTGCCTGGAGAACAAAGAAGTCACAGGTCATCAAGGACTGGCACAGACACACTCAAAACACGTGTTCAGTTTCAAGCACTGAGATTCCAAGAATGGGATTCCCATCTCCAAGAACTCTGGCTCTCTACTTCCCTGGTTTAACCCACTGGACCCATTTCCCCTCTTGAGTTGGAAATTAAACTTGGCAATTCTTCCCTTCCCCTGCCAAAGGATAGCATGTTCTCTCTCAGGGGGAACGACCAAAACCCCCAAAGGAATGAAGTGATGATACCACAACAGGCAAGGCTGTGACATCACACTTCACAATGACTTCATGCCATCACTACCCCAACTTGGACCATATACCGACAAGACGCCATATCCTTCTCTCTCTCATGGGCTTCATGCCCCCACCCCACCACAATAGACTAGGCAAGCCCTGCAAAAAGGCAATTACCAAAGTGGGAAGGAACTGAGGTATATGACAGCTAAAGCTTGTTTCCCCTCAATATTGGATGTTTGCACACTTAGCTAACAGCAGTCAAACTGACATGATGGTTAACAGCAGGGAAAGGAGTTTAAAAGAAGCCAGTGCAGCATGTGTGCTCAACTGGAATGTTAAGGGGGTGGATGGACTTTCAATTCTAATTAAATACAACAGTACATGCTGTTCACGTTTCCTGTGATGAGGTCTACTCATCGCATTGTTCTGGGTAAGCTCTCTTTCCTGTTCTACCAACATCTCAGTTGCATCTCACTGGGACACAGAAGAGGGCTTTCTTTATAGCTGCATCTGGACTGTGGAACCTTTCTGAAGAAAGCCCATCTTGTACCTTCCCCGATGAACATCTGCCAGCTCACAAAGACTATTCTTTTTCCACAGGTGTTTGGCCCATCTAATTGATGATGTGCTGAACTTTTTTTTTTTTTTTTAGTTTTTATCTGCTGTCTCGTGACCTTTTATCTTATGGTTTTACATTATGTCTTTCTTAATTGTTGTTATCCAGAAGAGAGAGGAGACCAGCGAAGACAACACCAGACACCTGCTTCTGTTCTAGCTGGGCCGTCCCTCTCCCACCACAGGGGCATCCAACACTAACTCCCCATGGGAGAGATCCTGAGATGCTCGCTCCTGCTCAAGTCTAGCTGGCTGTTTCTGTTTTAAGTGTGAGGTTCTCACTGTATGTTTATAAATGTTATGAGCCACTTTGAGGATTGTAGTCAAAAAGCAAAGACATAAACCTACTAAATAAATACTAAGCAGATGAGGACTGTAATGGAAAAGTGAGGATAAACACTTTAATTAAAGTTGCATATTAATGAAAACACCTTATTTCTCAGAGTAGAGGAAGTACATGGAAGACTAACTGTACTAATAACCTTGCCCTTAGCCACCAACATGGATGGTTGCTTTATTTACGGGCAAGTATGTATAATCTTGTGCAAAGAACTAAATGTGGCGATAGCTGAGGCACAGAAGCACAATCTTGCCAACTGGCCCCATCCTGATCTGCATGCACTGTTCAGCTCTTGCCCAGAGCCCATCCAGAGGCTCGGTGCAAAAGAGCTGATCCACACATGGAGACTGAGGGCAGGGACAGCAGGCACAATCCTGCTCCAAACCTTAAAAAAAAACCAAAACAAACAAACAAAAAAAAACAAACCCCCGTATATACTCAAGTATAAGTCTAGTTTTTCAGCACATTTTTTGTGCTGAAAAATGCCCCCTCAACTTATACCTGGGTCAGCGCCCCCCCCAGGACCCCCGCCGCCACCGCCAGGCACCCCCCTCCACCCCCAGGACCCCTGCTGCCACCCCCAGATACCCCCCACCCCCATACCTGCACCCGCCGCCGCCGAAGCCCCTCCCCTGCCGAAGCCCCGCCGCGCCGAAGCCCCCCCAGACACCCCCATGCCACCCCCCCACGCCACCCTACCTGCACCCGCCACCGAAGCCCCGTTGCCGCGGAAAAGCCTCGCTGCTGCCGAAGCCTCGCTGCCGCCGAAGCCCCTCCCCCGCCGAAGCCGCGCCACGCCGCAGCTTCCCCAGACACCCCCACGCCAGGGAGCCCCTGCGCGGTGTGGCTGCTCGCTGGGCCAGTGCCTCCCACTGCTTTCTTGAGCCCCGTGGAGGCGAGGTGCGGCCGCTCGCTCAGCTAACGCCTCGCGCTGCTGCACCGCCTCCCTGCCCGGAGCAGCTCCGCTTTTCCCTACCTTTGTCAGCGGCGGCTCACTCTGCTGGCGCCTTGCACGCTGCCATGCCGGCTCCTAGGCAGGGAAGCGGCACAGCAGCGCGAGGCGCCCGTAGAGCGAGTGGCTGGGCTGCGTCTCCCTGGCAGGGAGACATGTGGAGCCACTCCGCTGTTCCTCTCCGCTCGCTCTTTAAAATTATTTTCCTCCCCCCCCATACCTTTACCAGCAGCCGCTCGCTCTGCTGGCGCCTCGCGCGCTGCCATGCTGCTTCGTTCCCGGGACCCACGTGGAGCTGCTCCGCCATTCCCTACTTTTCTCTTTGTCAGCGGCGGCTTGCCGCGCTGCCGGCGCCGTCCTCGTCACATCAGGCCCCGGAAGTGACGCGTACGGGTGCAGGTACGGGGGGTGGGGGTGTCTGGGGGTGGCGGCGGGGGTCCTGGGGGGGCTTTGGCAGTGGCGGGGCTTCGGCGGCGGCGGCGGGTGCAGGTACGGTGGCGGGGGGTGTCTGGGGGTGGCGGCGGGAGTCTCCCCTCATACATTTCCCACCCTAGACTTATACTGGGGGCAATAAGTTTTCCCAGTTTTGGGGGGTGAAATTAGGGGCCACGACTTATATTAGGGCCGACCTATACTTGAGTATATACGGGTAAATACTTTTTATAATAAGCCAGCTGCCAGATGATTAGTTAAAATATGATGGATCAGGTTTATTTAATCAGCAGAATCTGCCTACATGTACAAACATTAATTCTAAAGCAAAAAAAGGAAAGGGGAAAAAAGCATAACTTTTTGTGGAAGGCACCCACCCTCACACAGAATGAAATCATAATACAGTAATACCTTGGATTGCAAGTAACTTGGTCTGAGAGTGTTTTGCAAGACAAGCAAATTTTTAAAATAAATTTTGACTTGATAAACAAGCAACGTCTTGCAATGCAACTCGTAGGGATGTATCCACTCGCCTCGAGCGGGCCGAAATCGGCACCGCTCATGCCCACCAGAGACTCGCTTTGATATAAGAGCGTTTTGGATTACAAGCATGGTTCCGGAACGAATTGTGCTTGCAATCCAAGGTATTACTGTAGTTCCCAGAGAATTAGCTGTGTTATTCTGTTGCAACAAAAACAAAGGTTGCTTCCAGACAAGACTTTTATTGAGCAAGCGCCCTGCCACATTCATGGAATTTTGAGGGGGTGGCAAGATGAGGTTATCTGCAGTTTGCAACTTTACTGTTTTCCCACCTCTTCTTCAGTCTTTTTTCTTAACAGAAAAAAAAAATCTGTTAAGAAAGTAAAGGGCTGTACAATGTTTACCATTGTTTTAAAAGACTGGCTTTAGTGTTACATTATCTGTATTGTATTGGATTTGTTATTGTTCATTCCTCAGATATCTCTTATGAATCACGGGGCATATAACTGTGTTAAAATAAACGAATACAGCCTTTTGATTGGTAGTGCGCCTCCCTCTGGAAGCACTACACTGGTGCCTTTAATGCAAACAAACTGATGACGCCACACGCTTTTGTGGACATGGGCCCACTTTGCCACCTAGCATGAAGCGTGACGTCTTTGATGCAATGCCTGTGCAGGCATACAATCAACATCAACGTTGCCTCCGGAAAATCCTGCAAATTACTTGGGAAGATAGGCGAACAAATGTCAGTGTACTGGAAGAAGCAAAGACTACTAGCATTGAAAAAATGATCCTTCAACGCCAACTTCAGTGGACTGGTCATGTTGTTCGAATGCCTGACTGCCGTCTCCCAAAGCAGTTACTTTACTCCCAACTCAAGGATGGAAAGCGGAATATCGGTGGTCAATATAAGAGGTTTAAAGATGTTCTTAAGGCTAATCTAAAAAAATGCAATATAAACATCGAAAACGGGGAAGCTCTGGCCCATGAACGATCTAAATGGAGGTTGGCCTTTCACAAAGGTTCCATGGACTTTGAAGAAGCCCGAGTGCAAGGTGAAAGGGAGAAACGTGCTAAGCGAAAAGCACGTCAAATGAATCCTTTACAGGACCATCTTCCATCTGGTAACCTGTGTCCCCACTGTGGGAAGCTGTGTGGATCTAGAATTGGCCTCCACAGTCACTTACGGACCCATCGCTAGAGTCTACACAATCTTCTTTAGAATTTCCTCCTTTTATCCCGGAAGACAATCTTACTCGGTCACGAATGATCGCCTGATGATGATGATGCCTGTGCATCCCTCTCCTCGCCCCCTTCCAACTGAGAATACCACTTCGTGCATCTGGCAAAGTGGACTCCAGCCCACCAAAGCTGATGCCACAATGAACCGGTGAGTTCAGCTCATAGACTACAGCCATACTTGCTGGGGACGATGGGCATTGGTAGTCCCAGGTGGGGCGAGGCTGCTCCGGCCTCTTCTCCTGCCCCTCCCCCCAGGCTGCCCTTTCAAAAAGGCCGCACTCACGATTGATTGGCTGCTGCCTCCGCCGGGGGGGCATGGAGCTGCTCCGGCCCCGCCCTCTCCTGCTCCGCGCATGCGCCGGGTGGGCCCCTCCCTTCAGGAGCCTCTTCAGCGCCCTCCAGAGCCGCCATTGCCCGTCGTCGTCGCCGTCGTCGCCACTGGCGGTGCCGTCCTCCCGCGGCGCGGCGCCCCGGCCGGCCTCCTCCTCCTCCTTTTCGAGGCGGACGACGCGCTGCCAGAGCTCGGCGTCGATGGGCGGCAGGACTAGGCGGCGCCGGCCTGCGCCACTCCCGCGCCGCACGCCGGCCACGAGGATGTTGCTGCGCTCGCGCAGCGACGTGACGGTGCGGCAGTACGGGCACGTGACCTCCTCCCACCAGCCCTCGCGCGCCAGCTGGCACACGCAGGCGCTGCAGATCACGTGGCGGCAGCGCGAGGGCTTCCAGGAGCCCCGCGCGCCTCCGAGGCGGCGCGGCGCGCGCCCGCAACGGTCGTACGGCATGCAGCAGATGCCGCACTCCAGCTCCTCCTCGGCGGCCACCCCCCCTTTGCAGTCTTCCACGACCATTGCTTTTTGGCTCTTTTTCCCCGCTACGCGAGCCAGACTAAACTGAGCAGCCCTTTCGCCGGCTGCTTGTATATATATATATAGATGCAGGGAGAGCGCGCGGCGTGATTATTCTTCCAGCCACGCCCCCTTTTCTGGCAGCCAACGCGGAGCGGGAAGGGGCGGGGCTTCGAGTGTGGCACGCGACGGAAGGACGTGCCTCGCCGCCCGCTTCATTAAGGGGAGAAAAAGGCGGGAGAGGAGCTCGAGGGGGGAGGGGCTTCAATGGGAGATTGAAGCTGAGGGGGAAGGGGAGCGTGGTGACGCAAGACGCAGCTTTCTTTAGTTCCCGACACGGGCAGACATTAAACCGGTGAAGCTTCTGGCATGGAGATAAAGCAAGAAGAAAGCGCAGCTTCACCTGTTTAATTTCTTCCTGGGCCATGATACTGAAAGGCTCAAGTGGCAACCTGAGGAGTAATACCAAGTGTAGTTGGACTAGGAGTGAGTTCAAGTCCTCGGGGCACTCCTTGGGTGACCCTGGCCCACTCTGTCAGCCTAACCCTCCCTCACAGGGTTGTTGTGAGGTTAACAAGGGTGGGTGGAGTGGGGTGGGGGGAAGGAAGAACCATATATGCCACCCTCAGCTTCTTCGGGGGAAGGAAAGATAGTAATCATTCTTTAATTTTTTACCCCATCAAATGATGCTCAAGGGGGCTTACAACAGGTTGTAATAATACAAAACGACACCCCCTACACGCACACACGGTCCAGCCGCCCCTGGTTCCTCTGGCCGGGGAACGGGGCAGCCTGCAGGGAGAGCGCAGTCTGTATGTAATGGTTTACATACAGTGTAAGTGTAAACCATGCAGAGCCAGCATGGTGTAGTGGTGAGAGTGTTGGACTGGGACCCGGGAGCTCCGGGTTCTAGTCCCCGCTCGGCCATGAAGCTCACTGGGTGACTTTGGGCCAGTCACTGACTCTCAGCCTAACCTACCTCACAGGGTTGTTGTGAGGATAAAATGGAGAGGAGGAGGAGGAGGAAGATTATGTAAGCCACCTTGGGTTCCTTGCAGGAGGAAAAGGCGGGGTATAAATATAATAAATAAAATTAATAATATATTGAAAGGGGGCACAGAGTAACGGGCAGATCACGAGTCCAGCCTGGTTCCTTGGAGGCTAAAAACTTGGCCTGCTGTGAGAAGGTTTTCCCCCTGCTGAGTGGATGACTGGCAGAGCCATGGTCTGGGGGGGCGGGATGTAAGGGGAAACCCTCTGAGGTAATGGGGAAGTCTGAAGTTCGTTGGCTACAGGTCCCGGAAGCTCTGGGCCTTCCAAAGTATTTGCCCTGGACAAATAAGATTTACTGGAACAGCAAACAAAATTTGAATCTGTGTGTGTGTGTGTGTGTCGTACGCTGGGATGCAGGATGTTTAGGGCTTTCTCCCTGCATGCGGAGGGGGTGTTGCAGCGGGCTCAGTTTGTTTTGCTCTGATGTGGGTGGGTGGGTGGCATCTGTGGGGTGAGCTGTGTTTGCTGGCCTTCCCCGGTATGAGTCACGCTGTTTGTGTGTCTGCCTGGGCCCTTGCCAGGGAGAACTTTCTCATGAGGTCAGGGCTCTTTGGCAGGCCATTCAAGAGGAATTGTAACACCAGCTACTCCCTGCCAGGGAATAGGGAAAGCAGAACTGGAGGTTTCTCCCCCCCCCCCCACTCCAAGTATGTAGGTTGCAGCTGTTTCCTGTTTGCTCAATGTGTCAGCAGTCTTCAACCAGAAATTACCCTTTGGGGTTTTAAGCTGACCCTACAGTGCACGTACACAGCCGGGAATATCTCCTTACTCTTGACCCCAGAGCGCATCATCCCCTCACCCCTTCGATCCCAGTGTACGCTTTTGCCTTCAGCGCTGTCCTCCTTACGGTGACAATAATATTTCCAGTGTGCAGTTTCTACATTCTTAAAAGTACCCACTGGCAGAAAAACATAGATCGCTGTGATCCGAAAAAGGTTTAGAATCAGCAATCCTTATTTTATGCTTATCAGGACGCTGAGGTTCAAAGAAAAACAAATCCACATTTCTGCATGATTAATTCTGCTCACCTCATTTGTGGACATTTCATTACTAGGCTTTCTCGTAATACTGATTTATATTCTAATCCACAGTTCATCCCAGTTCTGCTACTCCCAAATGCCATGTCTTACTTAATTTCTGCTCACTCCATTACAGTGTGTTAAAAGGGTGGGTTGTTTCTCCTCCCACACACACACACACCCATCCTCTCCACAAGGACAGGTTGACTACCACAGCCTTTGCTCACTCTGCTGCATTATGGGATGTGATTCCTATTAGGAAGTACTTTTCATGATGTAAATTTATTTATTTATTTATTTATTATATTTATACCCCATCTTTTTTTCCTGCAAGGAACCCAAGGCGGCTTACAAAATCCTCCTCCCCCTCCTCTCCATTTTATCCTCACAACAACCCTGTGAGGTAGGTTAGGCTGAGAGTCAGTGACTGGCCCAAAGTCACCCAGTGAGTTTCATGGCCGAGCGGGGAAGAGCCATGCTGGATCATGCCAAGGGTCCATCTAGTCCAGCATTCTGTTCACACAGTGGCTAACCAGCCGCCCACGGGATCCCACAAGCAGGACAGGAGTGCAACGGCACCTTCCTGCCCATGTTCCCCAGGCAACTGGTGTACATAGGCATACTGGCTCTGATACTAGAAGAAGCATATAGCCAATCAGAACTAGTAGCCATTGACTGCCTTTGTTGGAGTGGCGCTGGGAGATTTTAAAATCCAATCTGTGTGCTATCTGGACTTCCACGCACAGATCTTAGCAGCGCTCCCCTCCCCTCGCAGCATGCAGCGTGCAGAACCAGCCTTATCAGCCCATATCAGCCCAGCTTCCCTTGCAGATTAATCCATGGAGTCAGGAAACACTCTGGAACACCACAGGTTCTAATACTACCTGTTTATTTACTTATCAAGTAAAGTTCTACAGAGTATACATTTCCTAGTTACAGTCCATGTGCAGAGTATAAATGCATAGCAAGCATTAAGTCCAGTGGAGTAAGTTGAGCTTCACTCCACCTCAGCAAAGGTGTTACATTGTTGCAGGAACAAAGGAAAAGAACAAGAAGATGGAGAAGAAGAAAACCTTCCCCTTAAAATGGCTTCTGCCTGAACAAGTCAGTACGTCATCAGAACATACAAACCATGTGACTAGCTCGTTCCTTTCCCACAGTTCTGGCTCTCATGCCTGAGAATAGATTCTGTGGTCTAGAGATAATAAACCCGTTTACAGAGCCACACTGTACCTTCCATGTGTGTGGTTTACGCTGGCTCAGCTTGTCTGAGTGTGGAAAGCTAAGCAGGGTCAGGCCTGGTTATTACTTGGATGGGAGACCCCTCCTCTAGTTTCGTGCATTCAGCAGGGGGTTGGACTCGATAGCCTTGTAGGCTCCTTCCAACTCTATGATCTATGAAATCTATGAAATCTATAAACAATGTACTGAAGCTTGTAAAGTGATACATATCATAACAGCCTTCTCCTCCATGAATTTGTCCAACCCGCTTTTAAAGCTGTCCAAATTGGTGGCCATCACCACATCTTGTGGAAGTGGATTCCATAGTTTATTTATTTTATTACATTTATACCCCGCCTTCTTTCCTGCACGGAACTCAAGGCGGCTTACATAATCCTCCTCCTCCTCTCCATTTTATCCTCACAACAACCCTGTGAGGTAGGTTAATTTAACTCTGTGCTGTGTGAAGAAGTCCTTCCTTTTATCTGTCCTGAATCTCCCACCACTCAGCTTCATGGGATGACCCCGCTGTGTTCTCTTATGAGAGAGGAAGAAAAATGCCTCCCTGTCCACTTTCTCCACACCATGCATAATTTTGCACACCTCTATCATGTCTCCCCTGACTCGCCTTTTTTCCCCAAGCTAAACCATCCCAGCTGCTGTAACCTTTCCTCGTAGGGGAGTTGCTCCAGCCCCTGGATCATTTTAGTTGCCCTTTTTGGCACTTTTCTGAACTCTGCCATATGCTTTTTTAGTTGCGGTGACCAGAACTGTACACAGTATTCTAAGTGTGGTCGCACTAGAGAGTGGTATAAAGGCAGTATAATCTTGGCAGTTTTATTTGTATCTTGGTTGTGTAACATTTATTTATATCGCAACATTTTCTCCCTTGAGGACCAGATTGGATGTCGGCTGGGGGGTCACACATGCATACACACATAGACACACACACACACACACAGGGGTTGGGGGAGGCTACTATTGGCGGCTTCCGGGGCAAGGAGGAGACTTCAATTTCTTCCCCACGGTGACCCCCGACGGGCATCGCTGCTTTCACACTCCCATTAGCGATGTTTTTACAACAAATCCGCTGATCCATTCTAGTCCGGTATTCTATAAATTGTACATGATACTGAACTATAGTTTTTATCAGCATGTTTGATTCTACTTGTTTAGGATTCAGTCAAGACCAGGGTTTTCCCTATGGCTACATTTGTTAAATTAGCATAGCAAAGGTAGGAAGATTCAGTTATTGCCAAATAATGCTGCTGTGAACCAGCACTATACTTGGGAGTTTTGCACAGAGCTGCCACAACTTACTTCACATCTTGCATTGCTTGGCATTCTCGCCATTGTTTATTTCTCTATAACATATATATATATATATATATATATATATATAATTTGCTAGAGCAGTTGGTGCGACAATAATTCTATTTTAAGGTGCCATGGGATTCTTTCATTTTTGCTAACACAGAGCTGCCCTTCTGAAAGTTGTGTTTCGTGCTGTACAGAACAGCCCCAGAAGCTTAGGGGGACTAGCCCCCTAAATCTCAGTTTGGAGCTCCTTTTCACGTTGATTTGACATGACAGTAGATCAGGGCTATCTGGATGCTGTGATGTCCTTGTGTACAGTGGCAGGAAAGAATGGACATCTCGATAGTAAACAGGAAGCCACCAAACCGGTTGAGGACCGAAGCTCATGCAAATTTCACTCTTGGCAGCTGCCTGGAATGATCTCTGACAAGGGAATTAAACACCTGGCTATCATGAGGGAATTTGAAATAGCTGGGAATGGCTGAGTCGGACAAGATTTGTCTCTGCGTCAGACACCAGCGGGGATGAAATGAATAACAAATATGTTCAGGGACAGATTTGGGAGGTCCAAGAGGCTGGCATGAACACTGAGAAACAGCACTTTATTGTACTGGTGACATGTTGAAATGGGGGGGGGGGTCTCTTTTTTGAGAATACAACAACGGGAACCAGCTTGGAGTGTGCTTTGTATTCCGCTGCAATACATCCAAAACCAAATTGGACTGATTCTGGACCGATTCAGCTGATATCCAAATCGAAGTGGGGCTCCTCCAAAGTGGACCAAATCTGAGCACTCCTGAAGATTTGGGATTCAGAAGAACACAGAGACAGTGCGTCTCCCCCAAAATTGATACATTTCTCCCCGAGTTCGTCATGTAAGCAAAACGCCAGGGTGCTGGAAAGGAGGTGGTATAGTTTTGTGACTGGCAGCTCTAGCTTCTAATCACAGTGAGTGGTTTTCCCAGGGCTCTCCAATCCCAGTGCTTTGGGAGAGTGATGTTGAAGTACCGGTAATATATGCTGAAGTAATATCGTAGGACTGATTCATTCATTGCTCAGTGTTCTTTGCTAGTTCTCTCTCCCAGGTGTTAAAAGAGGTTTGGGAAAGTCTGTGGGACCTGGGAGGGTACAGCATGAAGTACTTGGCTGGAAGATGCTGGGTGTTCAAGTCCTTTTGGCCTCTGCCACTGTATACTCTACATTCAGTACCGCCCTTCATCCTATTGCACTTTCATTATAGAGTTGGAACTTTGGAAGGGGCCTACTAGGCCATCGAGCCCAACCCCCTGCTCAATACAGAAAACTAGAGGAGGGGGTCTCCCATCCAAGTAATAACCAGGCCTGACCCTGCTTAGCTTTCCACGCCCAGACAAGCTGAGCCAGCGTGAGCCACAGTGACGTTCAGTGCCAATTGAACAGAAAACAAACAATCTTAAAATTGTTTTTCCTTCATCGTAACTGAACTTCCAGTCACATCGGGTGGCCTCTAATTGGCCCGAGCTGTTTTCTGAATTGGGGTCCAAAGTGAATCTCGTTGTGGGTGTGCACCCTAACCAGACCCACTGGTTTTAGTGGCTTAGTCCTTATTTACATGGTGGTGCACACATAAGAGACAGGACTGGGTTGTGAGAATTCTCATGGTCTGATTTAGGGTTTCTTTCTGCCCCTTTGACTCCTGATCTTTAGAATAATGTGTCACATGTGGGGACTAGCAACAGAATGTTGTATTGTGGAGCACTTCTATTCAGGCTGAAGTCACATTTTCTTCCAGGCTTTATTTATTTATTTATTTCACGTATTTACCGTATATACTGCTTATTTAAAAATATTTTTGAAATATATCTAAGTGGTTATTCCGTTCCACCGCTGCCCCATTGTTCCATGTTCCTCCCTTCCAACATTCAGCCAGCATTCCCTGGCCACTGAGGATGCTCAGTTCTCATTGGACAGTTTTGGGGACCACACCCCCCCCTTAGGCTTATTTGGCATGTCTGCAAACTTTGGGGTTCCCCCCCGAGACTGCTGATACCTCCTTCTTGTGTGTAGAAAGTGCTGTTTTGGCTCTACAGGGATTAGCAACTCAGCTAATGATCTCACTATTCGTGTATATAAATAATTCTTCCAACAATCCAAAGTGTATTACTAGGTCAGCGATGTGTAATCCTCCAGGCCTCACTGAGACTTGCATTTATTGCTTTCCTTCTAATGCTTGTTGTTGCTGTCCCCTTGCCTCTCTTGCATGATCTCAAGTTTTCTTTAGAGCAGGGCTAGCAAGGTTTCCTCCCCTCCCTGTTGACTTATCACCAGCTGTGGGGTGATGATGGTATACACTGACTCATTTTGGTCACTCAGGGATATGGAAGAGGAAATTGGCAGGAGCACAGAAAAAGAGAGAGAGAGAGAAGTTCTGAGCAGGGCAGCTAACAGGAACTGTCGGCAGCAACAAAAGGTTTCATGAATCAGCCTCTTTCTAAACATTGAGTGGATTTATATGTCCTGGGATAGGAAATCTGTACAAGCCAAATCCAAGATTAATAATAATTACAATAACGACAACAGGGCACATTTTAAGAGTCTGTGTGCATCACATACATTCTCAGTTACAACAACCCTGTAAGGTAGGGCAGTGTTATTATCCTCTTATTCATAGAATCATAGAAAAGTAGAGTTGGAAGGGGCCTACAAGGCCATCAAGTCCAACCCCCTGCTCAATGCAGGAATCCAGGTCAAAGCATCCCCCGACAGATGGCTGTCCAGCTGCATCTTGAATGCCTCCAGAGTGGGAGAGCCCACCACCTCCCTAGGTAGTTGATTACATTGTCTTATTGCTCTGACAGTCAGGAATTTTTTCCTGATGTTTAGGTGGAATCTAGGTTCCCGTAACTTGAGCCCATTATTCCGTGTCCTGCAAACTGGGATGATCGAAAAGAGATCCTGGCCCTCCTCTGTGTGACAACCCTTCAAGTACTTGAAGAGTGCTATCATATCTCCCCTCAGTCTCCTCTTCTGAAGGCTAAACATGCCCAGTTCTTTCAGTTTCTCCTCATAGGGCCTTGTTTCCAGTCGCTTTATCATCCTTGTTGCCCTCCTCTGAACCCTCTCCAGTTTGTCTACGTCCTTCTTAAAGTGTGGTGCCCAGAACTGGATGCAGTACTCAAGAAGGTGAGGCCTAACCAGTGCCAAGTAAAGGGGAATTATCACTTCCCGCGATTTGGAAGCTATACTTCTATTAATGCAGCCCAAGATAGCATTTGCCTTCTTTGCAGCCACATCACATTGCTGGCTCATATTCTGTGGAGAAAGCCAACCTAAGCCCCCTGCCTGACACACACACACTCACCAAGGAGGGGGGAAGGAGACCGGGGGGGGGGGGGAGACGGCCAGTCTCCACAGATGACAAAGGGGACAAACAACATCTGCATAGAATCACCCCAGTGGGGAAGGCAGGAAGCATCCCCAGGTTTGTCAATGCTCTCGCATATCAGCTCCATCTACATAAGACTTGAATACCTCTCCAGAGCAGACACTTCGGCACCCCTAAGAAATGGCCACTCAACACCATACGATGGGACCATTAAGCAAGGGGCTTCAAAGGGACCCCATCCCACGGGGGAGGGCATCACCCCACCTGACCCAAAAGGCCGCCCCTCAGGGAGGGTGTCAACCCACCTGATCACGGAGGGAGGGGCTACCTGAAACACCAAGGTATAAAACACCCTGCGCAAGGGAACTGGGTTGTTGGACCTGATCAACAATCTTGCCCCATGCCTGGGGTAAGAGAACGAAGGATCGGCAACCCCGGGTAGCCACACCCGGCATGCTCCAGCTAGCTGAAATCACTGGTCGCTTGGGTTGACCGGACCCCCGGGAAACCAAGCTGAAATCACTCACAAACCGCTTGGGTAGACCGGACCTCCGCCGGGAACCCAGCTAGCCGCTTGGGTAGACCGGGCCTCCGCCGGGAACCCAGCTAGCCGCTTGGGTAGACCGGGCCTCCGCCGGGAACCCAGCTAGCAGCGTGCGGTTGACCGGGCCTCTGCTGGGACCCGAGCTGAACTAACTAGCTGAGAGCCCTGAAATCACGGTGTCCTCAAGACTTCTTGCTTGCTACTTTGTACCGTACTGATAAGCTGTATTGCTGGCGTGTGTCTGGGTTTGTGAAGGTAATGTTGTAAATAAACTTGTTTTCTAAAAGATACTTCTGTGGCTATAAGTTATCCCTTTGTTCTGGGCTAAGGGTGATAGTCGCTGGGGATCTCGGAGAAGGCCGCCCCAGGACTCGCTACCCCCTTAGCATTGAACCCACGCAGAAGACCAGGTTGTCGGTCTTCCACTTATTCAGTTTGTGATCTACCACAATTCCAAGATCCTTCTCACTTGTAGTATTGTTGAGCGCATGGTAAGCTACTGCAAACCCCAGGCTCCTGCCCACCTTCATATTTTAGAGATCTGTGGATGTGGCCTCCAGGCCAGAGAAATGGGATTACTTTTCGACTCGCTGAAGGCCCAGCCAACACATTTTATATGTTTTTATGTTGCATCCCACCCTGCGTGCCGGTGATCGGGCAGATTCGGCATCTAAGTAAGAAGCCTGCTAGAGTTGGCCCCATGGTCTTTCAGATTTTAGAACTGACTTTTGCCCGGTTGGTTGCAGCAACCTGTACAGAACAGGTAACAACGTTGGGCCAAATCCAGTTCGCATAAGAGGGTTGAAGTGCACAGAACTGGTGCTGTCTGCTGATTAAAGAAAATTGTTCGTATGAACTTCAGTCGATCAGTCAGTTATTGAAATATGGATATGAGTTAAAAAACAAGCATTTTGAAACATAACATACTCCTGATTAATTTGGCACCTTTTTGGTTGATCAAAAGTATCTTTTAGGGCTCAGTCATATGCATGTTTACACAGAAAAAAGTCCTACAACTCCCAGCAGGCTGACTGGGCCATGCTGGGAGTTGTAGGATGTTTTTCTGCGTAAACATACATAGGATTGCGCCCTTAATCTGTCAAACTGATCAATCAATTAGATTTTGCAGTCCCAACTAGCTCTGCACACCTACTCAAGTTGGCCCAATAAAAAATATATTGCGGTATCTAGAACAGGAGCGTATCATTTTGTGCCTCATGCTTTGCTTAGGGCAGTTCTGGCTTCTACCCATTTTGTTTCTAACCCACTAATTGGAGCTGCTGCTGTCAGCAGCTTCTAAGCAACCAAACCAGTTTGATGGCTCATGTTGCGTTTGCCCGGCCAGAGGCTTGTCGGCAGATCTGGCAGGCCACGTTTTATTGCTTGGCTAGCCCAGAAGAAGAGAAAGCCAAACAGGAAACGTGTTGGATGTTTTGTAGGGAAGGATTTGGCACGGGCCATAAGGAGCATGGCTATAGATGTAAAAACAGAAACAGCAGGGCCGGATTAAGAGCATTATGGGCCTGGTGCTGAGGATTTTGGTGGGCCTTTTTATGGAAATAAATAAAATGAAGACGCAATTTTATATTAAAACAAATTAAATATTTTAATTGCCATTAAAGTGCCAAAACTCAAAAACTCCTGCAGCTCATCAGTAAGGGTCTTCCCAATTTCCCCCAAATTTATTTATTAAAAAAGAAAAAGCAGCCAGGAAGCTTTGCTTGAACAAGAATAATTGTGTTGTTCTTGTTGCTTTGTTTCGTTTTTGTTTTTTTGTTAAACTAGCATTTGAACAATTGAGCTGCGAATCAGAAAGATCTTTTGCTCGAGGCTGGAGAGAGAGGTCCCTTCTAAATCTGAATATTACAGACCCTAGCAAGCTCCCATGTGCTTCAAAGAAATGTAGTAACAGTGATTGAAATGCAAAAACCTACCATGCTAATTTGAGAACAACAGTTCTTGCTAGGTCTTGCCTCAAGCCTGTAATGCAGATGTGCTTAGAACACCTTTCTAATCTTGAAAAAATCATTAATTATGCTGAATGATAACGATCAGAGCTAACTCAAATCGTGCCGCGTGTCCCTATATTGTGGGCCTATTGTCTGCTTTGGGCCTGGAGCGGCCGCTCCAATCGCCCCTATGTTAATCCGGCCCTGAGAAACAGCCATCTTTGGCCTGAACTTGTATGAACACTTGTCTGCCCAAGGATCTCTCTGCTTGGGCTGTGATACAGCTGTTAAAACAAAGCACTTCACCTAAGATCTTGTGAATGCAACAGCAGTGAAACTTCTCACCCCCGAAGGAGTTCAGGCTTCTGACTCGTTAATCTCTTCATTAATGACAGGTAATTGAGATTTCCTCTTGAATAATGCAATCGTGTGTCGCTGAGAGGATATGCCCGGTTCCCTTTGGGTATTTTGGCACGTGGATCAACTCTGCTTGGCCGATGCTTGAAGGAATTATTGTAACATGAATATGCTTGCACCCCAAGGCAAAAACGACACCTCCAAAAGCTTCAGACCAAAGGCTGGAAGGGCTGAAGCGGACTGAGTGGTAGAGACTAGAGAACACAATTTTCAGGCAGGAGGTCTCAGGTTCAATCTCTGGGAGCATCTTCAGGTAGGGCTGGGGAAGCATACCCTGCAACATTTCACAGATGAAAATAGGGACACATCTGAATTTGTAAGAGGTACGGTTAAGCAACATGAAGGTGTGATCAAGAGGGTGTGGCCAGGCAACCAAAGAGCATTGTCAGCTACAAAAAGTTATTAGAGGAAACACACAAAACCTTCTATGTTATAATTATTACATTATTGTATTATATATTATTTTATAAGTGGCTTTTGTAATATTTTTTTACCTTACTTAAACCCTTAATTGTTGATATCTGGTGTTTTTCATGGGGGGGGGGGTCAGTGCTTGCAGGACAATCTCTTTCTTTTTGTTTTAAAATGGTCAGGATTGGCACAGATTCAACAGGTGAAGCTTACCCACCCACCCCCACACCCCCCCACACCCCCAAACATGGAGCTTCAGAGAGAAGGCGAAGTTTCTTGCATTTCCTTCTGACACTGTAAACTCACTTGTTAGAGGCACAGAGTCAGCTCTGTTAGGAAATAAAATCTTTGCAATAGAAAGATAGGAATCATGTGATAAATTCCCTCATTCACCTCTCCCTCCCTCTATCCAGGCCACCGGGTGTAGCCTCCTTTTCAGCAGGTAGAGTGTGTGTGCACGTGCACACACATCCTCCCAGCCTGCCAGGCCTCCCCATCTGGCCTGCGAGGGCCTCCTCTGAGACCCCTTCCCCTCTATGAAGACTGCCCCCCTCTGACAAAGGAGAGGGAACAGGAGTGTGTGCCCCAACTGAGTGTGCCCCAATTCCTGAGCAAGTTCCTCAGTCACTTCACTCCCCCTTTGGCTCTCTTGGTTGGGAACGGCTAGGGAAGAACAAGCCATTTCCTGAGGGAACAGCTCAAGGAACGCTGTACAACATCACGGACCAAATCCAGCCCTACAGGCTCACCCCTTCCCCCCAGTTGCTGAATATTTGGAGGTTTCCCAGCTTTTGTGTTTTCCTCCATTCTAAAAAGTTTAAATGCTTCTTCCAAGGCTTGCTTACTGCCAGTAAGAGCCTTAAGCCAAAATATTATGGGTTATTTATGGTATTTTGCCCTGTAGTGACGAACATAAGAAGAGCCTTGCTGGATCAGACCAAGGGTCAATCCAGTCCAGCATATATATTGCTTCCAGTATCGGAGTATCCCTTTATATGCCAGTTGTGGGGAACACAAGTGGGTGGAGGCTGTGGCACTCATGTCATAAGAAGAGCCGTTCTGTTCATATTCAGTGGCTGACCAGCTGTCCACAGGATCCCACAAGCAGGACAGGAGTGCATCAGCACCCTCCTGCCCATTATGATCTTGGCAGTTTTATTTTCAGTTCCGTTCCTAATTATGCCTAACATGGGAATTCACCTTTTTCACAGCAGTCGCACGCTGGGTCAGCATTTTAATCGAGTTGCCCACAACCCCAAGATCTCTTCCGTAGTCACCGCCAGCTCAGATCCCATCAGCTTATACGTACTTGAGGTTGGGATTTTTTGCCCCAACGTGCATCGCTTTACACTTGCTTGTGCTGAACTGCATTTGCCATTTTGATGCCCAGTTTGGAGAGATCCTTTTGGAGCTCCTCACAATCCCCGTTTGTTTTCACCACCCAAAATAATTTGGTTTCATCAGCAAACGTGACCACTTCACTGCTCATTCCTGATTCCAGATCATTTATGAACAAGTTGAAAAGCAATACAGATCCCTGTGGGACCCCACTGTTTACGGTACATCCCTCTTTTTGCCTTCGGCCCACTACTGGAATGTGAACCCCCCAAGAGCTCCTCCAAAATTTAATTTTGCCCTTGGGCTGAAAGAGGTTTGACACCCGTGCTGTGGCCAATGGACGGACAATGGCAGGAAACCGCTTCCTGCGTTTCACACTTTATGGTTTTAATGTGTACATGTAGAAAAACATTGCAGGTGCTTGCAAAGTTGCATACATCATATGTATCACACAGATATACATGACATGGAACTGAAATTTAGCAGGATGACAGCTGTTTGAATGCAGAAAGTTCCAGGTTCGACCCTGAGCGTCTCTGCCTCAAGAGCGCCCAGAGAGGAACACTCTCTGCCGGAGACCCCGTTGACTGAGCTGCTGCCAGATAGAGGACCGGGACAAATAGTTTGGCTGCCGCTTCCTGTATTCCTAAATTAGTGATGATGATGATTCTCACATTAGATGTGTTGTGTGAATGAATACCTTCTAGTGTGGGCACTCAGGTAACCTGAGTGTCATGTTTCCAGTTCCCTCTGTTTCTTCAGAGTTCTGGATAGGAACTTTGTTGGGCCATTTCAGTAAGGGAGAAACCACCAGGTGGAATGATTATTTACATTGATCTGCTCTTTGTACATTCTAATTTAAGTGGCTCCTGCTTTGCTTTCTTGACAAATGAGCAAACTGGGAGTTACTGAAGAAGAGAAAGTGTTGGTCCATGTCCGCTGCGGCTAGATAACTCTAAACTTAACTCCGCCTTAGACCTGAGATTGGACTTGGAGGGGTCTTATTTCTGGTGGCCCCACAGCAAGCTATTTTGAGCTCCTGCTAGAGCAGTGTTCTCCAACCTTGGGTCCCCAGATGTTTTTGGCCTACAACTCCCAGCATGACCCAACCAGCACACTGTGCTAGACCTTCTGAAGTCTCGTTGGCTGTGTTATCTCCCCAGAAATATACCAGTAAGGATCAATGATGGATATAGCCCCCCCCCCCAATAAACTAAGCATTGCCAGTACAGTAATACCTTGGATTGCAAGTAACTTGGTTTGAGAGCATTTTGCAAGACAAGCAAATTTTTAAATATTTATTTATTTATTTTTTACTTGATATACAAGCGACGTCTTGCAATACAAGTACTGTAGCACGGCTTAAATTAAAAATCTCTACAAATTTTTTTTGGGGGGGGATTTCGTTTTGATATAAGAGTGTTTTGGATTACAAGCATGTTTCCGGAACGAATTATACTCTCAATCCAAGGCATGACTGTACAGGCTCCTGTGATGGAGAGTCAACGCTCTTCAAAGCGACCGTGCTTTGTCACTGACGGATGGAGCCCTCACAGCTTGCTTTTTTGCAAGACGGCATATTCCCCCTTGCAAATTTTGTGCTGCTGATGCGTGGTTCATTTCTTAGAAACAGATTACACACACACACACATTGATTTTATTGTCTCCAGTTTGTATGGTTTTTATCTTGTTCCACACTTAGTGGTGGCCTAAAAAGAATTTTAAATAAATAAACTGGCAGGTGAGGGATATGCCTGGGCCGGCTTTTGTTGTGCTTCGTTTCCCCCAGAGGCGGCAAGCGGGGACAAGCACGCAACCCCCTAAGAAAGAAACCCCAAGCTCAATCGGCAAGGATTTCATCTCTTGGCCGGACTCCTTGACCGGCAAGCAGGTCAAGATGGGCCATTTAAGCCCCTTTCTGGCCGATTTGAGCCAGTTGCTCCTTCAATCTTTCCCCAGCACGGCTGATCAGAAAGGTCTCCCTGGAAGGAAGAACACCACCCAAGGCCAGCTCAGTTTGGTCGCTTCATGAAGTGTTTATTTCAACATTTCAAATACCTTCTTTTCCCCCCACCCCCCAAAAAACTCTTTAAAAGCCAAGTGTGCCCATTCTACATACTGTATATCAAGCACCCCCCCCCAGGTGATCTCTGCAGGAGGTAGCGCTTGAACCAGAGAGGGGGGCTTTGCATTTTAGTAGAAAAACCTTTTGGGGGCCAGGGAGAAAGGAGGGGAGCTTATGTGCAGGCCTGCAGTGCCTCTGCTGAGCTCACGAAGGTGCTGCTTTCCCTTGGAATACGCTTTCTGCTCTTTTATAATGGCCCAGGGCTTTCATCTTGCTGATGGTGACCTCAGTCAGCCCTGCTGGGAGAACTTTTGCCTCTCTTTCCCTTCACTGATTTGAAAGAAACCTCACCAGAGCAGCAGGAAATTCAATATTAATGGCTACAGAGAGAACACCTTTTGGCCTTGACAGATTTGGGGACAGGAGCCCAGGAGTCTGGCTTAAGATCTGCCTGTCTGTTCAGTAAAGCGAAGAGGCTTAGTGGGTTTAGTTTGGTTTTGGGGCATGTGTGTGTGTGTGGGGGCATGCTGGGAATTGAAGTCCAACACATCTGGAGGACACCAGGCTGGGGAACACTGATGCAGAGTATAAGGAGATCTGAAGTTGCAGCTCTAGTCGGAGAGAAGCTTGGATGAATTTTTCGAAGCTTAAGAACTAGTACCCGAACTTTGCTTTTCCCCCTCCTCCCTCCCAAAACCTTTTCCTTTCGTGTCATGCCTTTTAGATTTTAAGCCTGAGCACAGGGGCTGCCTTATTATTAATCTCGGTTAGGGTGCAATCCTATGCAAGTTCAGACAGAAAAATGGCCTACAACTCCCAGCATGCTGGGAGTTGTTGGCCTTTTTCCCCCTGCTAAACTTGCATAGGATTCTGCCCCCGGGGGGGGGGCGGCGGCTTTTTTTGTGGCTGCAGAGCTGGGTAAAAAATGCTACGAACGAAGGATTGAAAGAGGGGTGTGCGTGTCTTCTTGAGAAATCCCAACTGCCTCAGTTCTGACCTGCCAGACTCCCACCCCTTTCCCAAAGATGGGTTACCTCCTGCAGAGACCCCTGAAAGCAACAGAAGTGCTACCCTAGAGTAAACCTTGAAGCAAACACATTCCCGACAGGGAAAAATAAATAATATCCCCCCGATGTAATTTTGGGGGCCAGTGCGAGGGGGGCGGGGGCAGGCGGGACTGCGGCCTGTCCTGGAAGCACAGCAGATCCAAAGCGATGCATTGTGCAAAAGGGACGTCAGGCACCCAGGAGCGTGGGTCGGGGCCTCGCCGGCTACCTTTCCCGCCCCCCCCACTGCCCCAAGGTTACCCTTGACCCTGAGGGCGCTTTTATTATTGCTTTAAGAAGAGATGGCTCTTTCCCTTAAGAGGAGGACGATGGGTACGTTTTCAGAATGCCATGTAAAAACGAAGAACTAAACCAGAGCCAGGATGGCCGAGGAAAGGAGGCAGCCGCGCCTGCGGCCGCCACCACCACCACCACCACCACAGTTGGTGGCACTGGTGTCCATGGAGGACATGAGTGGTGACAGCAAACCACAGAGGAAAATTGAGAGGAGAGAGAAAGGCCTCTCTCTTTCTCAGCCATCTGCCGCGGGGAAGGAGGCGTTGCCGCCGTTTTGGCTTTCCTGCCAACGCTAACAGGAGGGAAGAAAGGTCCATCTGCGAGGAGAAGCATCTCTGCAGATTAGATATGGTATTGGGCAAAAGCAAATGAAGATTTTAGGAAAAATTAAACCCGAGAAACCTCCCTCGCTCTTAGCCCACCTCCCCCAAACTGGTGTCCCCCAGATGTGCTGGACTTCGCAACTCCCATGATCCCCACTCAGCACAGCCAGTGGCCGTGCTGGCTGGGGATGATGGGGTCACAGTCCAACCCATCTAGAGGGTACCGGGTTGGGAAAGGCTGCTCTAAGCTGCCGCTTGCTTGCCCGAAGCGGGGAATCCGCCAACTGTGGGCATCTCTTCCCCTCCCCTGGTGACCGAGGAGCACCAAAAGAATTGCACCGGCCTCTGATCCCAAATGAAGGGCATAATCCGGCCACGGAGATCGGCCTCCCTGTGACAAAGCAAAGTGCAGATTTTGGTGCCGGGGGGGGGGGGAGCCCCCCCCCCCCAACCAGTGCCTCAAACAGCTTAGGCAAATTTGCCCATTCAACTCCTCTCTTACAGAACTGCGGCTCCTAATTTTTTATTGTATTTTTTTGCTTGAGGGATAGACATTTAGGAATGGAAAGGGGAAGGGAGGAAGTTGTGCTGACGAGGCGATTATAATTTTTTTTTGTGAGGTTGGGGGAGGGGGAATAGGAGGCTGGCAGGAGAGACGGGGAAGGAAGCCAATCTTTGAGCCAAGGTTAGCCAAAAGCAAAGGCCACAAGAAAAAAAATAAATAAATCCAAAATCCATTACTCGTGAAATACTTGGCCTAATAAAGCCACTAATATGGATTTTAGGGAGGCCAAATTTGGGAAGAACAGGGCTGTCCATTGCCTGCACCAGAAGCAGGAACATGGAGGGTCCTCCTATTTCCTCCCTAGTTTGTAGGACTTCCCCAGTTATGTCCTGACTGAAGCCTTCGTACAAGGCTGGCCTGACATTTGGTGCCTGCAGCAGGAAATCCAAAATGGCGCCCCTCCCGCTCCTTGACACAGGGCACCGGGCCCTCGTGCCAGAGACTTCCCGATGGGATGGTCCCAGGATGGCTCCTCTGTGGTTCCTTAATAAGTCCACCACAGAACCATCAAGAGGGGGAAAACACAAGACGATCAGGAGAAACCAAGGAACAAGTAGATGGAGGAACTCAACGCACGCAAGATGGGACCACATCCGTGAAGCACGAGATGAATTGAGGATGGTTACTTGTTATCATACACCCATTGTGTGCTTGTTTTCCAACTACCCGGCTTCCCTAGTCAAGTGTGCGGCTGCCCGTTTAAAAAACCCCAGGCGTATTGATATGGAAGGAGAGGCAAAGCAGACCTTGGTTCCGGCCTAGCAGATGGCGGTGCCTCTCACCCGCCCATCCCGTAGCGGAGTTGCTCATGCCATATATTGGTATTGTAATCTAAGCAGCTGCCATGGGGCAGGGCAAGCCCAAAGCCCCCACCCCACCCCACCCCACCCCCGTGGAAGTATACGGATATTTGGTTCATGCGCAAAGCGGCTCCTCCTTGCCCACCCCACCAAATTTAAGAGGCAGCAGCTGGTGGGAGAGCGTATGTGGTGGGGCGGGCAGCAAGGTGGGGCGCGGAGCCCCACAGAGGAGCAAGAGGATATGCAGTCCATCTGGGACAAGAGCGTGCACAGTCCCGGGCGCCAGCGTGTCCCTACGCCCGGGACTCTTTTTTTGTATTGGGTTTGTTCCCGAGCAGTGCATCCATTTCCTGGACGACTTGGGGCGTCAGCTGGGTTAGAACCTGCAGAGGGAGGAAGAGAGGGACGGCATCAACGAGAAGACAAAGGCAGGCATTTCTTAGTTCTCCCCACCCACCCCCGCCGGCTTCTTCTTCTTTTTAAAATGTGAAATTGCAAGACCGCTGCCCTGATGTGCACGGTACGTGGAAAAAGCGGACAGAGAGCAGCTATTTTTATCATTTATTTACATTTACGGTATATCCCGCCTTTTGTCCTGCAAGGAACCCCAAGGCGGCTTACATAATCCTCCTCCTCTTCTCCAATTTATCCTCACAACAACCCTGTGGGGTAGGTTAGGCTGAGAGTCAGTGACTGGCCCCAAGTCGCCCAGCGAGCTTCATGGCCGAGTGGGGATTAGAACCCAGATCTCCCGAGTCCCAGTCCAGCACTCTCATCACTACACCATGCTGGCTCTCTAGGATATAAATATAGACATAGAGAAAGCAAAAGGTTTGGCATTCCCCTGTCTTAAGAGTCTCTGCAGCCCCTCTTAGAATCATAGAGTCCTAGAGTTGGAAGGGGCCATTGAGGCCATCCAGTCCAACCCCCTGCTCAGTGCAGGGATCCAGTTGAAAGCATCCCTGACCGATGGCTGTCCAGTCTCTGCTTGAAGACCTCCAGGGACGGAGAGCCCACCACCTCCCCAGGCAGTTGGTTCCCTGGTCTGACTGCTCTGACCGCTAGCAAGTTTTTCCTGATGTTCAACTGAAATCTGCCTTCCCGTAACTTCAGCCCGTTACTTTTTGCCCTATAGTCTTGGATGAGGGAGAACAGGTTGCAGCCCTCCTCTGTGTGATGACCCTTTAGGTAAAGTGCCGTCATATCCCCCCTCAGCCTTCTCTTCTCGAGGCTGAACAGACCCAGTTCCTTCCATCTTTCCTCATGGGTCTCCGTTTCTGGTCCCCTGGTCATCTTTGTTGCCCTTCTCTGAACTTGTTCCCATTTATCTGAATCCTTCTTAAAGTGTGGTGACCAGAACTGGAAACAGGACTCGAGGCGAGGTCTGACCAGCGCACAGTACAGTGGAACTCTCGCTTCCTGTGATTTTGAAACTATACCCCTATTGATGCTGCCTAAAACTGCATTTGCCTTTTTTGCAGCCACATCACACTGCTGGCTCATAATTGGCTTGTGATCGACTAAGCCTCCAAGATCCTTTTCACACGTACTGTTACCGAGCCAAGTATCTCCCCATCTTATACCTGTGCCTTTGATTTCTTTTTCCTAAATGAAGCACTTTGCTCTTGTCTCTCTTGGATTTCATTCTGTTATTTTCTGCCCAGTTTTCTAACCTGTCAAGAGCATTCTGAATGTTGTTTCTGTCTTCTAAGCTATCCCACGCAATTTTGTGTCATCTGCAAATCTGATAAGCACCCCCTGCACCCCTTCCTCCAAGTCATTCACGATCTTCTACCTCACCTGAATGGATCCCAAGTTCTCAATGAGCTGTTCCGTGCTGGAGACCCCAAGGAGGACCGAGCTGACACCTTCAGAGCGGAGACACCAGGCTTTGGGCGTGCAGGAGGAAGTGGAGGGCAGGGGGAGGGGGAGAGAGAGATGAAATAGGAGACTCGCGTTGACGGGAAGAAGAATTCCACAATCCATATAGTGTAATAACTGTATTGGGCCAACTCAAAGTTCACCGAAAAATATGCAAGCTTTTGAGATCTCCAGATCTCTTCATCAGGCAAGATGCTACAAAAAGCAGGTTGGGGGTGGTGGGGAGATATGAGGGGAAAGTAGACTGGGTGTTGTAGTCAGTATGTCTGCATAGAATCATAGAATCATAGAAAACGTAGAGTTGGAAGGGGCCTACAAGGCCATCGAGTCCAACCCCCTGCTCAATGCTGGAATCCAGGTCAAAGCATCCCGGACAGATGGCCATCCAGCTGCACCTTGAATGCCTCCAGAGTGGGAGAGCCCACCACCTCCCTAGGTAGTTGGTTCCATTGTCTTATTGCTCTGACAGTCAGGAAGTTTTTCCTGATGTTTAGGTGGAATCTAGGTTCCTGTAACTTGAGGCCATTATTCCATGTCCTGCAAACTGAGATCCTGGCCCTCCTCTGTGTGACATCCCTTCAAATACTGGAAGAGTGCGATCATATCTCCCCTCAGTCTCCTCTTCTGAAGGCTAAACATGCCCAGTTCTTTCAGTCTCTCCTCATAGGGCCTTGTTTCCAGTCCCTTTATCATCCTTGTTGCCCTCCTCTGAACCCTCTCCAGTTTGTCTATGTCCTTCTTAAAGTGAGGTGCCCAGAACTGGACGCAGTACTCAAGATGAGGCCTAACCAGTGCCGAGTAAAGGGGAATTATCACTTCCCGCGATTTGGAAGCTATACTTCTATTAATACAGCCCAAAATTGCATTTGCCTTCTTTGCAGCCACATCGCATTGCTGGCTCATATTCAGTTTGTGATCTACCACAATTCCAAGATCCTTCTCACTTGTAGTATTGTTGAGCCAAGTGTCCCCCATTCTGTAACTCTGCATTTGGTTTCCTCTCCCTAGGTGCAGCACTTGGCATTTATCCCTATTAAATTTCATTCTGTTGTTTTCGGCCCAGCGCTCCAGCCTATCGAGGTCGCTTTGAATTTTGTTTCTGTCTTCTAGAGTATTAGCTGTTCCACCCAACTCTGTGTCATCTGCAAATTTGATAAGCTTTCCCTGTACCTCCTGATCTAAGTCATTAATAAAAATGTTGAAGAGCACCGGGCCCAGGACCGAGCCCTGTGGTACCCCGCTCGTTACCTCTCCCCAGTTTGAGAAGGAACCATTGATAAGCACTCTTTGAGTCCGATTCTGTAGCCAGCTGTGGATCCACCTGATAGCCAAAGTCTTAAGGTGATATGGGGAAGGGGGGCTTTGCCCGATGAGGAGAGCTGGAGATCTCAAAAGCTTGCAGGCCTGTTCTTGTCAGCACAAACACACAGACACACCACCCCGTTTCGCCTTACCGATGGCCAGCTGCGCCACGGTGCATCCAAGGCGCTCGGCAATCGGGTGGAGCTCTTTGATTTTTGCCTGCTGTTTCTTTCCATCTTCGCTCTGCAACTTCTCCTTCAGCCACTGGTAGCCCTGGGGGGGTGGGGAGCAAAGAGCAGCCCTGAGCATGCAGGGGTGGTGGCGCGGCAGGGCAAGGAACGGCAGGCACACAGCAGTGCAACTGCGCGCCGGTTGAGAACGTGAAACGTTTTTTGGGGAGCAGAGATTTCAGAGGATGGAGAAAGGTGACACCCCCCACCCCCCACCCCCCCGAGGCCTCAGCAACCAACGCATTTTTGTTTGGGATGAAAAACAAGAGAGACAGGGCTGGGTTCCTTGAAGGATTGACAAGGTGTAAATCTGAGCCCCGGAACTTATTTCCGCGAAGCGGTGACCATGAAAAGAGAGCCCTAAGTGTGAGGCGTGCGCCTTTCGCCCACCACCAACCTGGCACACCCAGCAAGCAGCCACCCTTGTGGGATGGCGAGGGGGGCGTGACTTTTACGCAGGTCGAGGAGGCACCTCTTCTTCGGGGGGGGGCGCTTGGGGGTTAGGTAGAAGGTTCAGCGGGGATGTTTGCGGGTAGAAGGCAAGAAATAAGACGCTCCAGTGGCGGCGGGATCTTTGTTCATTTAAGGCATCCTTCGCCAAGCGGGCGGCCTCCTGATGTGTCGGACCGCAACTCCCATCATCCCCAGCCAGCATGGCCAATGGCCATGCTGGCTGGGGATGATGGGAGTTGCGGTCCGACACATCAGGAGGCCGCCCGCTTGGCGAAGGCTGATCTAACGCACGGCTGTGACGCTTCCGTCTCGGGCGCAACTGAGGCCAGGCGGGGTGGACGGCCGCGGCAAAGCACAAGGGGGGCGGGGGGGAAAGACACACACCGTACCTTCATGGTGGCGCGGCAGTTTTCAGGCACCCGCTCCTCATATTTCCCTGTGATGAGTCCACACGCCAACGGGGACCAGGTTATAGCTCCGACCCCTGACGGGACAAACGGGCACGGCGGGTGGGTGAGGAGAAAAAAGCCCAGTTGACTCAGCTACCCCTCCCCGCATCTGCTCCTTCCATCACCGTGCTCTCGGCTTCTCCAAGCTGGCCCCCTCCAGACGTTCTGGGCTACAGTGGCCAGGCTGGCTGGGGATGCTGGGAGTCGCAGTCCAAAGTATCTGGAGGGCGCCACGCGAGGGAAAGGCTGCCACGCGCAGGCTCACCCATATATATTACACACACACACACACACACACACACACACAGCCCAGGCCATCCTAACTCACAGCCAGTGGTGGTTCCAGTGCCAGTGGGGTAGTGTATCCACTCTGGGTTTCAGCCTGAACCTGTAAATGGTGCTGAACCTATTTTTTTTTGGGGGGGGGTACGGTTCAGCATCACGGGAAGCGCCGTTAAAGTTCAGAGTGAAACCCAGCGTGGATACATTGCCCCACTGACATCAGAGCCACCAGCCTCCAGTGTTCACGGGCCTTCCTGGTTTAGTTTTCGTCCTGGTTTTTTTTTTTTTGAGGGGGAGAGCCAGTACAGTGTGGCGGTTAAATGGTCGGGCTGCTGGGAGCTGCAGGTTGAAGTTCCCTCAGTCAGCTGTGAAACTCACTGGGGGAGCTTGCGCCTGTCACTCTCAATCAGCTAAACCTACCTCGCAGGGTTGTTGTGTAAAATTGGCGGCGAGGGGCAGGCGGGGGAGAAATAGAGCCTTCTAAGGCCAACCCCAGCTCTATGGAGGAAGGGCGGCATAGAAGCGTAACCATGAATAATAATAATAATAATAATAATAATAATAATAATAATTACGGTATTATTATTATTATTATTATTATTATTATTATTATTATTATTTCATTTGCCGGACGGATTTCTCTCCATAGGCTTCCCATATGCCCCTGGCAAAACCCAACATGGTTGGCTGGGGGATGCTGGGAGTTGTAGTCCCAAGACATCTGGCGGGCGCCGGGTTGGGGAAGGCTTCCCTCCGCCTCCTCGTCTAGAGCTATCCACATGAGTTGCCCAGATCCCCGGCCGCCATTCGCGGCCGCTCGTACCGATCTTGTGGTACAGTTCGGGAAGCTGCGTCTCCACTTTCTCCCGCTGGAACATGTGATACTCGGCTTGTTCGCACACAGGCGGGATGAGGTTGAACTGCCGCGCCACCGAATACGCCTCCTAGTTGACGGGGAGGGCGGGCAAAAAAAGAAAAGAAAAGAAAAGAAAAAATATATATCAGGCAATCTCGCGGGTGGGGCTCTCTTGGGGGCGAACGTGCATACGGGACCGGGCTGCCCGTGCCCCCACCCATCCAGAATTTACCATAATCTCCATCGCGCTCCAGCGAGAGGTGCCCCAGTACATGGCCATGCCCTGGTTGATCACATACGTCATGGCTCGCACGATCTCTGAGGGCGAGAAAGGAATGGTGAGAGAGGGAATTGTGGGGATTTCCCCCCCCCCACCCACCCACCCTCTAGAGCAGTGTTCTCCAACCTTGGGTCCCCAGATGTTTTTGGCCCACAACTCCCAGCATGCCCCAGCCAGCGTAGCTGGCTGGGGCATGCTGGGAGTTGTGGGCCAAAAACATCTGGGGACCCAAGGTTGGAGAACACTGCTCCAGACCCTCGCCTCAGGCAGGCAGCCTGACACCACCAAGACACACAAGGTGTTTTTGGTTTGTTTTTTTAAAAAATCCTTGAAACCTCCTGATGGGAACTGAATCCCACCAAAGAGAGAAGTGAGAGTTGTGTTCAAGCGACGGCTCCAAAACTGCACTGTGCGCATAAGGCAACCAGCAGCTGCTCCAGCAGGCTGTGTGGAGGGAGATGAGAAGGAGAGCAGAGCCATTTCACCAGCCCTGCTGAAAGAATTACGGTAATTGTTTTTCCTCCTCTTCCCTCCCCTTTCCTTTTTCCTTGTGTGTCATGTCTCCTTAGATTGTAAGGCTGCGGGCAGGGACTGCCTTGTTTAATTTATTATATGTAAGCCAGTCTGGGAGCCTTTCTTGGCTGAAGAAAAGCATAAAAATACTACTGCTACTAATAATAAATCAATAAATATTATTGTAAATTTATTAGATGCCTTTCTCTAAAAAAAGACTCAAGGTGTTTTACAGCAGGGATGAAAACATACAAAGAGTTAAAACAATTTAAAACAGCTAGAAACAATTCATCTCAAGAAAGATCCCTCTTAAACATGATAGAATCATAGAGTTGGAGGGGGGCCTAGAAGGCCATCGAGTCAAAGCCCTGGGTCCATGCAGGATAACAAGGGCTACAGCGCCCCCTACAGATGGTCCCCCAGCCTGCCCCGGAAGACCTCCGAAATATAGACAGTGTGTTCCCATTCATCAATCATGTTTTCAATATGAAACTTACTAATCCAAAGCTGGCTAGAATCTTTCACCTTTTTTCCCTTTAGAAAATAGTATACTACTTGTGTTATTCATGTCTACTTAATTAAAAGCAAAGCAAAAGAGCCAGTGTGGCGTAGTGGTGAGAGTGTTGGACCGGGACTCAGAAGATCCGGGTTCTAGTCCCCGCTCGGCCATGAAACTCACTGGGTGATTTTGGGCCAGTCACTGACTCTCAGCCTAACCTGCCTCACAGGGTTGTTGTGAGGATAAAATGGAAAGGAGGAGGAGGAGGATTATGTAAGCCGCCTTGGGTTCCTTTCAGGAAAAAAGGCGGGGAATAAATATAATAAATAAATAAATAAATAAATAAAAATGGCCTGTGGCTTACGCTGGCTCAGTTTGTCTGAGTGTGGAAAGCTAAGCAGGGTCAGGCCTGGTTATTCCTTGGATGGGAGACCCCTCCCCTAGTTTCTTGCACTGAGCAGGGGGTTGGACTCGATGGCCTTGTAGGCCCCTTCCAACTCTATGATCTATGAAATCTATGGATCCAGTCAGGTCTAAATTACTTTAAAAACACTTTTGCAAAAGAACTTCCTAAAATGTGAACATTTAAATTATTTTGCCTTCCCTCTCCTTCCCCAGATTGCAAAACATGTTCAGACATGTTCATGGCTTTAGGAAACACACAGGCGGGAGAATTTGTGCACTTACTGGAAACTCAGAACCCCCTCACCCACCCACCCCTGCGTCCCCTCCCACCAAGGCACAGTGGGATCTCCAGCTTGTTTACTGGACTCTGCTCCTGCGCCTTAATTGCTCCTCTCCACTTACAGATTTCTGCACACATCAGGTGGCTGTTAAAGGCCTAAGAGCAGCCAGGCTGGTTTGTTCTGGTCAGGTGGCAACACAATACACACACAGGTTGATACAGCAGGACGTAAAAGCATGCAACACACAGGCACATTCTCTATGCGCGCCCCCCCCCCGCACCCGCCCGACATTGTTGCAGGGTCTGCGATGGGGTCCCTGCAGGAAAGAGTCTGGGATATTCATAGAGGGATATTCGGGGTGGGGTGGGGTGGTAATTTAGGTGGCGAAGGGCACAATCCTATATCCACTTAGCTGGGAGTAAGCCCCACTGAAGGCAATGGGATTTGCTTCCGAGTAGACATGTACGGGATTGCAGTTAGTCAGAAATGCAGGAGGGGAACAGCATCATGGGATGGGTAAGGATTTACAAGGATCTGCTGCGTAGGGCCACTGCAGTGGGAAGGACATTACGGGGTGCAGAGAGAAGTATTGAGATTCGGGGGGGGGGCAGTATTGAGATTCGGGGGGAGGGCTAAAGGGACGTAGCATACCTCTCAAGAGCCTGGCGTGGACATATTGCTTTTAAAACCGGCAACTCCATTCATCTTGCAACAGAGCTTCGCTTTTCACTACGGATCCGCGCTCCTGAAGGCCACTGCGACCATCACGAAACTAGCCTTCCCCAACCTGGCACCCACCCACCCCTGGATGTGTCAGATTACAACACCCATCATCCCCAGAGGGCGCCAGGCGGGGGGAAAGCTACACTGAGCGAAAGTCTTGCCGATCTGCTTGTATATCTGAGACAGGCCTCAGCGTATCCCCGCCCTGCCCAGACAGCTTCATTCGCAAAGTCTGGAAGACGGGGAAGCAGCTTCAGACCTGGTGAGGGGGGTATTCAGAAAGGCTCCCAGACTGGAACAATTCATCTCAAGAAAGATCCCTCTTAAACATGATAGAATCATAGAGTTGGAGGGGGGCCTAGAAGGCCATCGAGTCAAAAGCCCTGGGTCGATGCAGGATAAAAGCGGTCCCCAACTTTTTTGGCACCAGGGACCGGTTTGGTGGAAGACAATTTTTCCACGGACTGGGGTGTGTGTGTGTGTGTCACCCACTGCTCACCTCCTGCTGTGCGGGCAGGGATTTATCCGAGAGTCTTGAGGGGGGCTGAAGCGAGTTGAACTCGCCCCGCTCGGCCCTCCCGAGACTCTCGGCGACTTGCCTGCTGCCGCTCGACCCAAACACGCCTACGACTGGGACCCCGGCGCGTCACTTCCTGGTTCTCCGGCACTGCTCTTTTTACATAAATACCATGGCAAAGTACCTTAAAACAGCCGCGATTTGCTATTCGCGGCTGTTTTAAGGTACTTTACCATGGTATTTACGTAAAAAGAGCAGTGCCGGAGAACCAGGAGGTGACGCGATGGGTCTCCTGTCGCATCACTTCCGGTTTTCCGGAAATGCTCGCCAGGAGGCGAGCAGAGGGATGAGTGGCGAGTGTGATCGCCGGAGCTCGCAAGCACCCTGAGAGCCAGGTGGGGTGCTCGCGGCGCGTCCTGGCCCGGTTCCTAACAGGCCGCGGACCGGTACTGGTCTGCGGCCCGGGGGTTGGGGACCCCTGATCTAGCCCACTTTTTAGCCATTTTAGATGGGCCCAGTGGCTGGGGATAATGAGAGTTGTAGTCCAACACACCTCGAGTGTGCCAGGTCGGGGAAGGCTGGTCTGCTCTGATGGGTGGTGCCTCTCAGGTCAGATGGGGATCTACCCCCATTGCTGGGGTTCAGCGGAGGCTGATCATGGCGCCAACGTCAGTGGGGCCCTGTAGCCACTCCGGGTTGCCGCCTGAACTTTTAAGGTGCTATCCCTGGTGCTGAACCCATTCTGGGGGAGTAGGGGGCAGGGTTCGGCACCAGGGATAGCGCCTTAAAAGTTCAGGCGGCAACCCGGAGTGGCTACAGAGCCCCACGGACACGGGAGCCACAAGCCTCCAGTGCCGGGGACCCGACCTTCTTGAACCGGAGATGCCTGGGACGGAACCTGGTGCCTTCTGCGTGCAAAGCAACCACTGAGCTCCGCCTCTCGCCCCTCCCTGGAACTACGGAGCTACATTACTTTGGGGGCAATAAATAAAAAAAAGAAAAGGCCTCTTTTTCGGCTGAAAAGCCTAAATCCAGCATCCCCGCCCCCCCCAGCCAGCATGGCCAAGGGTCAGGAATGCTGGGAGTCGTAGTCCAACACATTTGGAGGGCACCAGGTTGGCAAAGGCCGCCTTAACCCCTTCAGACCCCACAAATCGGGTTGCCAGCTTTCTTACCAGCAGGGCCCATAAGAGCAGGCAGAAATCCAACAGGTAAATCTCACTTCCCCTGCATCTTCACCACATGCTCCTGGTTCTTCCAAAGGGAGCCTAGCCCTTTCTCCACAAAGCAGCTTCAAATAATCATGCCTAATAATTTGAACACTCAGTTCCGGACGCCTCTTGCCCCTCAGCCACAACGGCTTGAGAGGTATGGGGCTCTCGGGGGGTCTCTCAGGCATGGGATCTGGGGGTGGGGGCAGCAAATAGGGTGGTGGGTTTTGGAGGTGGGTGGGTGGGTGGGGGAGTCTGCAGTACCTTCCAGCAAGAGCAATCGGAAGTTCGGGTCGCATTCTGCGGGAGGGGAAGGAGAGAACCAGTGAGTCAAGGCGGGAATTTGTGGGGAGAGCGCTGGATGTTGGATCTGGGGCGATCCGCCACGGACCCCCTCGGGCAAGTCACGCTCTCTCTCTCTCTCAGTCTCTCTCTCTCTCTCAGCCTCCGCCCACACCCATCCCACGCCTGGCACCTGAACAATCGGGTTAGCAGTGGCCTCCCTCAAAGGATTGTGGTTGCCGTGAGGGCAAGACGCCGCCACGGGAAGCTTTGAACCAATAAAGAACGGCAGATACAGGGGAGACCGCGAGGGGGCATAGAAGAGGAAGGGGAGCCCCCTGAACGACGGTAGGGGGGTGTTGAAAGGGTCTGTCTTGTCAAGCAGGGCAAGAGGGCTGGAGGGAACTGGATGCTTGCTAAAAAAGATCGGGGGAGAGCGGAGAAGAGGGTTGGCTTCCCCCAAAGCTGCTAAGGAGAGGTTGGGGGGGGGGGGCAGCAGTGCCTTATCCTGAGCCCACCGATGCTTGTGTGTGTGTGAGTGTGTGGGGCCGCTGGAAGGGGTAACTCACCTTCCATGGGGCTGTTGGCATCCATCCGGTTCGCAAATACTATGTCGACGTACTCCAGTTGAAGCCGCTGCAGGGATCCCTTTAGCCCTAGAATAAAAGAAAAACGGTGTGTGTGTGTGTGTGTGTGTGTGTTGGGGGGGGGAGAAAGCATTGTGAGGAGCAGCCCCACAAGTTCGACAAAGCACGGGGAAGTTCTCAGAGCGGCCTTCCCCAACCTGGTGCCCTCCGGAAGTGTTGGACTGCAACCCCCATCATGCCCAGCCAGCTCAGAGCATCTCTTTTCCAGATCCCAAACTCACCAAGGATTTCCCCATCATTCGCTCACTTCCTCTGCTCACCGGACGCTCTAGGAACCCCCAGATCCTCAAGTCCCATTTCCCCCAAACCTCAGCCACCCCATACCCCCAAACAGGGGTGTCGCCAGGCCTGGGCCTGTGGGCCCCCGATCCCAAACCTATTTCACAGGGCCCTGGATCTATTCCGCAGAGCTCCGGGCGTCCACTGGTGCCAAGTTTTCCCCGCTCAACTTTGGGGGGGGGGAATTTTCAAGGGGGAAGGGTTAACTCTCCCCGCCCCACACGTGGCAACATCCCCCCCAAAAAATATCTTCCCCTGCATGGCCATGAAGCTTAGGAAACCCTCTCCCCATTGGTTTGGGGTGATCTGGGGGCAGAGTGCAACAGAATGGAAGAATTTACTTTATTTGGAGGAGACGTGAACTTGGTGGCTTTGCCTCCTGTGAAATTTTAAATGAATCCAGGCTCTGGGTTCTAAATGGGCATAGAGAGATAGATTTAAATCAGCATATGCAGATTTTATGCAGATTTTAGTGTCTTCTGGGCCTGGGCCTCAAATCTTTTAAGTGCCTAGCAACACCCCTGCCCCCAAATACTTCCTTCCGCTTGCCACCCCACTGATCATTCCTGGGCCTTCCCAAATTTTGATCTCCCCAAATACTGATCTCCCTCCGACTTCTGCCTCCCTCACGCATTCCACTGGTCTCCCTTCCTTCCGTCTCCCTGCAAAATATCCAGCCTTCGCCCCTCCACACTTACCCTCAATAATGTGTTTCCGGGATAAGCCTCTCTCGGTCTCAGCCCTTTGAAGGAAAAACAAGAAGAGAAACGAGGGCATTAGGAGACTCAGCCATTTCTGCCTCCCACCCCCAACTCCGTGACACCCGCATCCTGCAGAGAGACATTCCAGCCCCATGTGTCCGGAAAAAACCCTTTAATTGGGAGTATAAGGTTCCCTCTAATCTCCCCCCCCCCCCCGATGTCTTGAATCTCCTGTCAAATCTGAACAAGCGCATGAAACGGGTTGCGTGTTCTGGCCGGAGGTACTTGTGTAGGGGCGGGGTGGTGGTGGTCCTGATTTGGACCAGGCCTAGTTTAGTTTATTATATTTATACCCCTGCCTTTTTTCCTGCAAGGAACCCAAGGCGGCTTACATAATCCTCCTCCTCTCCACGTTATCCTCACAACAACCCTGTGAGGTAGGTCAGGCTGAGAGTCAGTGACTGGCCCAAAGTCACCCAGTGAGTTTCATGGCCGAGCGGGGACTAGAACCCGGATCTCCCGAGTCCCAGTCCAACACTACGCCGGGGCTCAGCCCTTGAACGTGTGATGCCATAATCAGAGACAAGAGTGTCCCTGTTCCCGAGCAGAGGGCATTCCGCTCGCCACAAACCAAGTTCCACACAGCCTGGGTTACGGGAACGGGCCAGTACTTTGCCACCTTTCTTTTCAGAAAGTCACTCTGATTGCCTGCCACCTCAGAATGATTTATTTATTTCTAATACTTCTATACCGCTTAATATCGTAAAATCCCTAAGCGGTTTATGTATAAATAATGTAGAATGGTGATGCTGCCACTCTCCTAACATGCACAATTCAACACGCACACCCTGCCAAGCAGATATCTTCCCTTTGCCTCCCTATCAATTCCCCGGGTCCTCTGAATACTTACTGGCCTCCCCAGTATATTTTTGTGGTCACAACGTAGCTGGAACGCCTGAGGAGCAGAGGCAGAGGAGAGATTAGTATGGAAAGCCCACGTGGAGGAAGGAGATTGGAAGGAGGGGGGTCAAACGCAGGGATCTGACACAGTGATCAGGAGTGGGGCGGGCGCAGGTGTTTACCTCCATCCTTTGCTCTTTAGGATATTCCCCAAGGTTTTTTCTGCTCTGAAGAATAAAAACAAGAAATATATATATATATTTTTAAAAAAGAAGTCAATTCTGATTTGATTCACCAGCTATTACTCAAATCAAGGCTTTTAATTTCTACTCCAATCAACTGGGCTCAGCTTGTCTGAGCGTGGAAAGCTAAGCAGGGTCAGGCCTGGTTGTTACTTGGATGGGAGACCCCCCCCTCCTCTAGTTCTCTGCATTGAGCAGGGGGTTGGACTCGATAGCCCGTAGGCCCCTTCCAACTCTGTGATCTATGAATCTATGAAAATGTCAAATGGAATGAAAACCACCACTGAAAAATAGCTTTCAACACGACCCCGAAGTCAGCAGGATGGCTTTTGCCTTGCAGGGTGCAAAATTTTTGCTTTCTCTTCTAGCAACAAAGACCACAAGCAACCGAAAGCAGACAGAGTTCAGTAGCAATCAGCATCAAACGTAACTTTTTTGACCTGTCTCTCGATACTGATGGGCCTTGATCTTTTTTGGCTTTGCTGCATTTTCACTCTTCTGTGTTTTACTGGGAGAACATTTCAGTCCCCCAGGACACTCTGCTGCTGATCTGAAAAGTCACCATTCCCCGGCGAAAGAAATTTGAGAGGCCAACACCAGTGTGAAATTGCTGAGTTAGAACGTACCTGTAAAGTTCGATTCTATTTGTTTTGGACTCAACTGAGAGCGAGGTTTTCTCTCCCATCACAGGTATTAAATTAGCACAGCAAAGCTAGGAAGCGAATTATCACCAGCTTCAGGTGCTCCAGTCCTGAATAATCACCTGGTTTATCTTGTAGGCATCTGAGCTTTGCATAGAAATGGCACGATTTCTTGCTTTTCCTGGCTATTTGGCCCCACTAATTACACCCCCCAGCCCTCTCCCATATGCATCTGCCAAGTGAGGATAACACTTCATGCCTCTGACGAAGAGGCCTCCGTTCCACACAAGTTGCTCCCACGATAAATCTGCTCATCCTTAAGGTGCCGCAACGCAAGGCGCTTTGTGTTTGCTGCAACGGACGAACGCAGCAAACCCTGCTCGGGAACCGTAATATGACACAACTCTACATTTCAGACTCGATGAAGGCGGCATACGGTCTCCCCGGCAATTATAACATTTTGCACACCTACCTGCTGTCATCTCTGGGCACCCTAGGGAGCTCTCTCAGTCACAGTTTGAGAATTGTAATCACACCACATCCCTGATCTAGGGAAGCTCCAGATTTAGCACGCTCACAGTGGGGCACACCAGCCGGCCGGCCATCTCTGGGGCAGGGAGATGCCATCTCTCCTTGCAGATCGAGCTTCCCCTGCATCGTCTTGTCCACGTTCCCTCACCCACCCGGTCACCTCGCGTCACCCTGTGACAGATTGCGTCTTGGCTCTCTTTCCCCCCTCTCCACCTTCCTTCGGAGCCAGCAAGCCCCCAAATCCGGCCTGACGGAATCATGTCATGGGGCTTTTAATTACTGCATCCTGAAGAGCCCCGAGGCGGGCTCTTTGCCCCTGAAAGTGGCTGGCGCGGGGCAGATGTAACGCGGGGCAGCGCGGGGCCGAGGGTGTTAGAACCGGGAGAGAAGAACAGAAGAGGAGCTGGGAGCCAGGAAAGGACTCCTGGGGTATATTATCCACCCCAGCCAGGGCGCAAAACCCAGGACAGATCACACGGAGTAGTGGAGATGGGAGGGCCTTTGTGCGTGGGGAAAGTGCCTTTCCTTCACTGCAGGGCACCTGCAGATATCCAAGGTGAGGGAGGCGGGGCCGGCAGGTGAGATTGTCCGGCCTCCTGGGGGCAGAGCGGCGCTTAGCGTGGGCGACCACTTTCAGCCTGAGGGCCGGATTCCTCTGGGGGGGGGGGCGGCAGCGTTCCAGTGGAGGGCGGAGCCAAAGGCAAAAGGGGTGGGCCCAAAAAATACAGAAACAGTACGGACACATTTTAGCGTAAAGCTCTTACTGCCAGAAATTAAGACTTAGAAGAGGGATTTCAGCCTTTTCTGGGGGACGGGACGGGACTGTGATCCGTGGGTGGGGGAAAGGGGGTGGGGCCAGGGAAAGGGGTGTGGGAATCCCAGATTTGACCCCTGGGCCGAGGTTCCCTACCCTACCCCTGGTGTAGCAGGACAGTCGCGGGAGGGGAAGACTCCTGCATCCCCACCTACTCCAGACTCGCAGTGTTCCGGCTGGGGCATGCTGGGAGCTGTAGGCCAAAAACATCCGGGGACCCAAGGTTGGGGAACGCTGCTCCAAGAGAGAGACCCATACTCGTGTATCTCATGCCATTCAGCTCAGAATAAATGTGACCACCACGGCTAGGGTTGCCGGCTGTACGGCAGGCAGAAATTCAAAAGGTGCAGCCCGCCCCCACCCCACCCCCCCCCCGGCACGGAGATGCAGCGAGGAGAGAGGCTCCGCCTGTTGAATTTCTCCTCGTCAGGGGCACTAGGGCAGCAGCAATCCTGCAAGTGCTCTCTGGGGTCCTGCAGCCCTTTCTAGGAAGGGAGTTGAGGGTGCAACGGCCGGACATACTTGCCAGAAGCATAGACCTCGGCCGTGTCGAAGAGGTTGACCCCGTTCTCATAAGCGACGGTGAGCACGTTCTCTGCCATCTATAAACAGAGAGAGAGGGAGAGGGAGGGAGGGAGGGAGAGAGGGAGAGGGAGGGAGGGAGGGAGGGTCATGCAATGGGGATGCTGCCACAAGCATCTCCAATAGGGCTGCCCCCTCTTTTTTTTTTTTCCCACTTGCCCCCTATCCTTAATCGTAGTCGTGCATGCAGAAATCAAACAAAAGCAGCTTTCCCCTTGCACGGAGACAGGAAAAGCTTCATCCCCATTCATTGCTGCCTGTTACAAGCGCAGGAGCCTTTAACAGGGAAGAAGTTGGCCACCTTAATCTCTACTTTGGATCCCAAACCACACAGTTTACTCGGGGACAGGCCCCCCCCCCGTTTCCTGGTCCCCCTCCCCCCCGATAAGACACCGTCCCTGCTTTTGGGGCACACCTGTTACACACGGCATTTGTGTGAGTTAGTTGCGGTGTGCCGTCATTCTGGAGGGTTCCGCTCCTTCTCCCCAACCTGCCTGTGTTGGGCTACGGCAACTCCCATCATCCTCAGCCAGCATGGCCAGGTTGGGGGAAGACTGCTATAAGTTAAGGGCGAGCTCCCAGCATGCCCCAGCCAGATCGACAGCTCCCAGCATGCCCCAGTCAGCTATAGGGAAAACGGTGATGGCTGGCACTTACCTCATCTGAGATCTGGGACCCAAAAGTCACCCATGTACCTGCGGAGGGGAAAATCAAGACCTTGAGATGGGGCCAGAGCGATGTGCTCAACCGGGCTGCCCTCCCTTGCGCTGCCCGAAGGCCACTGCGACGGGCCCCGTCCCAACCGGAAGAAGCGCCACACTCGCAGGCCCAGCGGGGACCTGTAAGCGGGCAGCTCTTGAGCACATACAAAGTCTCCTTCCTGCATTACAGCAATAAGAAGACACACACACCCCCACTCCACGCCAGGCCTTCCTCTCGCACCCTCACCCCGCATTGCCTTTTCCCCAGAGACTCACCAAGGCCGAGGCACGAAACACGGAGTCCCGATTTGCCGAGGTTCCTGGGGGGGGGGGGGGGAAGGAAGCAAAAGGCAGCACTTGGGCAAAATTCGGAGCACGACGTTTGGCATTTCGGCGTCCCTTGCAATCGTACAACTGCCGAGAACGTCAGCGCTACGGCCACTTAACATCTGAGATTTCATCTGCCACCTGCCGCCTCGGTATGGCAAACAGAAGCGGGATGCAGTCAGCCCCCCCAAAGGCCGCGCACCTTACATCCAACGGGCGATGCAGCGGGGGCGTCGAACCTCTTTTGGCCCGGGGCCCAAATCCCGTTTCAGAGAAGCTCTCGGGGGGGGGGGGGCGCGCAGTCCAGTGGTGGGGCGCGGTCCAAAAGCAAAGGGGGCGGGGCCAAAAGACCAGAAATACCAGCATATTGTAGCTTCAGGGCACAATCCTATGCCTGTTTGGACAGAAAAGAAGGCCTACGATTCCCAGCATGCCCCAGCCAGCATAGCTGGCTGGGGCATGCTGGGAGTTGTAGGCCTTCTTTTCTGTCCAAACAGGCATAGGATTGCGCCCTGAAGCTCTTTCTGCCAGTTACTAAGCCTGGCTTAGGAGAACATTTCAGCCTTTTTAGGATGGGGGGGAAAAAACAGAACCAAAGCCAGGAAACCACCGAATGAATGTTGGGTTGAGGAGAACGAGGTGGAGGAAAGGAGCATGGCCATCGGACCCCAGGACGCCCCCCACCCGGGCCTTGCAATACAGCAAGGCTGGGCTTCGGGAAAGGACGCTCTGCCATTCCCCTAAGGAGAAGGGGTTCGTTTATTTTACATGAAGGAAACACGAGGTGTGGGCATCGAGCAAACTGAAACAACGGAGAGCCTCCCTGAGGCCTAGCGGCATGTCTCGCTGGAGGAAACACCATTCCCCAAAGCATATATATTCCCTGCAACCTAGAGCACTTTTGGGGGGTCGATCCAGCATGCTCACACCAGGGATGGGGACTCGGACTCCAGGACTCGACTCGTGAGTCCCCCCTCTGACTCGAGTCAGACTCGCGTTGCAATATTTTTAATGGGACTCGAGACTCGACTCGGGACTCGAGACCAAGGACTCGTGTTCCAAAATCATGTTCCTCAAATGCAACATGGATAGGTTTTAGGAAGTACAGCAAGTTTATTTTTTTAAATAATTTTCCTAATGCAATCTTTCAGACATTTTGGGTTTGGCTGCCTCTGCCTGCCTGCTTGGGGTTCCCAGCCTCCTCTGCCTGCCTGGTCTCTTCTTAACCAGTTCCACAGTTTGAATTGTCCAAGACAAAGGCCTCTGCCTGCCTGCTTTGGGGTTCCCTGCCTCCTCTGCCTGCCTGGTCTTGTTGGGTTTGTCTGCCTGGTCTGTTCTTGCCAAAATCAGTTGCAGAGTTCTGAGATAAAAAGGCACACTTGTGCCTAGAATTTATTTAAGCCACACATCTGAAATAGCCTTATTTTGTTGGGGGGAAAACCCATTGATTTTAATAGGGACTCGTGGAGTCAGCTTTGGGAGTGACTCGTGAGTCACCATTTTGGACCAAGGACTTGGACTTGGACTCGAGTCCAAAGACTTGTGACTCGACTCATGACTCGAAACCAAGGACTCTTCAACATCCCTGGCTCACACCACCGGTTAGCATGCGCTGAAACCGCAGAGAAAAAACCAACACTTTAGCCACAGCAACCGAGTATGAAAGGGTAGTTAAACGAGGTAACATATATATATATATATATATACCGGTATATGGATTAACTGCTATGAAGTAGGCAACGTCAAACACCACGTTTGGGGGAATTAAGCCCTCTGAACTGGTTCAGTGTGCCTCATGCGCCTTGGCCGAGTGACCCAGGCAGAGCCAGGACTCCTGGGTCCCCTCGTGGACACTCGCTCTTCCCGAGTAACCGGAGTGCCCTCGGAGGTGTCCGTTCCCCTCCTCGTGCCTCACTTTCCCCCCTCGTGTTCATTAGCGCTGCCGTCCGCACAGCGCGCCTCCCGCAGTTTCATTAGCGAGCGGAGCCAGCGCTGTGAGCGGTAACGACGAGATAAAAATAGATGGCAGGCAGAGCTCCGGGCTTTGAAACGGGGTCACTGCCGCTGCTGGCTGGGAACTTCTGCTATGGAGATAATGGGGTGGGGAGGATTGGGGGGGGGGCTTCAGGAGAAAAGCAGGGTAGGGGGATGGGGGGGGGAGAGAGAAGGAGGACAGTCTTTCAGCTACCACTACAGCTGCTTCTGGGGTGGAGCTGGGGGGGGGGGCCTTTATACAAAGGCCTCTCGCCAGTTCCTTGCGCAAATAGCAGATTGTGGAAAATGCTAGCCGAACCACTTTGGAACACCAGTGCTCAGTCCCGGACCAGGGAACACATGAACGGATATATAAAGGTGGTGCCCTTGAGCATGTGCAAAGTGCGTTTCTGTCACCACGGAGCAGCCCAAGGCACACTTTGTCGCCACACATTGAGGAATGGGAAAGGAACGGGTTTCTGCAGCCTCAGCATCACCCGTGTCTTAACCGAAATACGACTAAACCCACCAAGCTTCCCACAGAAAGGGATGTCAGAATCCTAGTTTCTTCCCATCTCCTTCCTTAGTGTCTCCAGGCCCGCCCGCCCGCCCCCCCCCCATCTGACCACTCAGGGCAAAATTACTGGACTAAATGTCAGATGAGGACTGCGGAGACACAGGTTCCAATCTCTGCTCAGGCACAAAGCATTCCCTGGGCGATCCTGGGCGAGCCACTCCCTGTCTCAACCTAACCCACCTCACAGGTTTGTTGTTGTGAAGATAAAAACGGGGGTGGGCGGAGTGGAGAGAACCACCACGTTCACCGCTCTCAATTCCCCGGCAGAAGCGCAGGTTAAAAATATGACAGACGACAGCTAAATAAATAAATTCTGTGTCCGTTAAAATGGCCAACTTTTCTTTTTTTTTTTAGTGGCTTTGCTCCTCGCCTTGAACAGCCGCAAAACGAGCAGGGGTTAAGGAAGTGAGCCTTCCCCCCCCCCCGCCCATCAGCCTACTCTAAACAACTCTTTAAGTGTGGCGTAGTGGTGAGAGTGTTGGACTGGGACTCAGGAGATCCAGGTTCAAATCCCCGCTCAGCCATGAAACTCACTGGGTGACTTTGGGCCAGTCACTGCCTCTCAGCCTAACCTACCTCACAGGGTTGTTGTGAGGATAAAATGGAGAGGAGAAGGAGGATTATGTAAGCCGCCTTGAGTTCCTTGCAGGAAAAAAGACGGGGTATAAATGTAATAAAATAAATAAAATAAATAAATAAATACTCAGAGGAGAGCCTCTGTTGCAAAACTCTGTGCCAAGAGAAATTCTCTCCCCCGCTTCATTCCTGCGCATCCAACTGCTTTGGAAAGCAAAGGAGCAAGGCGAGATTTTTTTATTTTTTATTTTAAAAAAGTTGGCAATCTTGGTATGTACTTGAGTAAAAGAGAGAGATTGGGGAGGAGTGAGGGGTGGCGGGGGGTGGTGGTGATAGCTATACCAACTCCGTTCCCTCCTCCTCCTCCGCTTGCTATGCCACTGTGGGATGAGTGTCACCGTCCCCCAAGCACCAGCTGCCCTGTCGATACGGATCACAACTTGGCCTCATAATTAAACCATAAGGGATATGTGCAAAACAGACGGCTGGTAGGAGAGAGGCCAGAAACACAATCTCCCGCACAATTCCAGCCCTTGCTCCAGTGGAGCAAAACAATCTCACCCACTCCTCAGGGAATCCTCAACTGGATTTTATGGAACGGGGGATCCTCTTCCCGTCCCTGAACCCCCCCCCCCGGTAATGAATCACAAAGCCATAAAGGGAGAAGAGACCCTCCCCAAATAACTCCCCACCTCGAGGAAGCCCTGTGGTGCAAAGCGGGGCCGCCCATGGACACAATACACACTCCCCCCCCCCCCGACTGGAACGTGGCTGCAGAAGTCGCAAATGGAGGCGGGCGGTTTTTGGGGTGTCATTGAGGATGATGGGGTGGGAAGCAGACAGGTCTGACCAGAGGGCATGATCCCAGCGGGACATTCACCCGCAGCACAAGGCCCGGTGAAATGAAGGGGGCTTGCGCAAGAGGGCGTCCCGCTGGGATCGTGCTCCAATTTAGTTAGGAAGAGGGGGAAGAAACACATGGATATTTTCGGACCCTGGTGTCCAAATCCATTCTAGATGGAAAGCAATAGCTCTAGATGACTCAAGCAAGCAAGCCTAGCTATGAGATCGTGGTGTGCGGGTGGGGCCAATCCTGCAGGTTCCTTAGCCCAGTGTTCTCCAACCTTGGGTCCCCAGATGTTTTTGGCCTACAACTCCCAGTATGCCCCAGCCAGCGTAGCTAGCTGGGGCATGCTGGGAGTTGTAGGCCAAAAACATAGCGTAGCTGGCTGGGGCATGCTGGGAGTTGTAGGCCAAAAACATAGCGTAGCTGGCTGGGGCATGCTGGGAGTTGTAGGCCAAACACACCTGGGGACCCAAGGTTGGAGAACACTGCCTTAGCCCACCTGACCAGTGGTAAGACTACTTCCTAACCCTCCCCCGCTTCACACCTAGTAAGGTAACTGGGGGTGCAATCCCATGCAAGTTTAGACAGAGAAAAAGGCCTACAACTCCCAGCGTGCCCCAGCACCTGATTCCTGGGAAGCTCACATATGCAAAGGCTGCATGTGACGGCTCAGGAGTGGACAAAAAAACACTCTGCACGCTGCTCAGGGGGCACCAGTTGAAAGCAGATTTTGAGCTCCCCCCCCACCCCGGCAACCAATTGAACCCTTTCTAATGGTGGATACGCCCCCGCCTCGCCAGCCCAACACATGTCATTTTCTAACATTCAAGGCTTGGTGGTGGTGTGTGTGTGTGTGTATGTGTGTGCAGGTTTGGATACGATGCACTGGTTCCCTGTATTTCCCATTCTCCCCACCCTACCCTTTTGGGGGGAAAAATATATATCATAAACTTCCTTAGGCAACTGCTTTAGATAGAACGGCCAGATATAAATATTGAACGAAAATCATAAATATTAAAGAATGTTTTCATCTACATCTTTAACTGATAAACGAGATCAGAAGTGGAAAACATTTTGTAGCCATATATACATGCGCACCCCTGTTGTTGGTCCTTCCGTTACATCAGTGTTCTCCAACCTTGGGTCCCCAGATGTTTTTGGCCTACAACTCCCAGCATGCCCCAGCCAGCTACGCTGGCTGGGGCATGCTGGGAGTTGTAGGCCAAAAACATCTGGGGACCCAAGGTTGGAGAACACTGCGTTACATTTTTGGCAGCATCTTCCAGCTGAGCTCGGTGACCTTCACCTGCCCCACAAGTCTCCGCCCCGCCCCACTGCCACGCAGGGAGCTTGCCTCCCCTTACCTTGCCTCAGGCGGCTCCCTGCCTCCCCTTTCCACACTCCCTGAGAGAATCCAACCTGACCCCCACCCACCCACCCCACAAGTCAAAAGTTTATTGCCTCCCCGCTTTTTAATCGGTTGTTTAGGCAGCGGCGCTGGACCGGCGTGGGCCCAGCGGAACCTGAGCGGGGGCGGAGACGCAGAGCGGCAATTATGCGGTCCGCGAGGCGGCTTGGAGGCCGGCCAGCACCAACAACAATCCTACTCCGAGGGAATTGGACCCAGGAGTCCTGGCTGTCCGCCCAGGCAACATCACTCAAAAACCCACTAGGTCCTATTCCACTGGGCCCCATGTGCTGGCTCCGTGCCCCCCTTACCCACCCACCCCCACACACAACCTCTCTCTAGGTTGGCGCGCACACACACACACACACACACCCAGCCCCAAACCAGGAAACCTCACACTCCTCTTGGCTCCCATCACCACCCCAGTTTTACATGTCGGACCCCTCCGCAGGAATGCCGGGGCCCAGAGCAGCCCCCTTGGTGACAGCCCCCCTCCTGGGCCCTCCTGCCCCTCCAGGGCTGGGTTAGGGGCAGAGGGGGGGGGGAGGCATTTCCACGCGGGAGTCCCGAACCGGGCTGGAACGCAGACCTGGGCATCCGCGTCCTTCCTTCCCATATTTATGGCATTTCTAGACCGCCCCATGGCAGAAGCTCCCTCGAGAGCGGCGGGGCTGCCCCCTTTCAGGCGCTGCCCTGCGCTACTGCAACACTCGCGCCGGCTGCAACACTGTAATGCGCAAATCGGAGACGGGGAAGAGCCGATGGCACTTCCGGCCGGGGATCCAGCGTCCTCCTTCCCCAATCCCTCGCCATGAAACCCAGGAGTCCTCCTGGCTCAGTTCCCCGTATGGTTTCAAGACACTGCACACATCATCCTATTATATTTGCCCTCCTGGAGGCTCTGGGGGTTCCCGTGATCTCTACCCCACCCCACCGGCTAGAACCCAACCCTCGCCAGTTTCCCCTGGAGGGATCCTGGCTCCTCTTAACCCCCTCACCCTCTGCCTCCGTTCACGCTTCCCTTGGGAGGAACCCAGGGGTCCGCCACACGCCGCCCCCTCACCCCAACCCAATTAAGACCCCCCACCCACCCCCTATTTCGGAGAAGCCGGGAGTCCCAGCTCACACACGCCACACGTGCAACGTGCCTGGCTGCCACAGCCCCCCACCCCACCCCGGTTCTCCCCCCCCCCCCCGCTTCCCCGCTCCCCTCCCTTCGCTTGCGAGCAAATGGATTAACTTTGGGGTTAGCAGAACTGATCTAACTTTAATTAAAATGCCGAATATGAAGTTGGAGGATTACAGTGCCTCAAAAGCCGGGGGGGGGGGGAAGTGAGGTGACTGGGCCGTTGTGCGTCGGAGTGGGGGGTGGTGTTACATGCACTGCATGGGACCCTATATGCCCTTGCCCCCCCCCCCCCAAAACAGCCCATGAGCACAACAGACCAGCCAGGACTACCCCAGAGCTACACTGTGGACACTCAATTCTCCTCCAGCTTTTGGGGTTCAGGGAAAGCTTTTCTTCCCAGCAACCTTCAGCCGAGCCCTCCCTGCAGTACCCCACTAGTTCTTGCCCTATGGCCCCCAACATTTAAGAGAGAACCCTGGAGTCCTGGCATCCACCTTCAGGGGGGGCCACTTGTACACCCCTTTCCCTGCCCCCCCACTAGCTCTGGGATTCCCCCCCCATGTGTCTCCCCCTCCCCCTTCTGCCCTCTCTGGGCTTCATCCCCAGCAAAGGAACCCCCAAATTAACTGCCCCTCCCAGCCATCCCAGAGCCCAGAAACAAGCCAAAATCTTAGCTCCTACGTCACTGAGTGCTCCCCAATTCCCCCCCCCCATGTTCAAAGGCATCTTTAACTAGACCCCCCTCCACATACAGTGACCCCCCCCAACCCTCCTGCCTTCTGAGCTGCCCTCTTCTTCCAAACAATGGGGCAACCTGCTTTCCTCACCCCCAATTCTTTCACCCCCCACCCCCCAATCCCATCTGCACCCCTCCCCCAAAGCCCACAATCTGGATTCTGGAATCTGCCTCTCCACCCCCACCACCACCACCACCACCCCGGCTTCTCCCCATAACCTCAAATATAGATTTTCACCCTGGCCCCATAACTGACCCCCTCCCCCCACGCCAGCAGCAGCTTCAAATCCCCACACTATAACCCCCAACCCTGCCCCAAAGCCCCTTCCCCCCCCCGAGCTCCCCCTGCAACGCCCCCGCTCCAGCCTACTTCATAAGCCTCCCCCCCCCCGCCAAACAATAAGTTCCACCCAACAGGCTGCCACCCCATGCCGCAGCCCCCCAACCTACTGCTCGCTGCCCCCTCTCCCCTCACCCCCACCGGTCCCATACCTGTAGTTCATCCCGGTGGCTCGGCCTGTGGACTCCCGCAGGAGGAAGGCGATGTGCGGCAGGTTCTGCCCGGGGGCCCGGAGCCCCATGCCCAGCCGGGCTCCCTTGCCAGGGGGCTGGTACCCCCCGTTGCCCTGCCCCCCGGTTCCTTGCCCCCGAGAGCCCCCACCGCACAGCCGGTCATCGCTGCTGCGGCTTCGGAGGTTTTGCTCCGTGCAAGCGATAGAAACTTGCATGGCTTACTTGGGGGGGGGGGCTAGTTGGGGTGGGGGGAGACCCCAAAGGCTCCCTGCTTCGGCGATTACGGGGGCCGGCGGCTTCCCTCGGAAGTGCTGCAGGAGTTGCACGCCGGGGGGGGGGGCAGCAGAGCTCTCTTTGATGGGTGGGATGGCACCCCCTAAGGCTTGGGGAGGGCGGCTTGCCAGGCTGCGATGGGGCGGGGGGGGGGGCGGTCAGGAAGAGGGAAGGGAAGGCGTCCTAAGGAGCCTCCGTCCTGGACGCCGGTCGCCCCACTTCTCAGCTTAGTCGGGCTTCATTTGCATGCCAGGCCCCGCCCACCCCGCCTTTTTTGGGACGGTGAGGGGGCCCCCTGCGCGAGGATGGAGGGATGGATGCTGAGGGATGCAGGCAAAGATGCCGGCAGAGAGAGCGATGGGCTGGACCACCGCCGCCGCCGCCGCCTCCACCTGCAGCCGCTCTGCTGAAGCTCTCGCGAAAGGGGGCGGGTGGGGGGCGAGAAGGGGGGAGCTGCAGAAAGCTTTTAAAGGGGACACGTGTCCCCCCCTGCTCCCCCCTTCTGCACTCTCTCCGCTTTTCTGATGGCTCAAATAATCCTCCCAAAGAGGAATGATGTGAAGTTAAGAGCATCTGTAAGAGATGGGGAGGATAAAGAGAGAGAGAGGATTTGGGGTAATAGCCGTTTAGCGAAGAGGAGCGCTGTGTGTGTGTGTGTGTGTGTGTGTGTGTGTGTGTCGACATAGCCGGACGGGCAGTATCTACAAATGGGTGGGTGGGGGGGCACACCGAGTGGGGAAAGATGCGACGACGGGAGGGGTGAGCAGAGAACGGGGTGGGGGGGGAAAGAGAAATCGGCAGGGGTGTGCTGCTCCCTCCTGGAGCCAGGCGGGCAGGACGCCCCATTCCCCCCATCGGGACAATGCTGGGACCAGCCCAGGCAGCCTTCCCCAGCCAGGGGCCCCTTCAGGTGCCTGCCACTGCAAGTCCCAGCATTCCCAGCCAGCGCCCACCACAACACAGGCCTGTGGCTCACGCTGGCTCAGCTTGTCTGAGCGTGGAAAGCTAAGCAGGGTCAGGCCTGGTGATTACTTGGATGGGAGACCCCTCCTCTAGTTTCCTGCATTGAGCAGGGGGTTGGACTCGATGGCCTTGTAGGCCTCCTTCCAACTCCCTGCTCTAATGAAAAAAAAATGCCACATCAGCAAACCAGTATCTGTATCTTAAAGGTGACCAGAGGTGAGGAACTATTTCCTCTGTGGAGGAAAAAGGGCCAATGAAGTGAGGGGGGAGCTTTAGTCTCTTTCTCTGTGTCCAACAGGCTAAATCACCCAGCCTCCTCTTCTGGCCACCACCAAAAGGAGGAAGGAACAAACGCATGACGACAGCTGAATTTCTTAAGGTCCGATGCATTTCAGATGAAGAGATGCTTCCTCACATGGCCCTCTAAGGCAGTGGCTTAAGTAGTTCCTCCGAAGAAACTGGTTCCAGTTAGTCACTCCTGAGGAAGAGGAATCTCTCGACTCAAAATGCGCTTGGGCCTTAAGAAATTTCCGGCTTCTGCACAAGGGTCCCTCAGTGCTATGGAGGCATTGCTTTTCCTCAGTTAATTGGAAGAAGAACCAAAATGGTTCCACACACATCATTAACGCAGCACTGTATTATCCAACCATGCCCGCTGGAAAAAGCGCTACTGAGTTAATTAAAGTACAAAACAAAAAAATCATCACCATAACGAGGAGGATGAGGATGAGAGAAGATCCATTATTAAATCCTCTCCCTTTTTTTTGTGGGATGCAATGGCCGGGCAGTGAGATTATCTGGATTTTCTGTAAAAGGCGAGTGAACACCGGATGGCAATTCCAGACGAAACTGCTACCGCGGACGCAACCCGACTCCTGTGCGCGCCTGAAATGTCTTCTTCCCTTTGAGGCTGCCGCCAGAGACAATGTCAGCAAGGCAGCGCTTCCAAGACACTGCCAGCCGAGATATGGCCGAAACTAGTCTGGAAACCCCCTGCTTAGTGAGGTATCCCCCCTAAAGCTGTTTGCGCTAGGGTGGCACCACTGACTCCAATCGCTTCGGAAATACAGGAAGCTTCCTTACACCGAGTCACACCACTGGTCCATCTAGCCCAGTATTGCTTACTGCAGGGATGGGGAACCTTCGGCCCATGGGCCAAATCCAGCCTGCGTGGGGTGGGTAGGTTCCCCATCCAGCCTGCCAGCTTCTTCCCTAGGCCCCACCCCCTCTCCCAGCAGGGGAAGCTCTTATCTCCAATCAGTAGCTTAGAGATAAGAGCTTAGAGGCTGATTGGAGGAAGCTGCTGAGTGATTCGGTCCTGCTTACTTGTGAGCAGACATGCAGAGTCTTGCCCTGCTTGTGAGCAGACATGCTGCTCATGCTTACTTCTGAGTACAGAGGCCTTGTCCCTGCTTACTTCTGATTAGGCTTAAAAATGGCTCATAATTTTGGCCATGCCCACTCTGCCTTTGGCCCCGCCCACAGATGGCACATGAGTCCTCATTTCTTACCTCTTGTTTACTGCACTGATTGGTAGCAGCTCTCCAGGCTTTCAGGCAGAGATCTTTCCCAGCCCTACCTGGAGATGCTGGGGGACTGAACCCAGGACCTTTGACAACTTGTTCACAGCCACCCAGGCCTGGCTCCATTTTGGAGGCCCTCCACACTGCTGCTTTTAAAAAGTTGGATACAAACTCGGACAAACCGTGCAGCTGCCTCCGTTTGCCCCGTGGAGATGGAGAAGTTGCCTCAGGATGAAAGAAGCAAGTAAGCGCCTATAGCCCTAATTAAAAATCAGCTCCGTTGAAAGAGTAGGGCCATTAAAAAAAATAAATAAATGAGCAGAAAACATTCACAAGAAGCCCTTGGTGGATCTGTAGCTGGTTAAGCCAGCTTTAAATTGTTGTCGTTTCAGTGGCTGCAGTGGTGGTGGTTTGCGGGCGATGGGATGGATAAGCAGGAAGGAACCCAGGCAGGGGTGGAACTAGGTACCGAACAGATCTGGGGCTCAAGCCCACAGGACAAAAGCTTGCACAGATTTACAGATGCTAATTTAATATGCTCGTGTTGTTAAAGGACCTTGTCTTCTGAGGACACCCCTATTCGTAGAAAGGGATGTGTGGACAGGGGAGAGGAAGGCGTTTGGTTGCAGGAAAAAACCTCAGGTGGAAAGATTCATGGGGGGGGGGCAGTAGGAGAGGAAGCACTTGTGGGCAAAAAGCTAATCCAGGGGGATCAGATGCAAGTGCCCCTGTGCCTTGATTTCAGCAAGTGCCCATGGACAGCCAGAGGGGGCCTCCCAGAGATTCGGGGCTCCAGATGAAAGATTCGGGGCTCCAGCCCTAGTGGGCCGTCCCCTAACACCGCCTCTGAACCCAGGTTAATAATTGCTCTGCTTAACTCATTAAAGCCTGCAGCTTCAGCGGAGATTTGGAATGGAAACAGAAGGACCCAGGAGTCCTGCCTTCCCCCCCTAGCCTCTTCCTGTTCTAACTTACTGGATAGCTGCCTGCTTTTTAAAAAAACCAAGTAGCAGGTGATGTGAAAGGCCGCTCTTTACCTGACACCCTGGAGAGCTGCAGGCAGCAAGGGGAGAGAACAATGGGGCTAGACTGACATATCTGACCATAAGGCAGTTTCTTATGTTCCTAGGTCAGGTAACAATCTAGCATGGCAACTCAGAAAACTTTGGACTAGCTTGCCTGCCCACACATGCCTACGCACAGGTGGCCAGAAACAAACAAGAAAACAGCCCCTCTCTGAAGTTGCAATACCTTCAATCCCTAGTCACCTGTGGTCGGTCACAGCTCGCCATAGGCAACCAGGGAAATGGCTTTTGACGGGGCTGGATCATCAGTCGAAGCTTTCTGTCTAGATGGGCCATCCCCTGGCACTGGTTCCTCTCTTTTTAGAAATAAACTTGGACCGGACACTCTGTAGTCAATTGCTACCTGTACCTCTGTGATGCATACTCCCTTGCCCTTTTAACCTGATCTTATACATCCGTTTTACATTTTGCACGCACATTTCAATGTGAGCCTATATAAAGCAACGATACTACATCATTTCTCCCGCAGAAAGGGGGAGACGGGGAGTCTTTCCTGTCTGTGCTCAGTAGATGGTGGAGCAGAGCAGTCTTCCTCAACCTGGCCCGCTCCAGGTGTTGGCCATGCTGGTTGGGAATTGCAGCCCACCACCTCTGAAAGGGGCCAGGCTGGGGAAGACTGTGGTAGGGACTCTCTTGTGGGATTGGGATACAACAAAGACAGGGGGTGTTGCAAGGAGGTTTGCTATTACCGAGGGTAGAGTTGACCGCTGGCAGGACTGGGTGGGGAGCGTGTGGTGTTTCCCTAAGCTCGTAGCGGGGTTGAGCTGATCCTGGAAGATGGGAGATGACACGATCACACGGAGAGGCCTCATCCAAGCTGACACCAAAGCTCGGAGCGGTGAGCGTGCTTTCAGCCTGACACTCTGCCCTCCTCTACCAGCATCAAGAGAATGACAAAACTCAGATAATGAGTCGACACATTTGTGTAGTGCAGTGTTCTCCAACCTTGGGTCCCCAGATGTTTTTGGCCTACAACTCCCCAGCATGCTGGGAGTTGTAGGCCAAAAACATCTGGGGACCCAAGGTTGGAGAACACTGGTGTAGTGGTGTGTGTGTGTGTGTGTGTGTGTGTGTGTGTGTGAGCAGGAACCCAACCCAACCTGCTTTACGCCTGGCTCATAAGTCGATTGCACACGTTGTTTTTTTTTTATAGGGATGTGCAAATGGAGCAAAAGCCTCTCTGTACATGTTCTGCGGCCTTACAGGTGACTCAGCTGCCAGTCGTCGGACACGAATTTTGCGCAAATGTGTTCGCATATATCCGCAATTCACCTTTGTGCAAATTGGCCAAGAATTTGCAGATCACCCCAGAAGGCGTCTTTTCTCACACTCACACCTGGTAAAATAAGACACCCGTGCAATTGTTGTCACACAGAGGAGGGGGATCTGCACATTGCGATGCGCCATGCTGATGATTGTGCGCGTGTGTCGTGGGTGAGGATATGGTGCATCTGTGAAGCTTGAAGGGTTGCTGCCTGAGCTGTTTTGCAGCAATGCTGACATCACATATATTTTAAATTTTAAATGGCTGAAACAGAATTTGAATCCCAGTGGAGGGAGACCATAAGAAATCTGTGGGTGGGAACAGGACCTATTTACTTGCAAAGCTATTGTGTTGTGCCCACCATATCCACCAGAATGTTCTCCCTCTAGAAGCAGAATCCTGCAGGATCAGACTAAGGGTACATCTCATCCAGCATCCTGTTTACACAGTGGCCAACCAGCTGCCCACGGGATCCCACAAGCAGGACATGGAGTGCAACAGCACCTCCTCGCCCATGTTCCCCAGCGGCTGGTCTATGTAGGAATACTGCCTCTGATACTGGAGGCAGCATATAGCCAATCAGGACTAGTAGCCACGGATAGCCTTCTCTATGAATGTGTCTAATCCCCTTTTAGAGCCATCCAAGTTGGTGGCCATCACTACGGCTTGTGGAAGTCCATTCCACAGTTTCAGCTCTGTGCTGTGTGTGTCTCTGTCCTGAATCTCCCACCATTCAACTTCATGGGAATGACCCCTTTGGGTTCTAGTATCCCTGAGAAAGGACAAAGAAATACTCCCTATTCACTTTCTCCACACTGTACACGATTTTATACACTTCTGTTATATTTCCCCTCACTCGCCTTTCCTTCTAAGCCAGTGTTCTCCAACCTTCGGTCCCCAGCTGTTTTTGGCCTACAACTCCCAGCATGCCCCAGCCAGCGTAGCTTGGGTCCCCAGCTGTTTTTGGCCTACAACTCCCAGCGTAGCATGCTGGGAGTTGTAGGCCAAAAACATCTGGGGACCCAAGGTTGGAGAACACTGCACTACACAAATGTGTCGACTCATTATCTGAGTTTTGTCATTCTCTTGATGCTGGTAGAAGAGGGCAGAGTGTCAGGCTGAAAGCACGCTCACCGCTCCAAGCTTTGGTGTCAGCTTGGATGAGGCCTCTCCGTGTGATCGTAGCGTAGCTGGCTGGGGCATGCTGGGAGTTGTAGGCCAAAAACAGCTGGGGACCCAAGGTTGGAGAACACTGTTCTAAGCTAAAAGGCCCCCGAACGTTGTGTCATTTGCCAGGGCGAGCTTATTAGTGTGGTTGAAAAGGCAGAGCAAGAGTCGGCATCCAAAACGGCAGCTTTTGTTTCGCTAGCTGAGGGGGAATGGAAGATGATGAGGGTGTGAGGGAAGCTGCTCAGACGGGTCAGGCTGGCCAGGAGAGCAACCAGCCGGCCCCAGCTTGCGGCGGTGCTGCAGTGTGCCACTCGGCCAGAACAGCGGCATATAGCCAAAGTCAAGTAGGAGGGGGAAGATACCCAAATATTTGTAACTTTCCCTCACAGGGGAGTTAGGATCATAGGAAGCTGCCTTACACTGAGTCAGAGACCCTTGGTCCATCTAGCCCAGTATTGTCGACACTGAATCCTGCCTGGAACTCTCCGGGGTTCCAGGCAGGATTCTTTCCAAGCCCTACCTGAAGAAGCCAGGGATCAAAGCTGGGATCTTTTGCATGCAAAGCACAAGCTCTGTCACACTGAGCAATGGTCCCTCCCTAGTACGGCACCTGGTATTCCAAGGCGGTCACCCATCCAAGTACGAACCGGGCCCGACCCTGCTTAGCTTCCGAGATCAGACGAGATTCGGGCTGTTCAGATGTTGCTGCAGCCGCTGGATCATTTTGCCTGTCCTTTCCCCGTACCGTTTCCAGCTCTGCAATGCCCTTCCCTGAGTGTGCGGAGACCAGAATTGTACGCGGGAGTCCAAGTGCGCTCGCACCACCGATTTGTGTAAAGGCAGCAGCACGGTATTGGCAGTTTCGTTTCACGGTTACTTTTCCAATTACGCCCAACATGGAATTTGCCTTTTTCACAGCGGACGCATGCTGGTGTTGCGCCCCCCCCCCCCGGGTTTGGGATGGAGGACACAGAGCAACTGAGCCTGGGAGTGTTTGAGGGTGGCCGGGTGACCGGCCAGATGGGCGATTAATAAATATAAGAAATAAATAAATAATAAATTGGGGAGGGGCCAGGCACATGAGTACAAGGAAGACAGCCACAGCTTGGCCCAGCAGTGCTTACGATTCAATCAGCCCCTGCATAAAAGACACGCCTCAAACCCAGTTCTGGTGCTGGAAGCGATTGCCGAGGCTCAGCCGTAGCGGAGAACATCCCTGCCAGCTCCTCCTGGACCCAGCTTCGTTTATTCTTCACCCCAGAACGACTTTGACTCTTCTTCGGCGTGTCTCCCTACTTGATTGTGTTTTCGTTGGCTTCGGACTGATATTCTCGGCTTGGCTGGAGTCATTTATGACAGCTGGGCCGACATTTTCACCGAGCTGTCCACCCCAACCCCAGGATCCATTTCTTGGATAGTCACTGCCAACTACCCCATCGGAGTGTATGTGAAGTTAGGATTATTATTTTTTGCCCCCATGTGCATCACTTTCCACTTGTTTACACTGAATAGCATTTTTATTCCTCATTCCCCCAGTCTGGAGAGATAATTTTGGGACTCCTTAGAATCCCGTTTTATCTTTACTACCCTGGATAATTGGGGACATTTGCAAACTTGATTACTTCAGGGCTCACCCCTCACTCCTGACCATTTACGAACAAGTTAAAAAGCACTGGTCCTGATACGGATCTTCAGGGGACCCCACCGTTCACATCCCTGCAATTGTGAGAACTGTCTATTTAGTCCCACTTCTGTCCCTTAACCACTTACCTATCAATAAAGGACCTGTCCTCTTACCCCATGCCTGCTAAGTTTACTTAGGGGTCTTTTGTGACAGTCCAAGTAAATAATGTCTACCACAGTGTTCTCCAACCCTGGGTCCCCAGATGTTTTTGGCCTACAACTCCCAGATAAAAAGCCTAGTCTGGAAGCACCCTGAATCACAGAAGCTTATTGATTTGCTTGATGACCCAGCCAAATGTGTGGACTGTTTCCATGGGGTCTGGGTTGACCCCAGGTGATACATCTCTGGTGATTCATCCATGATGGCTGAATCGCTCCGGCAAGTCACCCCACCATTTGATGCTACTATCGAGGAGTGGCAGCTCTGCTTGTGTGAACTGGCCTCACCGTAAAACAGGCCTTTTCTCCATGTCATTTTAGGGTCACCAATTTTTTAACCTGTCAGATTAGTGACTGTCTAGTCCAGTGTTCTCCAACCTTGGGTCCCCAGATGTTTTTGGCCGACAACTCCCAGCATGCCCCAGCCAGCTATGCTGGGAGTTGTAGGCCAAAAACATCTGGGAACCCAAGGTTGGAGAACACTGGTCTACCAGATCCCCCTTCTATCCACATGTTTATTGAAGTCTCAAAGGACTCCAACAGGCTGGTGAGGCAGATGCCACATTAATTATTTTCAGCAAGACTTGCTCCAATATGCTTATGCAGCTCCCATTCATTCCATTGGGGCTCGCCCAGAAGAACATCCCGGTGGATTGGGTTCACTTGTTTATATGAGCATGTGGAGGATGAAGGGTGCTATTTTCCACCTCAGGCTCCCAAAATGCCCTGACCCACATCTGGCCACCATCTCATACACTACAGTGTCTTTAATGGCTCGCTTGCCAATGAGTAAGGAAAGCCAATTTGAATTAAATGGAAAAACCCACCCATCCCAAATGCTGCATTTCCTCTGAGCACATCAAAGGTGGGAGGAGAAGCACATGATGGAGGGGGTGGGATATTGGTCGGCTCTATTGGTGGGGAGATGAAAATGAACCTTCGTTAGCAACAGGATGGAAATCAATCTCTGGCATGAAACTTCCTCAGGGATCAAACAGGCTTATAACATTGTGGGAAAGGACGCTTTTAATCCATATTCTCTTATTGACTTGGGAGAATGGTGAACATGTCATGTGCCTGCGCTTCCCACAGTTTCTGGAGGCTGATGCAGCTGATCAGAAAGGCTATATATATTAGGGTAAAAAGCTCAGCTGGAACAGAAACATATCCAGCAAAATTTAGCTAGGAAATACTTTTATCCGGTTTCCACTCTGCCCAAGAACAGGATTCTTTTTAGATTTCTGCGGTGTTCTAGTTCCAGCAACTTTGACAATAGACCCATGTTCAAAGTCCCTTTCTCACAGCTGTGGGAAACCAGGTGTGTTTCTTAAGCTTCGGCAGCATTCCGGAAGCCCACGAGTCCCCCCCTAGCCTAGCCCCAAGATGTGAAAGAAAAAGAAATGCACTTGCCTTCTTTTAAGATATGCATGCAGCATGTGCGGAAGTCCGCCCCCCTGCCCCAGAATGCTAAGGGCTAGAAACTTGCTTCTCAAAAAAAAAAAAAAAACAGTAAAAGGGGAAGCAGCACATGATCTCTGAAGCATATTCCAACAATATAGGATAATGCAGTTTTGCGTTTGATGCTCAGCTTAATAATGAATCAAGGAGGTAAAGGGAAAAAATAAAAACACGGTGCCGTTGTCACGGCTTTAACTTTGTGCTGCTGGTTTCTTCCGCTTTTCTGTTTCTGCTGATTAAACGGCCCCTTTGCACCAGCTCCCCCAAGAATGCACCATCATCAAGTTACCCTCTCTTGACCTTCTTCTGAAGATGCTAAACAGACCAAGTGTTTCCCTTGACCCTTTCAACCCTTTCCAGCAGATCCTACATGAACATTCTAAAAGCTTCTCTGAGCCACCCTGAGGACTAGGAACTTGTTTTCCAAAATGAAAAGATTTATCCAGTTATGTGCCAGGTTTCGGACTGCGGCACGTGAAACACATGCAGCCCCCACCTGCCCTCACATATTCATGGCATCTCCGCCCTGCAGGACTAGCTGGCATCCCCACGTACCTGTATCTCATGCCAGTACGATTACTCTCCAGCTCCTCAATTGCTATCCCGGCCTCCAGGAGATAGCTGTCGAGCCGCCGTTTCTCCATCAGGCACCGGGCCTGCCTCCAGCACCTGGGCAGGAGACAGAGCCTGCCCATCTCGTCCCACGGGGCCTCCCTGGCTTCGCCGCCGGACACTCTCCCCCCTCGACCCTTTGCTCTTCTTGGGCAGCCCGTAGAGCTCGTCCACGCTGTACTTGCCCCCTCCCCCGCCCACAGCCCCTCGGCCCGCAGGTGCCGGGCCTCCCCGGGAAGAGCTGGCAAACATGGTGCCCCCCGGGGTGTGTGTGCGTTCCACAGAGGGCCTGGTGGAGATGCCTGCGGCACCTGCTGCACCAGAGTCAAGGACAGCAGCTTAGCTGGAGTCACGGTGCTTTAATGCCCGGAGATTCCCATCTCACTCCCCCCCCCCCCGCAGGGGAGGGAACATGTGGGGGATTTGCTGGCCTGGCAGCTGGTGAAGCATGGCCTCTGGCCCAGCCTTTTCCGTGGACCCCCCCATTGCCCCTCCCCTTTCTTTGCCCTGTGCCCCCTAAATCTCCAGATAGTGCTCCGGCACCCCTTCATCCTGCTCAGCGGCAATCTTTTTGGAAGCTCTTCCTTCCTTCCGCAGCAGATTCCATTCTGATCTGATTTGCTACCAAGTTCCTAGGAGGATGCCGCAGCAATTCCTCTGCATGGGGTACGCGCACCCGCTTCCAGTACACCCGAGAGTGCAGGAAGCCTGGCCTTCTGGATACGACAACACTCCTGGCCGGTCTCCCTTGAAGGACTTCCTCTTTCCCCTTCCTTTCTGGGGTGCAGCTTTGTGGATGCTGAAGTCAAGAGCTCACCTAACCACTTGTCTCCGAAACTAGAAAACCTGCTGGGAATCCACAGGAGGGGCCTGATAATGCGACTGGAGAGCTCACTAGCCTTGGAGTCATTCCTGGAGACCACAAACTCCGCTGGCCAAGGAATTTCAGCAAGGTTGGAGCGCTAACTGCTTTGCGATTCATGGGAGGACAATCCATATGCAACACTAAAATCCACCTCTGAGCTTTCTCTTATGCTATGTGCATGTACGACAGAAGGCGGGTGGTGCGGGTGGGAATATCCGATTTACGTTCTCACCCATATAAGCTTTATGTCCACATTACAAACTGGTTTAAAAGGAAAAATCAATTTAAGCCTCCTGGGGGAGAGATGGAGCGGGACCACAATATTTTCTGTAACGTGGAGCAGTCAGGAGGCAAACAATATGGTGGAGACTTAAGAGGTGAGCTGGTTGACCAGGGGGCATGTGAGCTGAGGCAGTGAGGCTCCAGCCCTAACGATCCCAAGTACCCTCTCCGGAGATATGACAACCAGATAAGGGCACTGTCAAATTTTGGGTCTCTACAGTGCACAAAAGAAGTCTCCCACCCTGCCCTTGAGCACAGCGGTCAGAAACTAAGCTGCAAAGGTTTTAAATGGTTAATAAAACAACCCAGTGGGACCGACTGCTGGCAGGGCCCACGGATGCTGTTCCCGTTTGGGGCTTTACAGGAATTAAAGCTCGTGAACTGTGCAAAAATTAAAGCTTCTCAACGCACCCAAAGCATCCGGACCTAACGCCACCTGGTCAGCTTGCTGGGATTAGCAGGAAGCCTGGGCAGGGAGGGGGGTGGGTGGGTGCGAGGGAGGGAGGGAGGGAGGGAAGGAAGAAGATGGAAAGGGAACAAATCCATGTGTGGCCTGGCTGGGGCCCGGGAGGAAGGGCAAAATGTTGGATTCTTCCTCCTCCCGGCAAAGAAGAGCAGCCGAATCCTAACCCTCCCGGGGAATCCCAACTCCCTCACCCCTGGCCACTTGCAAAATACTGACTTGGATTCCTGCACTGAGCAGCGGGTTGGACTCCATGGCCTTATAGGCCCCTTCCAACTCTAATATTCTATGATTCTACCTCCAGCCCCAACCCTAAGTCTGCTGCCTCTATCAAGTGTGAACAGCCAGCCTGGAATAACGGGCAGATGTTCTCTAAAATCCTTGGCAGGGGGCTGTGTGTGAGATATGGGGCACCTCTGCAAGAATGTGGGGGAGGGGGAGGGGGGAAGGCACAGAGACAATGAGCCTGTGTCACAGGGGGTTTCAGGACACTAACGATTCAAAGGGAACGGGAAGCTGCAAAACACGGGACTCTTCAGCATCACTACACGCTTGCTCAGGGAGCCTAAAGGTGCAATCCTATGAGTGTTTAGACAGAAAATAAGGCCTACAACTCCCAGCATGCCCCAGACAGCATAGCTTTTCCCCTGTCTAAACATGCAAAGGATTGTGCCTGAAGGCATCTAGAAAAAAAGGTGTTTTGGTTTTTTTTTTAAAAAATAAACAGGTAAATGCCACAGTTAGTTTAACAAGCACCATCAGTTCTGCGTGGCTGCCGGCTGGCGACAGTGCAGATGTGTTGCCAAGATGCTGGATGTGCATCTTTAAAAGTTGGAATGAAACCAAGAACGGCCTGATGCCTGGGAATGCTTGTGCGGGGAGGGTGGGGGGGTGTTCACGGATCATCCCATTCCCGTCTTGGGACACAGAACCAAACATAGGGTGGCCGGTGAGTAGGCCTTCTGGGCCCTATAAGCAAGCCGATTTAGACCGACTTTTACTAGCAGGACTTCAGGTGGGATTTTGTTAGGTTTTCAGTAGTTACGTTAAAAGGGGAGGGGGGGGGAAGAAACCGGAGCTTGAGGTCCTTCTCTTCAGGGAGATCCTCATCTCAGCAGAAGGGAGAAAGACGGCGGGGGGCCCTGCCCCAGACCCAACCAGGGCTCCTGGGTCCCCCCCCCGTTCTCAACAGAGGTTTATCCTCTCTCCACCCCACCCCCCATGCCTCCTCCACCTAGGAGCAGCTACCTGCTTGTCCTTGCTGTCCTGGAGGATTAAGTGAAGATAATCCCCATCAGACACTAAAGCCCAGCATGGAGGGCAGGCGTGCTCTGCCTTTTAGCAGCAGCAGCCTGGCAGCTGGCTTGAACGCAAGCCCAAAGCCCTGGTCTCTGTTGCCGAGATGTTTCCAGCACTCAGAGGTCCTTGGGGGGTGGGCGGGAGCTGCGGCCTGGTAAGACACCAGGCGAGGATGAGAGCAGGAAGTGCTGCCTCAGCCACCCTGGTTCTGTACGGACACCACGTCACTTCTGGCCCTGTACCCGATTCAAGCTTCATTTTGACAATCTTCCGTAAGCTGCTCGGAGTGCCTCCTGGGGCGCTAACAGCGAGACGCAATAAATGCACGCACGTCCTCTTCGGGAGTGAGAGGAGGGACGGAGCCCAGGTGCCCACCTTACAGCTAGGGCAGCCTCACCCAAACCGGTGCCCTCCAGATGTGTTGGGTCTGCAACTCCCAGCACAGCTGGCTGGGGGATGGTGGGAATTGTAGTCCAACAGCTCCGGAGGGCAGCTGGCCGGGGGAGGCTGAGGTAGATGTTCTGCCTCCTGCTGCCAACACACCGGCACCGAGGGGAAAGGACCAGGATCTGAGGGTTTCTTATTGGGAGCCAACGCGGCAACAACTGAATCCGAGATCTTTGGCCTGCAGGGCACGCTCTGGGGTGGAGAGCATGCTCTGCAGGCCAAAGATCTCAGAGTCAGAGGCCCACAGACCCCAAGACATTACCAGCCGATGACCCACTTGAGGGGAAGACGGCAGAATGACATTAAGGCGCTACGTGGAGCCAGAAAAAGAAGGTGCCTACAGAGGAATAACTTTGGATGGCTTACAGCATGTGAACCAAGCCACATGCTGCAAGGAAATGCCAACCAACGCACAACCTCCCTCTCAAACTCTTCCCAGATCGCTGCCTATCTGAACTGTGGAAGGGGGGGGGGGCACGGCGATGTATTCCAAAGATGTCTCTGCTAGACATTGAACCACAGCCCAAGCTATCAACCAAGTTATGATCAGGGAAATTTAATTCGCTCATCTCCAGGCTAAGGCTATACCATTTACTGGATCGAGATCTACTTGCACAAGCTTTCAAATGATTCAGAATGTATCACGACACAGAGGACAACAGAGACCGTACCTTTACTTTTGATCAAGTTGTATTTAAGAAGCTGGAAACAAGCTTGAATCATACAGACCTCCCACAGCTGAAAACATTTGGAACAACAAAAATACATAAAGGGTTCAACCAGCTGCACCGATGGGCTTTCAGAGCCAAGGAACAAGGCGGCAGTTAGCCCAGGCACTTAATTTTTGGCCTGGAGGTATAGCTGCGGAATGCTTCGATTCTCTTTTCGTTCTCTGAACATCGAAGCCTGAGGAAGCACAAAGCCCTGTGCGATGTAAAAACGTGCAACCAACATGATAGCATGCCTCACTGGCTTTTGGTGTCTTGTTTGTTGGGACCAATGTGGCGAAGACGGCAATTTGCCGTACAGGTTTTAGTGAAAAGACCGCAAAAGAATGGCAGCTGAAAGGACTTGAGGTGCCACCAGCCATCGCGAACAGAAAAGGTCCAGGGGCAATGACAACAGCTGGTCTACAAAGCTAGCTGGCAAAGCCTGCCGTCACCCTCAAGCCACCTGTGGAGGACCAGGGCTCTCAGCCAAACCACTTTTGAACGGGAGCCAAACCCACTGATGTTCAATTCATGAGAGTCGGATCCAGTAAAAACGTGCGGATCGTTTCTGGGCCTTTGGTGCTCATTGGCTCTTCCTGGTGGTGGAAATGAGAAGCCCTATCACCAACCCATCCTTTTGAGAGATGCATTTGGGAAGGACAGGCTGCTGCTGCTGCTACCACATCCCTTTGCGTCCAAGCAGCCCCTGGGGTACTTGATGTCATGCCCAGGCTGGGAGAGCACTGAACTAGAAAAGCAGGAGGAGAGACTGGCTATAAATAGGGTGTTTGGGGGAGGGGGGGAGGAGAGATGAGGCAAAGAGGAGAGTAGACACTATAAATAGAAAGGAACAGGTCTGGACTGGCAAAGGAGTAAGAAGGGGGAAATGGCCAGAAAGACACAGATTGGCTATCGGGGTCCCTTCCAAAAGGAAGAACAGAGAGAAATGCACAGCAGGACAACAGATGGATGTCCAGCCATGGGATGGGTTTGAAGAGACAAAGGAGGTGGAGAAGCACCATTAAGACTATTCCTGTCCAAAGCTATCCAAGCGCAGTGTCCGGGTTTGGGCGGCAAGTACGTTATGAGGGAAGTCATGCTGAAGGTGGCACACCCAGCAGAGAAACAGTCAAGCTCACGGCCCGATAGTCCACGGACATCGTGAGAAATGTAGTCCTTAAGGTGTGGAAAGGGGAACAAAATTAGCCTGCCCGAGCTGAGAAGAAGGGCAGGCCACGGACGAAGCTGTCCAGCTTGTTCCGAAACAGCTCGCTCTGGATGGTCTCATTCAAGCTGCACAGAGGGTTTTTGACCACATAGTCCACATAGATCTGAGGGGGAGATGACAGAACAAGCTGTGAGACCCCCTCAAAGCCCACTCCAAATCGCCTTCTGCGTGCTTCTTTCTTTGGGTGCATTTGCACCTCCCTTCACTCAAAGAGCAGCCAGACACTCCAGCAGCAGAGACAACAGATACTGTGTCCACAATGCCAACACAGAGTGGGATAAACTACTTCCATTCGCCTCAATGCAAGGGCAGTCAAAGAGTTGAAGCGATCGCCCAAGTTACTTCTGGAGTAAATTGCTGCTGCTTGAAGGTAGATGTGAATGCATCCCAGCAGATAAATTGAAGCCCAGAGGAAGGAGGAGTTTGAATCCCTTTCTAAAACGAACAAACAGCTGCACCTCAGTTCTGAACTGGTGGTCTTCCGATATCAGGTAGAGACCTTTTTTATTTAGAAAGGCCTCTGGCTTGACACAAGCTGATCTGTTTTATCTACTGTTGCTGTTCTCCCCCCACCTCACCTTCTATTCGTATTTGATTTGTTCATAAAATGTAAGAAGTACACCAATAAAAAATATTTCAGTAACACAGTATTGAAAAAAAAGTGCTAATAAATTGAAATATTCATCATTATTATTCATGCACATATCGCCAATAAATTATTTAAATATACACCACCTGCTATGCGACAGCTCATGCTCTTTTACCTGTTACAATGCAGGCAGTCCCCGGGTTAGGAATTGGGGAAGGCACGGCATGCCAAAGGAGAGGGGTTAGAGGCGGCTTTCCTCGACCTTGCGCCCTCCAGATGTGTTGAGACTACAACCCCCAAAATCCCCTAGCTGGTTGGCTGGGGATTATGGCAGTTGTAGTCCAACACATCTGGGTCGGGGAAGGCTGGGTTAGGGGGTTTGAGGTGCACGCCCGGAGGGCGGCGCTGTATTCAAGTGCCACACCTGCTGTGCATTTGCTAGGTGAGTTGGAGCTAATATAAAGCTGTGTTCATGTGAATAAAGGTAGTAGGCATCATCAGGCACTTCTGAAGGGGTTATTCTGGAGGGTGTGCATTCCTTACCCACCTTTTAATGCAAAGTCATGGTGCAGGGTGGCTTGCAGGTTGTAACAAACAAAAAAAAGTCGAAAAGTCAAAGGGGGTGGTGGTGAATACTTCTGCAAGGCCCTGCATATCTATATATAAGAGATTAACACTGGGGATTATCATAGGATGGGGGGAAACTAGGGGGGGGGGCACAGACAGCCCACTTACACTGCTGTAGATCTGGTGCAGCACATCCCGGATGCTGCCCACTCCCAAGTCCGTATTCATCACCACCTTGAGCCCTGTGGGCGTCTCATAGTAGTGCAGCTTGTACTTGCTGGTCTGAAAGGAGAGGAAGCCATCCTTCCTGGGGCGGGCACAGATTAAGGAAAACTGAAGGACGGAGAGAGGTCAGCCTGCCAAGCGCCTGCTCTGTCCCCCACCCCTGCCCGGCTTCCAAAGTCCCTTCATTCTTGAAAGGACTGCTTTTTATAGCGAGAACAAAGAAGCATGGAGTTGAAACCCCCCACCCCCCACCCCCATCATGAGTCTGACATCTCCGCTGCCCTCTGGGTGGAAAGGATACATATCCACAGGGCTCATCTTGCTAACGAAGGAGCGGATGGAGAAGAGCATGCCGTACATCAGCTTGAACTCCTGCGGGGGGGGGGGGGGGAGAAAGTCCATGCATGCACAGGGAGAAGGGATATGAAAATTCATGGCTACTACAGTCACACTCACGCACGATGCTCTAGCGTCACACTGTGGCCAGCTGCATCAGGTCACTCAATGCAAAGTTCAAGTTAGGGTGGTTGTTAACTTCTCTCCCCCTCTCCCCCCCCCCCGCCTTTTCCCTACATTTCTCCTGACCTTATGTTTTGCTTCCCTGTTTGGTGCAGGAGTTAGAAGCATGGTGTTGTGACACAAACCCCTTCCGAGGAAGGCTTGCAGCCTTACACTTCCAGGTTCTAGGCCAGTGTTCTCCAACCTTGGGTCCCCAGATGTTTTTGGCCTACAACTCCCAGCATGCCCCAGCCAGCATGCTGGGAGTTGTAGGCCAAAAACATCTGGGGACCCAAGGTTGGAGAACACTGTTCTAGGCGGTGCCTAGCTACTACTAATGCTTAAAAATCCTTAGAACAGGCTTATGAAGTTTGGTCAAAGTCACTCCACTCCTTCCCACGCGCCATGTGTTGTCTTTCTGTGGCCAAAAGGTTCAGATTGCCGCTCGCTCATTTGCCTACCTGGGACAGACACTTCTCACAGGCAGAAAGAGAAGTGGCAGATTGCTCCCACTTCCACCCCTCCCCTCTCCACGATGATCCTTTCCCAGCTGAAGGTGGCACTGCAGCACTGTTTCAACCAGCTGACATCTCCTACTCCTGTGGTACTCTTGCAATCCAGGGGAAAGAGCACCGTATAACAGCACTGTACCTGCTCTCTCTCTCTTTGTCTATGAAAGTCAAGAGAAAAGGCAGCCAATGCAGAGGTGGTGCTACCCCTGGCTGGGAGAAGCACAAGAGGGCTAAACGGGTGGCTTTCGCTGGCTTTAAAGGGCCAGGAAAAGCAGACAGGGTAGCATCGCACAACTGGAGCTGCTGAAGCACGCTTAACTGAACTGATTTTAAAAAATCTTTTACTCCTCTAAAGCATCACACTTAATCAGCTTAACATTTAAAAAAATCAATTGACAGCTTAGTCATGCTTGCTTGGTATGGAGCCAAGTTTTGAACACTTTGTATCAGGCAAGATTAAGAGAGATGAAACAAGCAACTTGCAGAATACCCTAAAGCCAAGTTAATTAAAAAAAAAAAGAGTCCTGGGTGTTGAAACTTAAGTCCTGGGTGTTGAACTTCAGGAGGGGACGTCACATACTGTAATGCAGCCTTTCCCAGGTAGGCACCCTCCAGATGTGTTGGACTACAACTCCCATCAGCCCCAGCCAGCATGATGGCCAATAGGAGTTGTAGTCCAATACACCTGGAAGGCACAAGATTGGAGAAGGCTGCTGTAATGCTTTCCCCAATGCTCTCAGCCCCCAAACCTCCTTTCAGCACCAAAACGCCAAGCTCCGGAACATGCAAAGCAATAATGCAACTAGATAAACACACAAATACTGGCAAAGGCCTCTGACCACTGTGCAAAGAGCAATTCCCTCATCACCAAACAGGCGCACCCCACACGGTTTCCAGCAACGAGCACAGGCCCGAGCCCCTCTACATATTGAAAGCTGGAGCCTCACCTCCTCTTTGGAGATGCCAGCTTGCTTCTTCCGGTTCCACTCACTATAGTGTAGGCAAATGCCATTGCGGTCAAAGATGTACAAGTTATGCACTGTCATCTGGAAGAAAAGCAGGGGATCGAGTGCGCATGCCAATATGCATGTATGCGGCTCTGAATATATTACATATAGACATACACTTTTTTGGGGTTTATTTTTAAAAATGAATTCCAAATTAGACAGCTCTGAAAAAAGCCAGAATCAGTTTTCTATACATACGTACAATGTTAAAAAATGATCTGTATATAATCAAAATAAATATATGTAATCAAAACATAATCCATACATTGCTCAAAAATAAAATTTCAGTTTCTGTTTTAAATCTGGTATTGTATTTTAAATCTTTGCACTGTGGCTAGGTTCTATTGGGTTATTATTTTTAATTTTTATATTGTAGCTTTAAATCTTTTAAAAAATTTATATTGCATTTTCTGTTATGGTTTTAATTGTTGTGAACTGCCCAGAGAGTTTTGGCTACTGGGAAGTATAAAAATGCAACAAGCAAAATAATATAATAAAAATGAAAATAATATATCTTATAATGAATACAATCAAGGAAACTATTAAATAACTACTACTACCACCACGCAGAGATGAGGCTTCCTACCCATGGCCAATCCTAATTGCTCATTGAGGGGTTTAGTGGGGTCATGCAAGGTTCCCCCCTCAGTCATCCCCCCCCCCCTTCCTCCAGGCAGGGCACCGCAATCAAAGGCGTGATGCTTGGCAGCAGGTGGCTACAGAGTCAGGTTTCCTTGAGGACGCTGACCGGGGTTGGCGTGTGCTCAGGACTTGCAGCCACCTCCCCTCCTTCCCATATTGCCTGGTGATCCTGGGCCTGCAGCATGCAGCTTGGCTTGCTGACTTGAGCCACCTGCTCTGGTAGCATCGCTTGCAGGTCGGGGGGAGGGGCCAGCCTAAGCACAATGACTAGTAAGCAAGGTCCACCCATGGAACCAAGTGCGGCTCCTTTCTGAGTAAACCTGCTGCACAGGCGGGGAAGGGGGGGGGCTTTGCTTGGGAAAGGAGAAATATGGGTGTGGGGAGATAACCCAGGAGACCTCCGGGCCCTCCACAGCTCCCCCCCCCCGCCGCCCATCTCTGGCTTTCCTTACTGGGATCTCACCTTCCTCCCCTTCGTCTCTATGGCAACCGCACCTTGCCCCAGCCACTGCCTAAAGATTTCTACTTCCGGGAAGGGGAGTGATGCGGCGCACGCGCGCCGATTGGTCGGCTGTCCGGCGCGTGCGTGTCTGTCGCGCTATCCCCTCCCACTCCTGTCTTGGTCATCCGCTCTCTCTCAGCCCCGCCCTTCTCAACCCGACCGGGTCGCCTGCCCTCAAGCAAGATGGCGGCGCCAGCCTCACCCCCCATTCCCGCCCAGGTTGGATGCCAGGAGTCGCGCGGGCCCCTGTGGGGAATGTTGGGTGCACGGTGAGGATTGGTGGTGCGGCCTAGAGGTGGGCGAGAGGAGGAGGAGGAGGAGGAGGAGGAGAAGGGGAGCGCGGGTGTTTCAAACGGCGACTGGGCGGGGAAGAGGGAAAGGAGCTGGTCAAGCCTGAGCGGGAGGGGGGGGCTGTGGGAAGGGGGTGTCTAAAAATGGGGGAGGGGCTGGGATTTACCTCAAGGGGTGGGGGAGGGGCCTGCACCAGGTGGGTGGGACCCGGGTGGTGGACAGGCAGGAGCCAGGGAATGGTGGGCGGGGCTTACTGAGTGCGCATGCGGGGGGTGGGGCTTGGGCAAGGTCTTCTACCTGAGGGAGCACCTCAGGTACATTTACCTGAGGCGCCTTCTCCCATAGCAACCTGCCCATTCTCTCAGACCAGCCTTCCCCAAGCGGGCTGCCTTCCAGATGTGTTGGACTACAACGCCCATCATTCCCAGCCAGCACGCATCTGGAGGCCGCCTGCTTGGGGAAGGATGTCAGATCAGGGCCTGCTGCTTGTCCCAGGGCCTGTGCAGGTACATCTGACAGCAGCCAGGGGCAGGGCTGGCGTCGAGGGCAGGCAGGGTGGGCCCACGCCCCAGCAGGGATCCACCGACAAGAGCCCCCTGGTATTGCTCTTCACCTTTGCACCCTGCTTGTTCACATGCCTCTCACTCCAGCCCAGATGATGGTGCTGGTGGAGCAGGAGATGCCACAGCCTGCTTGCTTCCTGGCTCTGCCTGCCGAGCAAGCAAGTGGTAGAGCAGCGATGAGAAAAAAGATGAAGAGCAAGAGCAGCTGGTGACCATGGCGGTGAGACGGTGGACTCACTGAGGGAGCGGAGCCATGAAGGGCCCTCAAAACCTGGAGCTGGCACTGACCCGGGGCAGGGTCTTTTCCCTGGTGGCACTCCACCTTTGGAATTCTTTCCCCCTTGCAGTGTGACAAGCACTATTCTTGATGGTGTTTTGGCCCCTGTTGGCTTAGGCATTTGCTGATTTTCATACCGAGCCTCGTAGATTTTTTTTGGGGGGGTCTTTATCTTTGCATTTTGTTTTAAATAATAAATAATCCAGAGTTGGGAAGTGGAGTTTAGGGAATGGGAGGGGGTGGGTGGAGGTTCAAGGAGCTGCCAGGGTGGATATCTAAAATGGGGCGAGGGGCTTAGGGGGAGGTGGGGGAGGGGCTGATGAGGTGGAGATTTAGAATGTTTTTAAAGGGGTGGGGCTTGAGCAAGAGGAGGGTATCTGGGTGGGCAGGACTTAAGCAATGAGAATTAAGCCCCTCCCCCCTTCACACACCCAGAACTGGGATGTGGAGAACAGCACCCTCATATGGGGCACAGCAGAAGATCAAAATTAGGAAAGGGGACAGTGGGACCCAGCTTCAGCTGGGCTCCCCCCCCCCAGCTGATGTTACCTGCGTTCTTTCTGTTGGTGCTCTGTTAATATCTATGCCATTTTTGGGGTGCCGTTTACTCTTCTAGGGGCCAGCTAGGAAGCAGTGCCTGCCCAATCTTTTCCTGTGGTGCTAAACAAGGCGCATCTCCTTCCAGCTACTTCTCTCCAGCATTCTGGACAGGTCAGCACGTCTGAGTGGGCCTTCCCTTTCTTGGAAAACCTGTTGTCATAGGACGTTCAATTATGACAGAGACTCTGGGATTCTGAACACAGAACTCCTGCAGCCCGGCTGGGTGAGGGAGACGCTTTGCAGCGCCACCACCCCACCTCGCCCATGGCGGAGAAGAGCACCCTTCAGACCGTTGGCCTCCTCCATCCGCAGCGAAGATCTCTTGAGCGACATGGAGTTTCTGCCAGGCTCAGACCCCGCAACCCCAGTGCAGCAGGTTCCTTCTTCTCAGTCAGCCACCCTGTATACCTCCAAGGTGACGGCACAGCTCTACACATCCCTGCGTCAGAGCCGGCAGGCCGAGGCTCAGGCCCGCACCCACCTGGAGAGCCAGCACAGCTTGGCCCTGGCCAGGGACGCCGAGGATGCCGAGGTAGATCTGGATACTCTGGCTGAAGAGCTGAACCACAGGCTTTCAACCAGCGTGGAGGCCAGTGCCTACAGGAAGGTGAGGAAAGGAGGGGAGGCCCTCCGGGAAGGGGACTGAGGAGCGGAGAGTCGGGACGCTGGGAGATTCAGGATGAACATTCAGGTCTCCTTCCCTCTTCCAGGGTGCGGCCGTTGAGTCCCGCCACATCACGGAGATGCAGAATGTGCGTAGTCACCTACAGAGCATGCTCCGGTCCAGGGATCCGGCTCAGGGTAAGAGCGGGGCAGAGAGGGTGGGGTGGGGACTTGGTTTCCTGCTGTGAAGAAGATGGAACAACCAGGCATCCCATAACAGGGAAGGATTGTCGCCCCACCTCCAGTGCCCTGTCTTATATCAGGGGTGCAGAACCTTAGGCCTGCATCCCAAATCCAGCCCCCCAGGGTTCCCTAGATGGCAATGCCCCTTTCCCCAACCACCGATCGATTGGTGGTGTCTTGGTTTTCGCCCATTCTATAAGGTTGAGATGCTTCCCCTAAGGCTTAGTTACTGGCAATAAGAGCTTTACACTAAAATAGGCTGGTAATTTTGGTATTTTGGCCCCTCTCCTCTTGCCTTCAAGCCCACCCACCACTGGAATGCAGCCCCTCCAAGAGCTTCCCCAAAATGGAATTCGGCCCTTGGGCTGAAACAGTCTGCGTTATATCCACTGCCCTTCATGGCATCCTTTCACTGCCACCCTTTCCTCGTTGTCTCACTTCCTTCCCTAGGTCTTTGCCATAGCAAGTATCCCCTATTCAGCCTCTCAAGTAATTTTCCTTCCAGTTCTGGCTGCGCTGACAGAGGGAGGGGCAAGTCCAACACCCTGAGTGGCTGATTCTACAGCTGTTCACTGCATGTCTGTGAGACAGCATCTCCTCCTTTCCTGGGCATTGCAGTGGATACTCAAACCAGTTGTAAAACTAGCCTTAATGCGTTTGATTTTTGTGTACCATTGGATTTATTTAACTTTATGGCCGCCTTGTGGGAGGATATTTGAAAGTCTTCAGAGCTGCCACTGTGTGCTTGTGAACCAGTGATGACAGGTACATGCATGGGGCAGAGCTAGGCACACACCCAGGATGGCAGTGGTGGTGGTGGCTCTTAGTTTGCCCTGCAGTAGCTTCTACTGCTGAAGAGGCAAGCTGCTTTATTTACAGCATTTTTACCCCACTCTTCAGCCAAAAAGGCTCCCAGAGTGGCTTACAAAGATTCATCCCTGCCCTCAGGCTTACAATCTAAAAGACATGACACAAAAGGAAAAGGGATTGGGAGGGAAGAGGGAAGAAAGCAAAACTCAGGCACCAGTTTTTAGTGCTTTCCAGTATAAACTTGTGGCTAGCCTTTTCAGCATGTGGAGAAAAAAGTGCCATTCATTCAGCATTTTCATCTGTGATTTTCATTGTGATCCGTTGCCTTAAAAAAGGGCTTTTTCAACTGAGGTAACTGTTTGTATCCATGTTGCTATTGTCAGCCTACACATCATCCCAAAGAGATTTGCCAGCTTGTGCTATTTTATTCATTTAATTTATACATCCATCCATCCATCAACAGATACTCTCTGCGTGGTTTACAGAGCAAAAAGTAAAATGTTAAAGAAATGTCAAGAATACAGTAACGAAAACCAGAAAATGATTAAAAATGCTTTATAAAATACAGCGTAACTAACGATCTCCTTCTAACAGGGACGAAACAACTAGCAGCTCAGGTTAAGACCTGCACTAAAATGGCGAGAGCGCAAGATTTAGTTAAAACACAAGTTTGTTTAAAATGCCTGAATGGGGAAAAAAAAAAAAAAGGTCTTCAACTGGCTATCCCACACGTAGCTTGCAGGCTGCTGCTGCAGCATTGCTAGCTGAGTTTGCAGCCCACTTCGTGAACCCGCCGAGTTCCTGCTTGTTGTGCCCTGCAAGTGGGAATAAGTTTTCCTTTTTGCTTGAGCTCTTCACGGTGCTAAACAACAGAATTTGCCATCAGCACTCACTAAGCCTGTTCCCCTTGGGATTGTGGAAAAACACACACAGAGAGAGAGAGAGACTCTTGAGGCGTAACACAAATTGGTCTATTCTCAGTAAGGCTTTGCTTGATGCTAAAATAGGGGAGAACAGTGCTTTCCATGGTGATTTGTTTGGGGCTGTTGGTGCTACTTATTGAGGGGGATCACTTGAGGACTGCTGGTAAGTCAGTACTTGATTTTTTATACTGCTGGTAGCTGTCCCGTTTCAGCCACAGTAGCAGGGGAGGGAGCTGGTTCAATTTCCCTTGGCCCTCAGAGCTGCTCCCGACCTGCAGATGCAATTTCCCCCTCTCACCCCGCAGGGGATGCCGTGGCACTGGGGACCTTTGAGCGGAAAGACGACGACTCCTTCGAGAGCGACAGCACATCGGCCCTGCTGAAGTAAGATTATCTCAGGTCCCTAACGGGCTTCCTACACCTGGGATCAGTCAGTGTCGTAGCCGAGTGTTACACGGCTGCTCCCGATCGAGGTGGCTGCATTTCTAGGTCCAGATAAAGGATTTCCTGCCGAAACTGTCTGGGGAATTTCAGGGCCTGCTGAGGGACTGCAGTGTCTCCTTGTCGTTGTTTTCATCCGGGACCTGTGGACACAATGGGTTACCCTGGTCTTAGTCCCCCCGTTCGTTCACACATTCGAAGGATGAATGGAAGCAGCTCCTCCTCGGCCTGGAGAGGTGATCACATAAAAAATAGCAGCCTTCCCCAAGCTGGTGCTCTCCAGATGTGTTGGACAGCAACTCCCATCATTCCCAACATGTCTGGAGGGCACCAGGTTGGGGAAGGCTGCGGTAGGTGGAATTCACAGTCTGTAGAGAAATACAGGGACCCAGTGTATGAGCATTATCATAAGGAGAGGGAACTAGGATTGAGGTGCCAGGAGAATCACTGGACAAGGTGACAGCCCCAGGGGTGGCCAGGGAGGAGGCGGTTCAGCCATGTAAGGCCTGTCTGGCTGTCTGATTTGGGAGGGACGGATAAACGAAGTCAGAACTTCTGGGTCCTTATCCTGCTTTTCTCGGTGTTGTGGAAGATTGGGAGCAGCAGGAGGTTGGAGGCACTGGGGCTGATTTTAAAGGAGCCCCTACTCAATGTCCCTTTCACTGTTTTGCCTCAGTGCCCGGCCCCTGCAGGAGGTCTCTCCACCAGGCTCCTTGGCGGGCTTTGAGGAGCTCTTTCCCCGCTACACCAGCCTGCGACTGGGCCAGCTCCACGAACACCCATCATACACCAACTCCCACCTGCTGAAGGACTCTTTGGACAAGGAGCAGGCCCGGCGGAAGGTGAGCGATGCCAGGCAAGCTGGGTGAGCTCGAGGATCTGCAAAGGATGGTGGGTGAACGAGGGAGTAGGCGGCCACTGGGCCTGGAAATCCCCAGCCTGGGTGTTCCTCTCGCCCAACTCACTTAAACAATGCCCAAAGCTCTTTTATTTATTTATATTTATACCCCACCATTTTTCCTGCAAGGAACCCAAGGCGGCTTACATAATCCTCTTCTTCCTCCTCTCCATTTTATCCTCACAACAACCCTGTGAGGTAGGTTAGGCTGCGGGTCAGTGACTGGCCCAAAGTCACCCAGTGAGTTTCATGGCCAAGCGGGGACTAGAACCCAGATCTCCCGAGTCCCAGTCCAACACTCACCACTATACCACACTGGCTCTCCCCCGAACCAGGGCTGGTGAACCCCTTCCAGCTCAAGGACTGAATTCAATTTCAGAGAAGCC